>BMAO01028371.1:0-36942 GCA_019973975.1 Trichonephila clavata
TTTTTTTTCAATAAAGTATATTGAAGGATGAACCTTCGTATAACGAACTTTTTTTCAGGATTTAGCGACTTCCTTTTGTAGCAGTGCTTCTCAAAGTTTCAATATTCACGACCCAATATACAATCACAATTTTCATCCCCCCCCTTATACAATAACAATGTATTGAATTCAGTAATACTATACTTCGACACTAAAACTACGATACGACCGTAACCTCTTAAGTGTCAACGGCGTATATAAACGTCTAACTCAGTCAAAGCCTTAATTTCCCCGGACGTATATATACGTCTTTCCGAAGTACGGTCTTTTCTCTGCACTGCTATCCATAAAATTATTCCGAAGGCTTTGAAGTGCAATAAAAGGACATTGAGACAAAACAATATATATTTGAGAAGGATTTATTTATTTCAGATTATTTGCTTCTTTATTCCTTCCCTCCAATACATCACATATGAGCATCTACGTGGAAAATGGTCGACATTGGGAAGCGAGTCGCGTAACTTTTAATCGGCAGTGAAAGGATCAATTATAAACCGTACAAAATATAAAGATAAGTGTTAATTTTTTGTATATAATTTTATATATGACACTCCCCCCATGGGGTCACTGGTAATTATTAAACTTGATTTTAACTTAGTATTGTTAAATTAATTATAAAAAATGCATTGTGTATCACTAATACATTTATAAGTATAATATATCAGTATAAATGTGTATTTTGTTTTCTATTATGTCAGAATGTATTTTTTTGCTTACTTTCAGTAAATTAATTATTTTTGTAAATAATCTTTTGTTTTGACTTTTCAATATGCTCGCCACCCCCATGAAGTTACGCCCTCCCCAAGGGGGCGCGCCCCACAGTTTGAGAAACGATGTAAAAGAGGTCCGATTGTATTGAATTAATCTTATGTAATATTGTAACTTATCTTGCAATTACTTAAATTTTTCTTATTCCTTATTCCTGTGCAATATTATATATGCATGGAGCAAAGTTTCTCATATTAATAAAAAAGGTAATAGGCACTCAGAAACCAGCAGTATTCCAAAAAGTTTTTCAAATCATTTCTTTATAGTTGGGCAAATATACATTTTGATACTTTTCCAGCTTTTGTCAGAATTAGTTTTACTTTTTTAAAATTGCCTTCCTTCAGTGTCAAAAAGAGAGAAAGCATGGAATATGAATGTAAACAATGGTATTTATACAAAGGAAAAGGGGGCGGGGGAACACCAATAATTCGAAATTTTCTTTCTTCAGAGAAATTTTCCAAAAATTAAAAAATGCATTTCCATTTCTTTTTATTATTTCAAAGAAATTTGCAACGGTTGTTAGAAAACGGAATACGCGATTCTTCGAAGATAATATCAAGGACCTCTTAGTACGGTGTTAAATTTCCATTGACACAAAGGAAGCTATTTCCGCGACAATCATTTCGGTGTTCAATTTTATCCGTATTCCAAGATTTTTTCAAGAGAGAAACATCGTTTATCTAACAGGAAAACATCCTGTGTATTCTTACGTTGTGTTCTCGATAAGCAGAAGAAAGTGGCATGAGTCACGCTGAACGAACGATCCGGCTTTCAAGAAGGAAAACAACACCGGAATCCCTCCAAGAACCAGAAGCGGAACGATTTATTTTCGAACCGTGCAACAAAGGCTGAAGAAGGAGGAGATAAGTACTTTTGCACGCGCAACAAGTGGTCTTAAATCACGAAAATGCGCGTTGTGGGTGTCTAGCTGCACGATTGCAGTTGGGGCTTCCAACAACACGCGGGTCTTCATGAGAGACTGAACGGAAGTCGTTAGGAATGTCTTCACGGAAATACAATCGTTTCGAACTGCACGAGAAACGGAAACTTACCATAAGGTATTGATGGATTACTTCGGCGAGCATGAATCGAAATACAATAGGTGTCCTCTTATAGAACAGGACATATGACTAAACAAGGAAAGCGACGGTCAGCCGAATTACGAGGAATGCAATAAACATGATGATTAGAACATTTTTCACTGATTGCCCAAACTTAATCTAAAAACCATGCAAGTATTGTGTGATATTTAGGATTTTGTGCATCTTATTGTGGAATCACACCACAAAAGAACCATACAAATGTTCTAAATACATTATTTATTTTATTTATATTTACTTAAAAATCATTTTAAAGAAAAATAAAATAAACATAACACGTGGCAATTTCAGAATTTATATTGGATGAGTGACATTAGGGATTCATTCAATAAATGTTTGGTTTTATTTTTGTATCAGAGTCAAACATGGTTACTTTAAATTTCCATTAATCAAACAGTTTTTATTTTTCCATTTGTAAATATTCGTGATGAAAAAAATTAAATTACAAATGCATATCTATTCACTAAGAGATTCCGGTTGCAATACTTAGTAGTAATTTACGCATAGAAAAAAATAATATACAACACTAGATGACTAACAATTTCTCCCCAATATGTTTATTTCTTGAGGGTTTGAAAACCTTGAAAACCTCATACTCTATAATTTGAATAATATGCAATACTCCCTTTTCTTACAAATGGAATCCTTTTCTTACAAATGGAAAATATCTTAAATTGAGATTTTTAAATCCAATAACTACAAGATTAACTAAAAATCTTGATGAATTAAAGTGTTGTAAAAATCTTGTGGGTATTCTAGGTTAAAATCAAATTTTTATTTTACGAAATAAACAGTAAAATGTTGAAATTAAACCAGTTCCCTTGCTTCAGTAAGAAAAATAAAGTTAAGAAAAGATTGAAAACTGACAACATTTAAAACAAATTTACGGATGAAAATTTATTTCTATTGAACGAAAGATGAGTTATAAAGCATAATTTATCAATGAAAATTTGTAGGGATTTAAGAAATGTTTTTCGAAATATTACATTTGTTGTTGTTGTTTTTCATCCCACAGATGGTGTAGCTCAGCTACACACACACCCATCTCCATTAAACCAAAAATCTCCAAAAAATCCAGAAATAAAATAGGATTTCCTAAAACCTCATCAAATGTAAAACTCAAACAATTCAGAATATGACTGGGGGAGGCCTGATCAGCCTAGCACCTATGACACTCTGGAAAGACTTTCTGGCCCTGTTGAAAGATATAAAAAAGCTCGAATAATACTATAGAAATATAAATACTATAAAAAGGCTCGATAGAGTCGTCTGCTGATCCCTAGGAATATTAAGTTGGTGACAACAACGAGATTTTCCCCCTAAATACCAAGGGTGAGCAGGGGGTATTCTCCAAAATGCATTCAATTCTATCCTTTTAATATAGGAGAGTTCAGCAAAAAGACGTGTGTGTGCGTGTGCGTGCGTGCGTGTGTGTGTGCGCGCCACCAGTGGTAGACTTGGCCAGATTATCGGCTATCTCGTTACCATTCAATCCAATAAGGGAGGGGATCCATTGAAAGTATATAGTGTCTAGAAGAAAGTCGAACCACAATATCCATAATATTTAGGCTTGTCATATCCCCAACAGTTGTTCAACGAGAAAGGTGCTGTACAGAAGCATGGGTGTCAGTTAAAATCCAAATGTCCCTGAAGACAAGGTCAGAAGCAGTGTCAATAAATTGCAATCCCTTATAAATTGCAATCAGTTCAGACCTAAAAACAGAACAATAGTTAATATTTCTAATCTTGATGTCAAATGTACCTTCAGGTGTCTCAATGTGCACGCCGCTTCTAGAACCTTAACCATAATAGATGAAACCATATTAGATTTATATGAAGTAAGTAATTAAAAATAATCATGATTTCAATAGGCAAGCAAAATCCCTAAGTGGATGTGTAGCGGGCTTATTCGTTAAACTCCCTCTTAAACATGGAGAAATATTCTTTAAAGTTTTACTTAGATTTTAACCACCACCTCCTTACAGTGAAAACAGAATATGGAAATTGTTCTAAGACATAAAAAGGGTGATAGAAATAAGTGTAGAAATATAACTAGCTGAGAAATTAATTATTAGCGGTGCAGAGATTTTCACTTCGAAAGTTAGATCTATCAACACAACTTAGTACTTCGTTGCCTAAGCCCATGCACTTATTGGCGTTGATAGTGAAATCCATTTTTGGAAAGTTCTTGGATAAATCTTATTTAAATTACATTTGAGTCTTCAACGTAAACAAGGTAGCTTCTGTCATTTTGTGGGAACTGCAATCTGAGTGACTGCAACTATTTCAAATAAATAAATACTTGATTATTTAAGTTTTAGTTGATCGTCCTTGTAATATGGGGGATAATATATTCCAATAAATTCATTAATTTGATTATTTTCCTGGTGTTTTGTGTCGCAGCAACTACTCCTATTGTAAAGTAAAGTACAAGACAGAATCTCTAGAGAACGGAATCTTCGAAGTTTGATAATCAAGCTTTGAGGGTGCCGTTATAAATGTATTTATTCGAATTTGAAGCATGAAGAAAAGTTGCTTATTCTCGAAAGAGAAAGCATGGAAATTACAACAGTATATAAACATTCGATATAAATTTTCCGTAGGCAGTAAAATGCTAATAACATGAGATAATTATTAACTCTGCAAGCAATATACCACGGTATGCGCGTAATTTTACACAGAGAAGTATAAGTATTACTAATATTCAAACATCATTAAGTAATTTAATGATGTTTTAACTTTACATTTTGAAATACGGCAGTAATAATTTTCAATTAATTTAATTATCTTAATTTGTTGTCGCCCATCCGGTATAGTGGTTAGCGACGTTGACTGTTGTGCCGTAGGGCCAGGGTTCGAATCCCGGAGAAGATCTGGATGTTTGTAAATGTATAGTGTTTTTGTGGCAGCGGGGTAATCTAAATATCGTCGAGCCGCAAGTCCTCTCAAAAGTTGTTGGAAAGGGAAGAGAGGTGGGAGGCCACTGACCCCCTCAGGGTGTTCTCTCTCTTTATTGGGTGGAACCCTTCTAAACGAGTTAAATCTTTCTGTCTCCTGAATGGTGCTCAAGGCTACGTCCAACGACAGGCATGTGGCCGCGGTAGCCAAGTGGTCTAGGCATCGGATCGTGGCTAGCGTGTCATGAGTTCGATCCCAGTACCACTGAAGACCCGCCGTGTAGGGGAGCGATGCACGTTAAATCTGTCGAGAGCTCAAACGTCCTCCCATTGGTATGGTGTTGTATTTAGGAGAGGGGGTGCCAGCTCAGGTGTCGTCCGCATCACTTGACCATGGTTCAAAATTACGCGGACCGTCCCCAAAAGCCCTCGTGTAGCTGAACAGTGCGACGTAAATATTCACTCATTCACCCAACGACAGGCATACATCTAGAAGTCCAACCTGTCTCAGGCTCTGGCGACTTTTCTACCTTCCCTTCGGGAAGGACAAGACAACAACATCATAATTTATTACTTAACTGTTAAACAATGTTATTATTAAAAAGTAAATAAAAATGGGTAAAATGATGATAAAGTAGAAGGTTTTTTCCACCTCTAATAATTCAAAAGCTCGCACTTCATACAGCCTGCTGGAGATTTTTTTACTCCATATTAGATTTTTCTTAAGAGAAAATTTTGAAATTTTATATAAATAAATTATAATTTTAAAAAAAACTAAAAAACACACTTTTATACTGAATCGAACTAAAAAATAAAAAAATAATTCTTAATATAAAAACAAAACGACTTACGAGAAAATTTATGTCATTGTGGTAAAAGCGTGGGGTGCTTTGTACTACATTTTTACACTAATTGGGCTTTTCGAAATAGAAGTTAGAAATTATAACAATTGATAATTTATAGAACACCTCACGCTTTTACCCCAATGACATAAATTTTCTCGTAAGTCATTTTGTTCTTATATTAAGAATTATTTTTTTACTTTTTAGTTCGATTCAGTATAAAAGTGTTTTTTAGTTTTTTTTTTTTTAAACTATAATTTATTTTTAATTTTTTAGTTCGAACTGCAATAAAAGCGTGTGTTTTAGTTATTTAAACTATCATTTATTCTCATTGTTGAATTTATCCTTGAGTTTGATATTTGAAGCTGGAATTATATATATACGTGGCTGTGGAATTAGTCTTGCTCTTCAATGGATATTAATTAACGGGTCTGAAGCGTATTTATTCTCTCCGTTTACGGGACCTCGGATGAGTCCCGTATCGTTATATTAGATTCCGTCTCTATAGAACAGATCAAACAAAAAAAAGTGTGTTAAAAGAAAAAGTTCGAATTAAAAAAAATTTTAATGTACCATGTTTTTATAACGGACTAAAAATTATAAAATTTCTCCTTTTCGTTTTTTTTTTTTTCTTTTTTCCCATTTTTATGCATTGTTATCCATTTCTGAGCTATGGTCCAAATTCCAAGTCTCTAGCTCATCGGAAAGTCACGCAGCTTAAAATCAATTACAAAATTCCACCCGGACAGACATTAAAGAAAGTGAGTTAATAAAAACATAATAATATTAAGTGTCAATCGTTTTTTCACCTTTTAAATGTATTCCTATTATGTTAATTCATATCATCACTTCTAAACGTATTGCTTTATAAAAATAAAAAAAATATTTAGCAGTTGGAACGTAAATTATTTTTTTTTCCACATGCACAAGCCTTTTTTTTTTTTATTTTCATTTTCAGAAAAATGTTTATATTATGGAAAGAAATTGCTAACACATACCCTCCACTTTCTCAGATACAGAACACTTTTTTGTTTGTTTTATTTTTGTTAACCACAAGTGTATTTTATACTTGCATATAATTAGCTTTTGATTAAAAACATTCGCCTTAGGGTTGCACCTTATTCTTTTAGACGCTATATCTGAAATTAGTCGCCAAATCTGGAAATGATGTATGAAATTTGTCACCAAATTTAAAAATGAAAAATGCAATAAGTTGCCAAATCTGGAAGTGGAATGTGGAATTGTCGCCAAATCTGATTATCCTTATTCCTGACGATCCTGAAAAAGACAGTGGAACAAAATTATGAAATTATTGTATTGTTATCGGTCCTTGACAAGTGTGCAAAATTTCGAATTTATCTGACCTTTTAAAGTGGGTAAAAATCGAGTTCCAAGATTCCGTTACATGCAAGTGAAACTTATAAAAGCGTGTTAAAAAAGGAGTTTAACATGACTGAAAACTGGAGTTCGATCCGAAAAAAATCAATTCATTTCTCGAATTAGATACAAATGAGCCCTCTATTCCAATTCAAAATGAGGCCGCGGTAGCCTAGTGGTCAAGGGAGAGCTCAAACGTCCTACCATGGTGTTGTATTTAGGAGAGGGGTGTCAGCTCAGATGTCGTCCTCGTCACTTGACCTTGGTTCAAAATTACGAGGTCCGTCGCCAGAAGCCCTCGTGTAGCTGAATAGTGCGACGTTAATATATTCATTCACTCACTCACTCCAATTCAAAACTCATTCCATCCCTGAATTTTCTTAAAATTGATTAAAAAAGGTTATTGTTCTGATACAGAGCTGAGTTTCAACGAAGTTGTATAGAGAAATAAATGATTATATCTGATTCTTTCCGAGAGGAACAATGGGATCCCACAAGAACGTGTTCGAATGACGTCCTTTCTGATGGGAATATTAGATTTTCATCAAAGTGCATATCTACCGCTTCGAGCGGAACAAAAGAAACATTATAGTCAGCATTTTCCCTAAGCAGTATTGATGATTCACCCCTTTTATTGGTTCGATGGACTCGAAACAGGTAATGAGAGAGGACGATCGTGATCATACTTAAGACAAAATGTCTTCACCGAAAATCAAAGATTTGAACTGTACTCGGAACTCCTTTTTTTAAACAGAAAATTGTTTAAATTTCTATATTTATTAAAGTGATATATATACATAACACATGTTTTCGTTCATAATACTGTGTTTTTAAATTTTAAAAATATTCTATAAATGCGCCATTTTTTAACACTTCACTTGTATGTAACGAAATCTTTGAACTCGATATTTTTACCCACTTTAAAAGGTCAGATTAATTCGAAATTTTTTGCTCACTTGTCCAGGACTGATGACAATACAATAATTTAATAATTTTGTTTCGTTGTCCTGATCAGGACATCAAGAATAACGTTTTCCAGATTTGGCGACTAATTCCATATACCCAGATTTGGCGACGTATTGCATATACCATTTCCAGATTTGGCGACTAATTCCAGATTTAGCGACTAAGAGATTAAGGTGCAACTCTAAAAACGAATACACTTGTGATTAATAGAAATAAAACAAACAAAAAAAGTGTTCTTTATGTGAGAAAGGGAAGTGTGGGTGTGTTCGTCAGCAATTTTTTACCATAATATAAACAATTGTCTAGTTTTTTTTTTAAAATGAAAATAAAAATAAAAAAGACTCGTGCATGTGAAAAAAAAATTTATGTTCTAACTGCTAAATATTTTTTATTCTTTTAAAACAATACACACATTTAGAAGTGATGATACGAATTAACATCATAGCAATACGTTTAAAAGGTGATAATACGATTGACACGATAAGGGACAGAACCGAGGCCTCGTAAACGGAGAGAATAAATACCCTTTAGACTCGTTAATTAATATCCATTGAAGAACAAGACTAATTCCAGAAGCTACGTAATTCTTCTCCCCTCCCCCCGGCTCCAAATATCAAACTCAAGGATAAATTCAACAATGAGTAAATGATAGTTTGAAAAACTAAAAAAACACGCTGCTATTGTAGATCGAACTAAAAAGAGAAAAATAAATTATAGTTTTAAAAAAAACTAAAAAACACGCTTTGTAGTGAATCGAACTAAAAGTAAAAAAATAATCCTTAATATAAGAATAAAACGATTAATGAGAAAATTAATGTTATTGGAGTAAAAGCGTGGGGTGCTCTTATTAATTCTTATAATTTCTTACTAGTTCTATTCCGAAATGCTGAGTTAGTTTAAAAATGTAGTACAAAGCACCCCACGCTTTTACCCCCAATGACATTAATTTTCTCGTTAATCATTTTATTCTTATATTAAGAATGATTTTTTTACTTTTTAGTTCGACTCATTATAAAAGCGTGTTTTTTAGTTTTTTTAAACTATAATTTATTTAACACCAAATGTAAAGAACCCATTTAGCATTACAATATAGAAGGCGAAATAATGGAACACGTTTATCACCAGAAAAGTAGGTTGATTTAATATTCGCTTTTCTCGGTAGGGTGGCGAGGTAAGAATGCAAAAGTATTGTTGGAGCATTTTTCTATCCAAAGAAAGTGTTCTAATTTTGGGTCCTATTCCTTAACACTATACGAAGACAATCTCAAAATATCATGTTGAAGTGATAAAACATGGATCGCATTTTGGCGGACAATTGGCGATAGTCCGAATCTATTTGTAGATTCCGAGTCTTGAATTCTTCAGTGATGAGAATCGAATTGGGCTTTTACTTGGCATAATAGGAAAAAAGTTTGGCAAATAAATTACCAATTGAGATGATGTTCTTGTGCTGATTATTTCTAAATTATCAATTCCATCGCCAAAAAGCTCATGAGTTGCTCCAGTGTGATTTTCATGCACATATAAAGAACGAAAAATCATAACTGGCTTACTGATCTATAACGAATAGAGCTCTATGTTATGGTATTATCAGTATTTATTTTTTTCAAGGGTGTTTAAAAAGAACCAGTACCAATCGATTTGAAAGTAAATGGAAAAAACTTCAAAAGGTTCAAAAATTTTTTTTTGCTTTTATTTCTATAAATTGAAAAAAAAATTCAATAAACATTTTTATAAAAGTAATTGTAATTTTTGATTGAAGTTTTTTGAATGAATGAGAGGGACAGTTTTCTTATCTTACATAAGGGCTTTCGTTCAAATTTTAAATCATGAGTTCATTTTTATTATCGATGTTTAGTTGATAAGACAGTGCTTCTCAAACCTTCAATATTGCGACCCAATCTCCAATCATAATTTTAATCGCCTCCCTTTCCACCATTCAATAACAACAATACTATGCTTTGACGCTAAACTACAATACGACTTTCACCTCTTAAGTGCCACCGGCATATATAAACTTCTCGCTCAGCCAAAGCGTTAATTCCAAAGTACGATCTTTTCTGTGCACTGCTATCCATATAATTATTTCGAAGGTTTTGGAATACAATAAAAGGACTTTGACAGTGTTTTTGCGAAGGATTTATTTATTTCAGAGGACTTGCTTATTTATTCCTTTTCTTTCCCTCCCCCAATACATTCGTACCCCTACGTGGAAAACGGTGGCATTGGGGAGTGAATCGCATAACTTTTAATCGGCAATTAAGGCATTAATTATAAACCGTACAAATTATCAAGATAAGTATTAACTTTTGTAAATAATATGATATCTTTCAAGCCCATGCGATAACTGGTAATTATTAAACTTGGTATTAATTTAGTATTGTTACATTAATCATAAAATACATCGTACAGTACTGATACATTTAGAAGTGCATTATATCAATATAAATGTGTATTTCATTTTCTTATGGCAGAATGTATTTCGTGTGTTTATTTTCAGTAAATTAATATCTTTTTCAAAATAATCTTTTGTTTCGACTTTATAGTACCCTTGCTCAAAACATGTGGATAATAGTTTTTAACATATTATTATTTAGTTGTAAAATGCACAGGTAGGTTTTTAAATCCATGTTTCTTGATAGACAATGAAAAACCCAACGATAGTAGCTTAATGATGGCGCACATAACGAGTTATAAAAATACGTTCAAACGTGCTTTGAGCCAAACCGTAATAGATGGTTGTTATTCCAAAAAAAATATGGTTATCCTTAATCCCTTAATAGGTCAATTTTTGTTCAAAACCATCGAAATGGATACAAATAAAATTCAAACAATAAAATATGAAATGTAATTGTCGCATATAAGCATGTTATCGCAAGAAATAACTGTAGGTATGCGATCTAGTTATTATTAAAATTGTCTGAATGAATGGAATGAAAAAAACACACCATAAGTTGGTTTTATTTCAGTAAGTTAGACTGTAAAGAATTGTATCGAAAACGTTCTATGTAACATAAAGAATTAAGGTGAAAAAAAGCCCGAACGCTTTACTTCTTAAGATACAATGTGACATGAACTCTTTTTCCAGACCAGATCTTATTCAAGATTACACAAATCGCATAAATTTTTAAGCTTTGTGGTCGAATTATATGCGAATGTAAAAAATAAGACTAATTCTCATACAGACAATGATATCTGAAGGAAAAAATTGTAGTTTCACAATATAAGAATATAATAGTGAACTGAGCTCTCTGAAATCATGTACAACCCTTTACTTTTTAACAAATATTAATGCTAGTAGGTTAATACCTTCCGTGAGAAATATTCATAATAAAGCTTAAAAATATTTTATTTGTGTATCATTTACGCCGAATCTGAAATAAAACGAGGGCTATTGGCTAAAGAATCGTTGAAGAAAACCATTTAAGTTTACAAAGAGGAAGTGAATGGACTAAATTCTCAAGATGGTCACGTGATAAATATAGTCACGTGTTTTCGATTAAATTCAAAGCTGACAATTTCGGCTTTTTTTTATTCTACTTGTAAAATCCGACAATTAGGTAAAAATGTTAAAATATTGAGATTCATCAAAAAGTTTTTCAAATTAAAAAAAAATCCGTATATTATACTGATATTTTTAAATCTAGGGCATTTTGTTTATCTATATGCATTATTATTAACAAGTTATGTAAAAAAAAGTTTTGTAGGGACAGAGTGAACAATAGTGAAAATTGATTTTAAAAAAAAAAAAAAAAAAGAGCATGATTTTTGTCTGTATTATTGTAACAATGCACACCCGGTTTGGCTGAAAAAACAGTTTTCAACGCCAACTTTTGTCATTGTTTTAACAGTTACGTTGTTACAACAATGGAGAAGAATCTAAGTTGGCGTCGAAAATCGGTAATTAATTTAATTAATTAACCGGTAATTAATGAATTTATATTTGAAAAAACTGTATTAACATCAAGTGTCCTCCACCACACAAAAATTTATTTGAAGTTGATTGGATGAATAAAAGTATTTTATATATATATTAACGATTGAAAATTTGAGCAAGATATATAAATAAATGAATATATATATAGAGAGAGAGGAGAGAAGGAGTGAACTAACAGTGGAATTGAAAAAAATATGTAATGAAAAGAAAATTCCCATAAAAAGAGTAAAAATTGACAACAGTGAGGTGCATGAATTGATTGGCTGGAAACATGCAATTGCATTTATCATGTGACTATGACATAACATCAATTTAGCTCATTAAATGTCAAGTTAAGAAAAACAAAACATTACACTTTAATTACTTCAATTGATAAAGTAATTCTGGGAGAGATTTTAAATATTACCTTGTCATTATTAATTTAATTACATGTAAAATGTTTATTATTAAATAAATAAGAAAAAAAATCCGGTATTTTTTTTTAAATTTTTTTTTTTGTTCAAATAGCCATTTGAATTGCAAATAAAAGATATTAACAAATTAGATCAGATAAAATTTGTTGCCAACAAAATGTCTCGCATGATATGCGTGGTACAAATTATATTTGTTGAAACATTCTTCAATACTTTTTTTTAAAAAATTACTGTAGCAAATCGTTTTTATGTGACATTTCATACGTTTGGATGTCATTTTTTTTTAAAACATGCAACGCTTACAATCTAGGAACAACCAATCAGAGTACGTCCTACTCCCGTTTAGGAATGCCTTTATTACAAACCTATTACCCACCCAAACTTGAGAGGCGAAACTGAAAGGAAAATTGCTGTCAATCACTGCGACGGGACCTTTTTTAAAATCCCAGAAGCCATCCCGATATGTGCCAATGGTGACAATCATGGTCGTTGAACTGCTAAACGCAAATTTTAAAAAAAAAAAGAAGATAATCAAAGATAATGTTCACAGAGACTAGGTTTCAGACTTTGCGGATGTTACCGTTCAAGTTAGTTATGCATTCTGCATCCTTTAAACGGATGTGATGCGTCTTGTAAGCAAGCTCGAAAGAATAATAGAATAAAAATAAAAAAATCAATCGTTCCATTTCGACGAAATCAACCGGAACGAGCAAAGGTTGTGCTTGTGCCAAATGAGGCCAGAATTACCTCCGCATTTGTGGAATTCGCATTTATGCGTTTTTTTATCGGGAACAACGACAATAAAACCCAACAACAGGTATTCTGAGAGTAATTTCGAATTTGAGGACAAAGAGTTATGGGGGCATAAATCTCTTGTTTGAGTATTTCAACACTTCGGAGAGTGAAGCTCGTGCAAGCGCTGTTGCGAATTCTCTATTTCATTTATTTTCCACACAATATGCCGCTTAAAATTTCAACAGCGATTTGATCAATTAACTGAATGTTCGAAACTCCCCCCATTCAGTATAATCATACCTTATTTAACATAATTTGTTTCAAACACGTTTTTTGTTAACTTATAACGTGTTAATTTAACGGTGTTTTTTCGTAATAGCATACTATGCTATGACGGCACGAATTATTATATCGGTAGTTCAAACTAATTAGATATAACATTTTGCTTTATTAGACGAACAAATTAAAACAATGATATTAATTTGCCTGTTTCACATTTTAGCGCACAAATATAACAGTTACATTATGTATGTATGAAATACTTACAATGAAATACAAAAATAAGGCGATTACACAACGTAGAGCATAGGTTACCAAGCTTTTTTGAACTAGTGCCCTTTTCTCTAGTAAATATTTCGATACCGCCCCCCTCTTCTTGTGAATATTTTGATACCACCCCCTCCAACTTTACAGAAATAAGAGTGTACATAATACAAGGTGAAAGCAAGAGTTACATTTGAAAAAAATATTCTATTACTAATAGAATATATTTTTTGGTTTAAGTTTTTTCTAGAGCCCCAATTTTTTTTACTTGTGAATCTGAAATATCTATTGCCACAAATTTTAAAAATGTGTAATATTATATATTTTAGTCATAGATAGGAATTGTTGGAATTGAAACGCTACTGGATTTCTTCTTCACTTAAAAGAATGGAATAAAAGTTTTTGCTTACCTGTTACAAAAACAGGCAGAGGTTTTGGTGATACAAAGTAATTCATCATAAACTTTTGCCTTCAAAATAAATATAAATTGACAGTTTCGGCCTTTAAAATATCACATGTTAATTCCTGGTTAACATATTTAATAATGTTTCTTGGATAATATACATAATGAAATGTAGTGGACGAAACATTTTTCCTACTACTCATAGACAAAGGCAACACGTCACTACAGAAATAAAAAAATGCACTATATCATTCAATTTAATGTAGAGGAAATGTAATGTAAGCTTTAAGTTTTTCATCCACTTCCCGAACTACCGAAATATGTGAATTTTCGTACATGTGATATAGAAATGAGATTTAAATACATACAATCAACATAAGGTAAACAGTATTAAAGTTTACTTTTGTGTACATAATCAGCGTGTTTTTGTGGTCTTTTTTAGACTATATTTGATTAATCTGCCCAAGCCCCTCCATGTCATCTCAACGCCCCATAATTTTCACTGAGTCTTTTACTGCCCCCCCCCTGAAAGCATCAAACGCCCACAAGGGGGCGTTTTTGCCCACGTTGAGAACCTATGACGTAGAGCAATCAATTCAATGAAAATAAATCGGATTAAAAATTATCGCTGCCATCATTTCTACCAAAATCTTTTATTTCTTCGTCCTTAACTCTTTAACTGAAGCTACTCTTTTGAACCAACACACACAGTGCCGTCTTTCTAATTAAATAACAACAGCTATTCATATGTTAGTTTCAGCTAAGACATTTTTAACACTCTAAGAAAAAAGGAAGATATCTTTTTTTAATCTACACTTTTTTATATTCATTTTTTATTGTTATTTTCTCAGATTTTGATAAATATTTGACCAGATTTAAGAAGTCTTTGAAAAATTTTGGAATTTAAAGAATTTACATTTTTAAAAAGTTTTGCTTCAATGAACAACAATTAACTGGTTAATAACTTTTAAATTTTAAGAGGACCAAGCAAGCCAGCTGAAGAATTGATGTTTTGCTCTATTTCAAGTGCATGTGTAGAAAGCGGAGGAAGATAATCTAGGTTATATTTTTTTTAACAAAAGTAAATCAAATGAATTTTATTCAAGCAAAGTAAATAGGCATGATGTGTAGTATTTAATTCTTCCTTTTAGTTTTGTATCAATAACCAAATAGAAACACGCATGAAAAATTGGGTTATTAATGTTGAGAATACGTACCTATTAATAAGGAAAAAAATTTCTCCATGAACAAATTATTATTATTATTATAGGATAAATATATATATGTGTGTGTACTTTATAAGTGTTTTCACATTTGACTATACTTTCATTAAGTTAGGGGTCTTCAACCTTTCACACTCTAGGGCAGTGATTCCTAAAGTGGTCTTTATAGACCCCAGGGGTCTATGACAGCATGCGAAAAAGTATGGGGGTCTACAATAGTGATTCTCATTAAACCAGATCATGGCTTTAATTTTAAAAGAAAATTTATCAAGTGTAAACCAGTTTTACATGTTTAACAGATTTATTTACTAAATTTAATGAAGTTAATTTGCAGTTACAAGGACCATCATTTCGGCGTTTCTTGCTATAATTAAGCCAAGAAGTATAGTATTGGACGTCCCGAATTTTTCCAGTTTTTCAATTTTTCATACACAATCTGCCAGGAAAAGGACGTTTTAACCGACGTTCAACATTTAAATGCCCTTTATTCAAATTTTGAAAATAGGTTTCAGAATTCTGTGACTATATATATGGTAAAACTTTTTTCAGTAGGCAATTAATTAATAATGTCACATTGAAAGAAAAACAAATGTCATGTTACAAGAGGAACTGATCGAAATTGGAACTAAGAAGATCTTAAAATAAAATTTAGAAACAATATCAGCAATTTTAGAAGCACCAGATTCATCTGTCCAATTAAAAGCAATTGCTTGTAACAGGCATTTTAAATATTAATTAAATTTTAATTTAATTAATTAACATGCGTGTCTTAGGTATTAAACACTACACTTCACTACAGTTAGAAATATAAATATTTTGAAGTATAGCTGTATGCCAGCTGTCAAAAAGACATTTAAGTTGATAAATTTGCAAAAGTTCTTTATTAGGTAACTGAAAAACGTGGCAAGGGGTCTATGAGACAAAAAAGTTTGGGAACCTCTGCTCTAGGGCCAAATTAATAAATTTACAATGATCCGCGGGCCCCATCAATAAATTCACAGTGATCACTTTAGTATAACACTTTCCCTAAATATGAATTCCCATAATTTTAGCTGAAAATGATAGTAACGTTGTAGCTAAAATCATTTAACATCTTCTAAAATCCCTTAGCACAATAACAAAATAATCCGATTAAGAATTGCAACAATTATGATACTATTCTCATGTTGAATTACAAAAACAAGACTTTATATTCGTAACTAGAGCATTATGGAACGTTAACCGAATTTGATTTTGGGTAATACTCACTCTAAATACAGACTGCGGAAGTGCAGTCCCCCCTTCTCAAGAGAGATAAAAAGATGTTTCTGTATTCGCGCGTATTCAAAATAGCTGAACAGGAACAGCGCACGCACAAGAGGGAAGAAAGGTCCATGACACTGGAGAAAATCGCTGAGACGGGGTATAGAGATGTCACATAATAGATATATCCCAAGAAAATTTTTCTACTATAACAAAATGTGCTTTTACATCCGGGATAATAGCAGTCATATGACGTTTGAGAAAAACAATTTATCTGTACCTAGGAGAAAAATTGACAGGCTGTTATGTAATCATATTGTTTCAAAAGCATGTTTGACAGTTTTTCTTGTAAGAATTCACCGGAAATTAAATAGTGGCAGGACTCGTTCGGAATTTGAAGAAAAAATCGCAAGATGGAAAAGTTGGGGAAAAAAATAAATAAAAACGTAATTTTGCTTACAAGTGATAGAAAGTGAATTGTAGTTAGGCAAGGGGGATTATTCTCTCATGAAATAAAATACTTTTCTTTTTTAGCCAATATAAAAAGTATTCAATCGACAGGGCCATTGAACGATTCTAAAAAAACACTGATGGGGACTATTAGTGTTATCAAACCTGATTATTGAGCTACTTTTTGAAAACTTAGCTAAACAAATCATACAATTAGGTTATTCAATCCAGCAACTCTTAAAAACTAATTAATTTATATTATTGATTACAAGAAAAATTAATTTTAAATCTATTTGTGCCTAATAAAATTGAATAGGTGATATACACACATCACGTAATGTTTTCAATATACAAGTCGAGTTTGAATTACTTATCATATCAGGAAGTGTAAACTTAATAGAAGATATAATCGAAACGATCTGAAAGATTCTCAACTTGACATGTTCCATTTCAATCATTGAATAATCATGCAGGAAGATAAAATTAACTCCAGAAAAAGAAAAAAAATTACTTACATCTATCCCACATTGAGAACACGACAGCTCTGGAAGAACGTTTTAGTTTTCACTATTCGTTTGACGTAACCGACTCTAGAAGTGTAAGGCGCACCCAACCAGGTTTTTGATCACGATCATCGAACTATTTACGTACTTGTCAGGTAGGATATTGACACAGCTGCGTATGGGAGTAGCATTCTCGTTGAGAATTAGAAGATAAAACGAGACATTCGATGATTATGATCCAAAGTATATATTTTATGACGGTCATTTGCCTCACTATCTGTATTATAGATATGCATAAAACTGTTACTTTTAGTTAACAGGTTCCACCGTATGAGTTATATTCTGCCAATTGCTCCGATATCCCATTACTCTTTTCGAATACCTTTCCTTTGCCCTTATATTTGAAATAGTATCGAATTCATGTTGCACGGGTCCCTTTCTGTACGCTCTGTGATATTTGGGAAGAACATGGATGCTGACCACATTCGCCGCTGACCATCCCTAAAGGGCTCCTCTTTGTGCGATCTTTATTGTCAAGTTAGGGACTTTTATTGGGTTCATAGACTTTTCCCGCCATTTTTTTCCTACTTTGTTTGTTTTGTCCGTTTTTGTTTTTATTCGTACCTCCCTTGTGGTGTCTTTTGCAAGCCTGGCCATTGGAAATTTTAAAAAATATATTTGAAATAGTTTTTAAAATACATTCCACTACTCTATTACTTTCAGGATATATTACATGATCATGTTACATTTGAAACATATTCCACAACCCTATTAGACAAGTAACATATTCCACGACCACATAGGTACAGTTGAAAATCTGCAATTTGTTTTCTCTTTCGAGTCGTTTTTCAACGAATTGAACGATTGAAAACTTGAAGAGTGGTTATTTTAAGAGCCATTTCTCGTGAATCAATGTCTGCTGCAAGGAGAAGATAGCCGGAAGCTAGTGTTGAATATAAATAGTCTGGTTCTCTTCACACGTAGCTTTCCATGCTCTGAAGCTCTTGAAAACGCTAATTCTCCTTACCACTGATTGACTCAACTAAAAGGAGGCTGTTTAAGATACGCTATTTACACGCGGCTACTTGTGTATTCGAAATGAAGAAAAAAATTTCTTTTTTATTCGGACTCTATCGCTGTACCGATGAAATGGTGAACTTTGCTACGATGCTCTCTTTTCAGTCAACTTTGTATCCAAGAGAAAAAGAAACACACTAGAGAAGGGGGGGGGACAGGTAACAATAGTTTGGCAAAAAGTTACCTCTCGTTAAAATGGTCAAAATGAAAAATGAGCCCCTGCTTCAATTACCACAATTGCTTCAATAATTTGTTCTTCAATATAGTATCATATAGCTTTAATTTCTAAATCTAGTATATGTCCTTGATTGATCTTTTTAATAGAAATCTTTCAGTAACTGGGATAATTATTGTTACCAGATAATCCTAATCTAGCTTGGTTTTAGTACTTAGGATACTTAGGAACAACAGGAATACAATTGCAAAGCTAAGCAATATTTTCCTTCTTAATTGCCCTATACGATTGAGATTTAAGAGTTTTATCTTTAAATAAAATTATGAATAGTTATCCTGAAATCTAACTTTTGTTAATAGAAAAATTTGGCATGATTTGGCCTAACACAAAGTTCTAAAGTCATACGATGACTATTGCTGAAGAACATCTTGATTTTGATAAAATGTCAGGTATTAGCATTTTGGGTTGGTACAATGTAATCTTTTAACTACTGCACAACGTCACTTGAGTATTTTGAGTTAAGTTGTATTTAAGATTTTGAAGAGTGAGACCTGATTTTTTCAACGTGGCAGCTTTTGAGGAAATAAGACTTTCATCCATAATTTAGTTCACATATCATTGGCCAAAAAAGTTCACAGTTTTAATTACTGAGTAACAGTAATTTCACTAAAGAATGGAGATTTCTTGAGGAGGTATTTTTGTCTCACCCCTCCCTTCAAGAAATACTATTCAAATTATTTGTGTAATCTCAAATGGATCGAACATCTTGAGAATCTTAAAATTGCCTTTTATCCAAACACAAGCAGCTAAAAATGTAGTAAATCAAGTGTGACATGCATTCTCAAAATCTTAATTTCTGAAAAAACTCAATTTTTTGAAAACTTAATTTCATTTGAATTTATTACTGTAAGATTTGTTGGTTAAAAACAAATTGATTACATAAAAAAAATTCAGATAATAAATATCAAAAACCTACACACAGCAAAAATCTATGAAAAAAACTACTGGAAAATAAATTCTGTACAGTTTTCTTACAAAAAACAATGTTCCTATTTTGTAAAAACAACCAATGCCTTACTGTAACAATTACTATTTGCTTTGCCAAGCCAAAGCAAATAGGAAACGGAAATATCAAAACTATACCCAAATACACATAACTTTGCGTGATTATTACTTTTCACGCTTCCGTGGTTATTTTTGAGTCACTTTCTTTTTTTCTTGATGTGTTCTTTTTGGAATTTTCTTAGGTACAAAAAATGTAGTAGAGAGAGAATAATGATTCTTTGAATTTTTCAATTGGATTTTTTCAATTGAATTTTTCATCAAATGGGAAGAGATTGCATATTAAAATAATGCATTCCTACTATAAATATGTTTTTATTTATTTTAGGGTTTGCAGCCTCTGGATCCCGAAATCCCGGTGGTTTTTTCATATCCCGGGATTAAAATAACTAGTCCCGGGATTTAATTTTGTTTTGTCTAAAAATTACAATTTGAAAAATTTCAAAGTATTGTGAATCTGGTATTACATTAATGCATCTTATTTACTTTTTTTTTGTACTGTATGCGTTTAATGTCAGTTTTCTTGCGTGTTGAACCTTGAAGGCTTTGAGGCGGGTGTGTATGTTAAACCATGAAATTTGATATGTTTTCTCTTATTTTCTTCTGTAACTTTCTCCCCATCTTGAGTGGGGTCAGAAAACGGACATTTCTCCCACTCTCAGGATGTCCGGTGTCAGATAACTTGGATAGAGGCAATTAGAGTTTTTGAAAGATATCTAGTAGGGTTTTCAGCCCCGGGGTTTTTTCCAATTTCTTCAAAAATTTATATTTTATTTAAGAAATATGTACGTAGAATTTTTTTGCGCAATTATAAGTGTTATATGCAAAAAATATATGCACAGTATGGGAGAATGTCGCAAAGATTTCAGTGACTCAGTACAATGCTTACATAATAATAAAAGCAACATCACCAGAATAGATTTTATCACAGTTCCTTCTTCAATTAAATGCCTTTAATTAATAGAGGATCTGTTTGGAAGCCTTAAGACACTTCGAATCCCATTGCATTGCTAACAGCTCATACAACTGGATCTTCAATTTCAAATGAGGTAACATTTGAAATTGATTCACATTCTGATTCAAGAACAGGATCAATTGATACATACAAAAACCATTAAGTGTAGCAGAAGAACTAAAGAAAGTTACCAAAAAGGTATATGCACCAATGCAGTCTATTAGATTTGAGACACTTTCATCAAAAATTCAAAAAGAAATGCCTCTTTTTTAAAAAAAAAAAAAAATGGAGGGAGACTTGGTGACTACCTGAAAAGAACATACTGAATCATAGGATTTTATCAATGAAATGTTGGACGATGCCGCTTCAGTGATGAATTTAACCAAAGAGGGAGCGCCAAGAACAAATTTCACGAAAAAAGAACAAATAGGTAGAACTATATAATACATGTAAATTAAATTCTTACAATTTGAGCAATGAGTATAAACAGTTGCATAATTTATACAATGAGGGTTGGTCCGTCATTAGGCGGGCAGGGTATATTCTTCAACAATACTAGTATTGTTTAAGAATAAGAATTGATTTCCACCTGAGGAATAGTATGTATTTATATCATTTATTACGGAAATATATTCTTTAGTAACTCAGTTTTTTTTCTTTCGAGTCTCAGGTTACCTTTATATTTCTAGGCTAGCGGGGAAAAATATAGAGGTATTAGGGCAACTGTTTAATTTAAGAACTGAATGAGAAGCAGCTTATTTTTGCACCCCCCCCCCTCCTTCATTTGTCTTTTGTGTCTTCCTGTTGCGTGGGTAAGTGATACATTTCGAATACTGACCCTAATTCAAGTATTACTTCATTGTTCTTTCTCTCATTCTTTATTCTATTCGGAACTTAACTGCTGTCATCAGACGGTATTTTACGTTCGCGTTCTACTGTGTGGCAACACTTAAGTGTAAAGTATGTTCATGAGAAATTGTGAATCTGCATAATGGCGTTTGAGGGTAATTCATTTCGAAAGTTCGAAAGGTTGTTGAATCGGTACAATCTAAAAAGCCCAAACTCTTTTAAAATTATTAAAAATATTAAGTTTTTGCTCATTGGACTCAATAGATCAATGTTTATTTTCTTTTAAATTAAAAATAGTTTAAATATTTAATATAGTTATTTTTAATTATAGTAAATATTGATATATAATTATAAATTATTAATTTATTATGATTATTTTAAATTGCATTTACATAATTATAATGAATATTTATGTAACTATAATTATTTATTTATTATAATTATTTTTAGTAATAATAAATTAATATTTTCGTTAAGGTAGATACATAGGATATAAATTATAATATTAATGTGCTATGTATCTGCTTAACGAAACTCGTAATTTTAATTCTATAAGGGGACATTTAAGTAAAATAATAAATAAATTTCCTTAAAATATATTCTATAATTTAATTTGTAATTAGAATATTAACAATGGCAAAAGAAGGAAAAATTTAACTTTCATTTTTTTCCGTATAGTGATTATAAACTATTTACTACGGGAAAGTTACTACTAAAGAAAGTAAAAATAAATATTTAGTCATCAAAAAAAAATCAATTTCAGATTTTTTTCCAACTGTAAAAGTTTGAAAATATCTACAAATTATTTGAAATTTCCTCAGAAATTTTCCTCTCTTAAAATGAGAAAGCGTTGTTTTTTCTAAATTTTTCTCTTAAATTTTTTGAGTGTCTTTTGTTAATCATATTTACATTTAAAAAACGACAAAAACTGAAATCAAACAGTTCTACAAAAAGCATAAATTATTAGCACTTTATTAGCCATTTTGAAGCAACTCAATCGTCAAATTTTCAATTCACTTAGAAAAAAGCAACAAGAATCTGATAAATTTAAAAAATCTGTTACTATCGTACGCTAATTGTTCTTTATTTCAATGTTATTTTCCCAAATTGTTACTTTTCTCATATGTGGGAGAAGAAACAATGAATGGAAATACTGTTTTAATGTCTCAAATACATTCAAGATAAAGAACTTGATCCCAACAAAATTCTAAATAATATGTCAACTGACCCCGAACACACAACATTCAAAACAATTGATCAATTTCTTTTTTATATATTCGCAGAAAAGGTAATCAATTTTCTCTTTATTAGGCATAATTTTTTTTCAAATTTTAACCGTCATCTTTTATTAAGGTATCCGACTACCCTAAAATTGTGAATTTTCCCTAAAAATTGATAAATTTTTTATATGATTTTATTTTATAGACCATCTTATTGGCTGTATAAAAATACCAAGTTTATTATGTTCCGTTCACTAGAACAAAAACTACAAGTGTTTTAATTATGAGCAGATGCCATTACTTTTTAAGCAAGATGTCAAAAAACGCGTTTTACTCGAAATAAGTGTTTTTGAAAATGCTCAAACGGGGATAGTGATTGCTAAAAAAGTTTTGAGAATAATGAACTGTGAACTTTTTTGTGTACGTTCTGTATAATAATAGAAGTGTTGTAACCTTCACATTTATCAATCACTGTTTTATTACAAAATTTACAGTTCTTTATGTTAATATAATCACTGGTTTTTTTAAAGGAATTTCATATAATAACTAAAATAAAGTGCTCTAGTTTTTGTAAAAATTAAAATATCTCTTATATCCTGAAGGTCATTTCAAAAACGAATAACATAGCAACACACCAGAATTGAAAATTTGTTCATAAACTTTTGGTACAGAATGGGCCCCGTTACGTTATTTTTTATAAATTTTTACCCATTTTGCTACTAATAATATTTTTCATCTTCTTAATTTTAGCATATTTTTCTTAAAATGTACTAACAAATCTAACCCCTCTCGCTCAAAATATCCCCATATTTCCATTTTTTTTTTAAATAAAAAGTTGTCGCAAGTAGTCGGATACCTTAATCTAAGGAAACAAAAATCCATCTCGTTTGGCCTTAATTAATTCACGCGCTTTCCAAAGAGTTGATTTTACACCTGTGAATTCAATTCAATCATTTCCCACCACATGAACCTTGAACGGACCGTGATTAATTCAAACACAGCTAATACAGTTGAAATGATAAAATCTCCGACGTGAGTAGATTCTCACGAAGGACACATATAATAAAATGACCGTAAAATTGATTTCATTGAATGGTTAATTGGAAAATGGTTTGAGTTTCTCTACCATGAATGGATGGAATGAACGGTTTCGATCTTATGTAAAGACAAATAAAAGATATAATATATACTAATGCTTTGCATACATATACATCCAAGACTGTATCTTCAAGTTGATAAGCACATTTGAATGTTCAAGCAGGTATCGTTGGAAGGCTACAGTTTGAAATGATAAGTTGATATTAAAATACGTACAAGATTTCCGCGACTTTCGATCGAGATCTGTGTTCCGATTAACAGCCCTAATTAGGATTTATACAGTTTTGAATACTATTTTTTTTAAAACGGACTGTAAAAATTGTGCACAAAACACATAAATTCATTTATATGCGTATAATTACTAATAATACAAATTTGAGTTGAGGAAAAGCAGCCGAAACAACTCCAATTATTTGAATAATAACATATTTATTAATAGACAAGGACAAACAGATCGCTGCTCAGACTAATTGACGTATATACACAGATAAATATTATATAATACAGCGGTTCTTAAACCTTCTATCGCCACCCCCCCCCCCCCCATCCCTTTATGGATCAGCCTGATTTCGCAGACATACCCCCTAAAAATTTTGAACACCCCTCTCTGGGTGCAATCGCTATTGTACTGTCGCGATGAATTCACTTCTTAATTTTTGCACATGTGTTTTTAGTATTATTTTGAAAATATTAGATTGTAATGTGTGTGGGTCTATCCACATTATCCCTAACAATCATCTTGGGGAATAACTTTCTTTAATTATTATTTAATTGAAAACTTCCACCTGGAAAAAAAAGATGCGGTCTATGTAAATTATGTCATGTATTTAAGTATTAGTTTTCGGGTTCGAGTAGGAGAGAGAGGTTAGAAGTTAAAGGATAGCAATGAAGATTAACGTGAGATGAAATAAAGCTAGGCGAGAGCAGTTCTTAGATTATTTGATTAATATTAAGATTGGCGATTTGGTCAATCAGTTGATAAATTGAATTCGGTCAGTTAGGATCAGAAATTATCTTCAAATATAAGAAGGTATATTGCCTGGACGTGTTAAGTGTAAGTGATCCGGTCTATTATTATATCTCCAATTGCCTCGCCTACTTCGATATTGCTCCCATATTTATCAATTAGTGCATTTCTTAACTTGGGTTGTTGAATTTGTGTCGTTGCTGAGAATAGTATATAAATTGTGTTGTTTTGACTATGTGGCTATCTTCTAACTCTTGTACATTAATAGACGGGATAGCCTATCCATTACAAGATTGTAGTAATTGTTAAGAAGTTGCAAAAAAATTTTAAAAACTGATTTAATGTTCTCGATTGAAATGTGCATGTTCTAGTAATTTTTTCGGTGAGGCCAATTTGAAGATCTATTCTAGGATGTGGGATGTGTGTGGCACATCTTTCAATTATTCCACGAGATCTTTCCGAGTCTGTAAGAGGAAAATATAACAATAAATGAGAGAACTTCGCGTACCCATAGAAAGACACTGCGGACCCCCGGGAGTCCACGGACCACAGTTTAATATCTGCTGTTATAATAAATTACTTGTAGTAGTGAAAATGCTCTCATTATAAGCAAGCCTTACAACGTTCAGAAACGGCTTTCTAAACAGTTCCACTTGATGGAACTCAAGACAAAATTCTCTTTTTCTGTAGTCAACTCACACGTCTGAACTCTTTTCTGAATTGGCTCCCCCTGTGTTTCAAAAACTCCATGGAAATTTCTAGAAGGGCTGATACTAGAGCCTTCTCGGTGATACCTCGGTGATATAGTATTTTTTTTGCTAAATTTGTCACCAAGAGCGATAAAGTCGCTCATTTGGCTGCCCTGGTCACATCTTTGGTTGTCATAATCTTATTTTTCATGCCCACGCTGGAAAGTGAACTTCACTTGTAAAACCCAACCTTTCCACAAGGAGAACACACGTAGCGTGTTTCGTTATGTATGATGTGAACTATACCAACTATTTCCTCTACTGTACGATATATTAACAAAACTAGAGCCTGAAAATGAGAAAGGCAAAAATAGTAAACAAACAAATAAAATTCTGTTCATACATTTAAAATAAATGGTTCAGTGAAAAGATGGCAATTAAAAATAAATTTTTATCTTTCGCAGGACTGCCATACGCTGTGGGGTTCAGCGAACCCTGAGGTCTAAAAATATATTGCGGATAGGCATCGTTGTTGGAAACTTGCTTATGTAGTTTAGTGTGTTATGCAGTTATTGAATAATCTTATTTATTTATTGTTTCATATTTAAGAAAGTGTTGCATTTACGAGAATTTTTACTCAGAAATAATAACTACCATTCGGACAAAGGAACCAAACATTCAAAAGTGAAGAATGTATTATATTTTATGGCGCACACATTAAAGTAAAATTTAAATACATGCACTTACAAACGATTCATTCATAATGTAAAGCGCATTCACCACCATTACGAATCAAATTCAAAGTTATTCACCTTTATCATCCCAGATTCACTGATAAGTGAGCACCGAACACTTTCTCCAGAGCATCATCCAGTACCAACAATGAGTAAACTTCTGATACAAAAGCAAGAATGAGCTTTGCCAAGCTCATTATTCGCGACGCTATGAGCATGAACACAAGAGAGCTAAGTCATTATGCATTCACGTACTTATCAAATTACTTGTGCTTTCCAACTTTGCATGCTGATAAAATGCGTATGATTTCCAAATGAAGAAAGGGAATTTTGATGTTCACTGACTGATAAAAGACTCCGATTCTTCAAACATGGATATTGTTATCCTTCACAGCAAAACTCTAAACCATAGGTTCTCAACGTGGGTGATAACGCCCCCTTGTGGGTGTTTGATGCTTTCAGGGGGCAATAAAAGACGCAGAGAAAATTAGAGGGCGTTGAGATGGCATGGAAGGGCTTTGGTAGATTGACCAAATATAGTCTAAAAAAGACTAAGAAGACACACTGATTATGTACTAACAAAAGTAGACTTTAATACTGTTTACTTTATGTTAATTGTTTGTATTTAAATCATTTCTATAACACATGTACGAAAAATCACATATTACGGTAGTTCGGGAAATGTATGAGAAACTTAAAGATTACACAAATTTTAATTTCTGTAGTGTACGTGTTGTCTTTGTCTGTGAGCAGTAGGAAAAAATGTTTCGTCCACTGCATTTCATTACGTATATTATCCAAGTAACATAATTAAATATGTCAACCAGGAATTAACGTGTGATTCTTTAAAGTCTGAAACTATCAATTTATATTTATTTTAAAAGCAATAGTTTTTATAATGAATACTTCGTATCATCAAAAACCCTGCCTGTCTTTATAACAGGTAAGCTAAAACTTTTATTCCACTCAAAATGAAGAAGAAATACAGTAGCGCGTTTCAATTCCAACTCTATTCTATCTAAGACTAAAATATATAATATTACACATTTAAATATATTGTTGTAATAGCTACTTCAGATTCGAAAATTTAAAAAAAATTGGGGTTTTAGAAAAAAAAATCAAATTAAAAAAATATATTCTGTTAGTAATAGAATATCTTTTTTTAAAATTTGACTCTTGTTTTCGCCATGTATTATGCACACTCTTATTTCTCTAGAAAAATTCACCAGAAAAGGGGGCCCGCCAGTTCAAAAAAGGTTGGGAACCTATGCTCTAAACAGAGGAAATTCTCGCCTTTTGGAAATAATTGTCATATGTATAAGTGACTCATTAAAAATTAAACAACTGTAAAAAAACTATTTTCCAGGTCAAAATTTAACCGATATGCACAGAGATTCTCTTTTTGTTTTGTTGAATCATAATAATGTGTTTCTTGATTGGTCCTTCAGCGATTAATTGGACTTTTTCCGATTAGAATTGTTCGTTACCTCATCCAAAACACTTTTATACTCCACATCATAAGCAACAACAACATCAGAGGTAGAGAGAGGGGAGGTCAAGATCTTAGCTTCTCCCGATTTCAGTTTCGTAATAATGCGTGACGATAAAAAGATTTCATCTAACCTTAATCATCAAATTTGTTTCGATACAAAATAAATATATCGATGAGATTTAGACATCGTTATTGTGCTTCTTTAGATTCCTCATTCAGATAAATTATTTTTCTTCTCTTTTCAGTCTTCAATACATTTTAAAAAGAACACTTTATCATGTGAACCAATCATAATCATCCAAATTGTTTCAATTTGAAAAAATTCTTCCCATAATACCAAAATAACGTCATTAAATCGTGCAGTATAAAGCCTTTTAACTTCTTGATCTTTGGCAATTTGAAACAAAAAGAAATTGCATGCCATGAATAAATATAAGTTATTTTATTGTGACCCAAACATTTGACACGATTACATCTTGCTGCGTAAGAGAAGAAATAAATCATTTTTTAAACACATGATAAGAGATTTCATATTTTCGTCTATTGGCTACAGACTAACGATGTTAAATGTGGATATACAAATTAAAAACGTTTACGAAATATACATTTTTACATAAATTAAAGTTTGTCGAGTTCAATAACCTGATTAAAATTGTTCTATGCTAGAGGAAATAATATAAAATAACAGAAAATTTTAGTTTTAAAAAAAATCCTCGATTATTTTTGTTAATTCGGATTTTTAGTGATAAAAATTTACATGCTTTATCAACTTAACAAAACAGTAAAATATCACTGAATGTCTGGATTTTAGATATTTCTTCCTATTATTAAAGAAATATTTGATGAAATGCTAAGAAATTTTGGGTATCTAGGACACATTTTTTTCTTCTTGAACACGCGCTAAGAAAGTTTCAACAACTTGCATATTTTAAGAACCTAAGTTGAAAAAGAAACATTTTTTTTATAAAATATTTTATTCTGTATCATAAAAAGCTGAAAATAATTCCTCCTTTTCAGAAAAGGGTTTTTTTGTTGTTATTTGCTATTTTCTGTGTTCGCGTTTTTATATTTTCGTGCAAAGATCTTCTATATTCATAGTAAAAAAACGTTTACTTATAAGAAATTCCACATTTTTTCATATATATATATATATATATATATATATATATATAATAAATTGATTTCATTAAAATAACCAGAATTTGCAATTGAATTTCCCGATTCACATTGACAATGTACAAGAAAAATAATACACTAAAATTTGAAATAAAAGCATTGAATGTTCAATGAGATATGCGTCTTTAAAGAAATTATAGGGGCCGCGGTAGCCTAGTGGTGAAGGTATCGGATCGTGGCTGGCGTGTCATGAGCTCGAGCCCAGTACCACTAAATACCCGCCGTGTGAGGGCGCGATGCACGCTAAATCCATGGCTTGAAATTACGAGGCCCGTAGCCAAAAGCCCTCGTGTAGCTATGCAGTGACGTTAATATTCACTTAATCTTAAAGAATTTTTTTTTCATTGCGAAAAAGATATCTTTCTTTCATAATTTTGTAACCGACAATATAAGCCAATTACCGGCTGGGCAGCGTAGCTAGTTTGTCGCTGGTCTTGTACGCATAAGGTTGCGGGTTCGACCCTGGCCCAAGTCGGTAGATTTTTAAGATGCAGATAATCGATTGCGCTAATGTCGCATGATTACGCGGCATATAAAAAATCCCTTGAGTGCCTGTTTGGCTTGGGTGTTCTTGGCAAAATTAAAAATCCTAGTACAAAATCGCATCGTCAGGGCTCAGGTTCTTCTCTCTGGGGAGGAAACTCAAAAGTACTTGTGGCGATTGGTAGCCACCTATATGGTGCCGTACTAAAAAGAGCTATCAGCTTCCAGGGAATGAATACTATGTCTGCAATGGAAAAATATAAATCCTCGCAGTCTAATATAAATTTAAAAAATGTAAAAGAATCTATATTAAAAACTTAGTAGAATGTCGTAGGAAAAAATTTAAAAAGATTTTAATGATATGGTCAGAATTATTTCTGTTGCTCCCTGAAAGAAGCTCGTATTTAATGATTATCCACAAAGTGACATTTTAAACGATGTCTTGTACTCGCCAAGTGTTCCTAAAGATAAGTATACTAAAATGTCCGTAAAATCTTTTTTTCTTTCGCGATTTGTCTTTTAAAAAAGACCAATCTTACACGAGCATTTAAGGTAAGATATTTTTATTAATATTTTTATTTATTTATTACTGTAGTAGGCATGTCATTTATGTGAGTCATACGGTACAATTTGTAAGAACAACAACAACAAAAAACGTTAAATACTGTGCAGGAGCTATTTTATTTCAGTATTGGTGTAATAAAATATAGTACGTCAAATAAAGAATCTAACTATTTAAAGCCAATTGTATAAAATTAATTTAAATAAAAATAGATATTAACAAAAAATACTAACGCTTTATTTAGTAATTTCGAAATAACTAGAAAATCACGCAATGGAAAATTGCGAAGGATAAATGAAAGAAAATTGAAATGTTTTAATTTCTAACCAAATTATTAAATTGCACTTTCAGTAAAACCATCATCTTATTTAGACACAGTAAGATGTGTATAAATAAAGGAAGTGTCATAAATTACGGATATCCTTGAAGGCATAATGAAATTTACATGTTCCAGGAAGTTTCCAAAAATATTCGAAAACACGTGCAATTTTTCAGGCAAAGTTATGAAATTAACTTTTCGTTACAAGGTCTTCAATATTGTCATCTCTTATTGCTTTAATGTAAAAGTAATCCCTACTAGTTTAGGTTGTATGTTTAAATGTTTTTCTTGAATGAAATTTATATTTGCGTCGTGACTTTGGAATGTCTATATATATAAAGATGAGAATTCAGGCATGTGTGAAAAATAAACTTCTAAAATTACGACAATTTTTTTTTCTTTTCTCGTTTCTAACAAAATCCACTTGTTTCTATTCTTTACCTTCTCGGTATTTAGGAATATTCAAAATCATTAGAAATAAAGTATAATAATCTTCCTGAGATTTGGTAGTAGAAGTTGAAGTACTTAACCTTGGGTAAAGTTAATCTTATTAAAAGTAATGATGGATTCAAATAGGAAAACATGAGTTGCTCCTAGAAGCCGTATTTTCAAGGCTTAAAATATGCCCCTATTCAACTTTATTAAATATAATCCTTGTCGTGTGTTTATAAGCCAACATTTGCTCTTTCCTGATGAAATAATCACACGGGAAAAATTTAAGTTATGTCATTGCTAATCACAGATGATATCTCAACAGAAAATGCCAGAATAAATTATCTCTATTCCAAATTGGGATTTTGTACTGAATAAGTAGTATTTCTCAACCACTAATTTAAGGATTATTAATCGTCTTTTCTTAATTTTATTTAAAAGATAATTATAAAGCATAAATAATTATAAAAGAGAATTTTTTGCATAAATTAATTTCAATAAAATTCTAAAATAAGCTTAAGCAAAAGTTTCCTTGTTGAAAGAATTCGAAGTTATGTTCGTTAAACGATATCTTCTCTCTCCATTTAAGAGAATTATTTAATAAATCGTTTGATGTTGATATTTAATGTTTTATAAAACTACTTTTATTCAAATGATATTTAATTTAAGAAAAACATTAAATTCATATTTTTGTTTGAATAAATATATGTAAATGAGAATAAATATATTGTATTTCATACACTGTCAACAGCTTCCATAATTATATTTGCTTATAAATTTACTTTAAAATTTAAATTCACTGTTATGAATTGAATTTGTTTAATTGAGATATTTAATCCTAAAGTTCTCTCTGACTTGGATTAATTCTTATCAAAAACAAAATATTAAAAAAAAAATCAAAGCACAAAAAAGGAGAAATGCTACATTACGTGGGTTTTCTTGAATTTTTCATGAATGAATTAAAGAATTTTAAAAATGGGAACAGTTCTATGTCAAGCCGAGAATTAAACATTCAAATATGATTTCATTGCTCACTCATTTTTTATACGTATTTTTCTCAAAAACAAAACTTTTGAGCAAGCAAAACAAGAACATCTGTGCACAAAAATGTTTTCCATTATTTCCAAAAACTTGCATGGAATAAAACTTGAAAGTGTGCCATTTTTTCGAATTCCATATTAAAGAGAGAAAAAAAACTTTATTCTAAGCTTTGCGTATTGTGAAAACATTATTTTCAACAAATTTCAATATTACATTTTGCATTTAACTTAGACATCTGCTTAATATTAAATTGCCTTAAGTCGACCGCTAAATTTTTATTGTATTTTTAATCGCATTCCAAATTGTTTATAATTTTGTCAAAAACGCAAAAAAAAAAAATAAATAAATAAATAAAAATAAAAAAGGGGATTTAGAAAATAAAATGCCGCAAATATTTGTTGTTGTTGTTGAAATCATCAAATATAATAAAGAATTTTACTTCTAATATTTAATAAGTTGCACAAGTTCTTTTTATATCACTTTGTAGTTTATTAATAATTTTTAAAATTAATTGAAGAAGCCAGATCTATTTATGAATGGTAATTATTTTACTAATAAACCACCTGAATTATGGACAAAAATTAAAAACTGTCACTAAAAGAATAATTATACCATTTATAAAAGAATTCCAATCAAAATTCTGCAAAGTAACCGTAATACAGAAATGAAACTTAACATTACGAAAACTCTTTTCATAAGTCAGTATGTCAAAGAATAACACATTAGGTTTCAGTATTGTCATCATAGTTAAATACAGATATTTCATCAGGAAATCTTATCTTTCTCTTGAACTTTTTTCTGAATATTTTGTCAAAAAGATGAAGAACAATGAAATTGAATTTTGAAAGAAAGACGAGTAAAATAAAATGCATAAATTTGATGAAATGATATTCTATTTCCTATTAAATTTAGATTCCCGTCAACCGACCATTTTGAATTAGAGAACAAAATGTAAATCTTATGCATTTCTATATTTCTCCTCAAATATTGAGTAGAGCATCGTGCTGTGTGTGTATGTGCATTCGAATAAATTATAGTTTGAAAAAGTTCGAATTACAAAAAATTTTAATGTATCATGTTTTTTTACGGATTAAATATTATAAAATTCCTCCTTTTTGTTTTCTTTTTTCCCATTCTCATGCATTGTCATCCACTTCCGAGCTATAGTCCGAATTTCAAGTCTCTAGCTCCTCGGAAAGTCACACAGTTTAAAATCAATTACAAAATTCCACCCGGATAGACATTAAAGAAAGCGAGTTATTAAAAACATGGTAATTAAGTATCAATCGTTTTTTCACCTTTTAAACGTGTTCCTTTCGTGTTACTTCGTATCATCATTTCTAAGCGTATTGCTTTATAAAAATAAAAAATATTTAGCAGTTAGAACGCAAATTATTTTTTTTCACATGCTCGAGCCTTTTTTTTATTTTTATTTTCAGAAAAATGTTTATATTATGGTTAGAAATTGCTAACACACACCCACCCTCCACTTTCTCAGATACAGGACACGTCTTTTGTTTGTTTTATTTCTTTTAACCACAAGTGTATTTTATACTTGTGTATATAATTAGCGTTAAATTCAAAACATTTTAGGGTTACACCTTATTCTTTTAGTCGCCAAATCTGGAAATGATGTAGGAAATTAGTCGCCATGTCTGAAAATGGTATTTGGAACTAGTCGCCAAATTTGAAAATGATATATGCAATAAGTCGCCAAATCTGGACGTGATATATGGATTTGTCGCCAAATCTGATTATCCTTATTCCTGACGATCCTGAAGAGGACAATGGAACAAAATTATGAAATTATTGTATTGTCATCGGTCCTTGACAAGTGTGCGAAATTTCGAATGAATCCGATCTTTTTAAGTGGGTAAAAATCGAGTTCTAAGATTCCGTTACATGCAAGTGAAACTTATAAAAGCGTGTTAAAAAGAAAAAAAATAAGAAAGGATTCATTTGTAGCGCTTAGATATTTAAGAAACACTGAAATATTTTCCCAGAAATTGGAAGGGAAAAAAAAACAATTTTACTTCCAAGAAAATCTTTCATTTCTCTCTCTCTCTCTCTCTCTCTTGGATGCTCTGTATTGCATTCAAATCTGTAATTTATTGCAGGTTTAAAATGGAAAAGGTGAAAATATTTGTGAGATTAAGATTTCATTCATGAATTCAAGATGGCCGACAAACAGGTCTTTATTTCTGTGCAATTACAATATATCTTAATGCATGAAAAATCTCAATGAAGCTGAAACAGCAATGAAGAGGTTGTATAAATTATCCTATATGGAAAAAAAAAAGTATGGAATTTTTCTAAAACTTTTTTTTTTCTTTCGAACGTATGGAAAAAATTTTGTTACTAGAGAAAAATTCTATTTTTTTAAAAAAAATTTTACACTGTAGACATGCGAATAAAGCTTATCGATAAAATTTTGTTTAAATTCATAAGCCTTCTCTATTTTTTTATAAAGTAACTCTTACACTAAAAGAATGCTGTTCAAATAAACAAATCAAGAAAATATCTTCAATATGCTTCGAATGACGTATTTTCCACTTGTTATTTTTCCGTTACTTCTACAAAATGAAAAAGAAAGGTATTTTATTTTTTGATTGAATTTTTTTTCTAACTTTAGATAATATTTTAATATTTTCAACAAGAAGAACATCGTTTACGAAATGACTATTTTCTTAAATTAGCATCAAGTATTAGAACTTTGACTTTCCCAACTCAATCGATTTTTAAGGAATAAATAAAATAAGCATTAGCAAGAACTTTTGTAAAGAAAAAAATAAATTATTTAAAACAAACTACTATTTTTATAGGAATCAGTAAGAAAAGCACATTATTCTTCGACAACATTCAATAAAAAAAGCATAATAATGCATATAGGCACCAAACTTTTCCTTATTCGAAATATAAACTGTTTACAAATAGTTAAATTGTCAAATGGCTGTCATAGATAAAAAAAATTTAGGATCTCAGATTAATTCTTATTAAAAGGCTTTTTCTGAAACATAAGGTATATGCACGAAAATGCTTAGAATTACGAACTCCGGAGACGCAATATATCACGTCTTCCTTCTGTTTTTAAGAAGCTATTTTTGTTTTTTCCTCAAACAGACTCCAGTGAACCATAAACCGTAGATTTGCGAAGTGAATCTTGTCTGTTTTCGGTTTCAATTACCTCACCTCTGTTTCTTACTTTTATTTATATTTTTTAGTGTTAAAACGTAAGTTTCCTTTTCGGTTCTGGTCGTGCAGTCAAAAAGAAAACAAATTTTAAAAAACAGGTTAATTTTGCTGTTTGTGGTTCATGTATAAAACTTGTGCAGTTACTTTTTCTACGATATTACTCAAAAGAACACCAAAATTGAAGTTATCAAATTGTTATCGAAATTATATAGCTGGATAATACTTGAAATTTGAAATAACACACAAGTGACAAAGTTAAAAGGCAATTCAATATTTAAAAATAAAAATAAAATAATATATAAGCAATAGAAATTCTTATCGGCGTACTACTATAAATCACGCTTAAGAAAAAGGGAAATTTAATTTTTATATACTTTTTCTTACTACATATAACATTTTATTACATTTTTATAGTACAGTTACATTGGGACTTTACTCTTATTTTGATTGAATTCTTAACTTGCTTAATAATAATTCCACTATTTTTTTTAATTTTTCAAAACAGAAGCTTTAGTCTATAACAAATTAGTCCAAAATTAAATATTATTTGTGTAAATCGAAAAAAACATTTATAAGGCATTGCTGCACGGAATTGTTTTTAACAGCTTTTGTGAAAATGGCCAGGAAATAATCAATATAATTAGATATTTAAGAATGTATTATACAGTTCCAAAGATTTGCTGAAATTTAAATTTTCTCATAAGTTTCAAAAGGAATTTTCAAGTTTTTCTTTCTGAAAATGGCGTGAAAATTTTATTCCGCTTTAACTTTCTCCGAACGTTAAAATATTTTTAAGAATAACAAAGAAAAACATCAATTCCACGCTTACGATTACACTTTTATTGAAAAGATATAATGTACATGCGCATTTTAGAATTTAGAGATCCGATAATTAACAAAGCACTAATATAATTATTATTACTAGCATGCAATAAATTAATGAAAAAATATTTTGATTTATTTTGGTTTCACGTATTTTCCCGGCGGTTTCAAAGTTCTATTATAACTTTGTTTCTTTGTGAAATTTAAGAACTGTCCCAAAATCTAAGTGCATTGACTTATTTTATAAATAAACACAGTTAGGTAAATAAAAAAAATAACGGAAAAATGAATATATGAAATTTTATTTCGTGATGCGCACTTTAGAACAAAACGCTCACATGAAATGAAAGAAAAAAATCGCTTTCCAAAGTAATAGATTCAGACGATTCGAAAAATTTTTTTTCCGAATTTATTTTCAATAAAAATACGCCATTCTTAGTAACAGTAATTGTTATTCGCAGAAAAACCGCAAAGGTTGCTATGCAATAACGTGAGTTTATACAGGTGAGAAAAAAATTTTCGAATTGCGTTCAGGTTCGGAATGTGAAAGAAAAATAAACGTATTTGAATGATACCTTTAAATTCTGAATGTTATATATACGTTTTTTACTAAGCGACATTTTTCAGTTATTTTTCTCACATTTTTCTCAATGTGTGAGCTTAAAATTGTATCAGACTAAATAGATACACGAATGTTCGAAGAATATTTTTTGTCCTGATTTTCACAAATTTAAAACATCTTGCACGTTTTACCAAGATTTTATAAAAAGAAAATTTTGTTTATAAATGTTCAGAAGACAACTGTTTTTTTTTAAATCGTTTTGCCAAAGAATCCTATTCGTTAATACTATGTCTACTCTTTTTAATAAATTGAATAAATATAAACTTTTAAATAAAGATTAAAATGTATTTTAATACTCGTTTTATAGAAATATTAATATCTTTTTTTTCTCAAAAGAGTATTATACAACTCGAAATGAGTATCATAACAATAGAATTATACGAATTTTTACTGATTTTTTCTTCAGATTTCTATAACTGTTAATGATACTGAAATTATTGAGCGTAATAATTATTTAATGCAGTTCATAATTATATAGACTAACTGTTCCCAAGTATCGTTTTTGTTAATAGAAATTAAAAAGTGTGAAGTTCAATA
>BMAO01028372.1:0-23574 GCA_019973975.1 Trichonephila clavata
TAAATCGTTGCATATGAATTACTTTTTCGTGTTATTAAATCGATATTCTACACTAATTAACTTCAAGCCTTTCTCTTTAGATCCATTATTTAAAAAATAATATTCCCAAAACTTTTTTTTTTAAAGAATTTTTAAAAAGTAGTCCCAATTTTTACTTCACATTGAATAACTTCGTCATTTATGAAGGTAATCTCACAAAACCTTTTTCCCGTGTGTACAGTAAATATTATCCGTAACATATACGAAGATTGAAAAATTGCTTCAAATTACGGATTTAAAAAAAATAATTGTGATTTTCGTAATCTTATGCTTGCCATAGGAACCTAGGAAATTGCCTCTGAATTTTTTTTTTTTTTTTTACTCATTGCAGACCCTCCTATGGGGGTATACCCAAGATTTGTACCTTGTATGACGGGAATTTAAATCCCCGTCATACAATGTGCATTTCAAGTTTATAGGTCCATAGGAACCCAGGAAATTGGCTTTGAAGTTGGTTCGTTTTTCGACTCTCGAGACCTCTCTTATGGCACCTTACTCAAAAAATTGTACCTTGTATGACGTGGACTTTAAATCCCCGTCATACAATGTGCAATTCAAGTTTATAGGTGCCGTAGGAACCCAGGAAATTGGCTTTATATTTTGTTTTTTTACTCATTGCAGACCCTCCTATGGGGGTACGGCAAAAGCGTGTAGAGTATTGCCATCTACTGGCTCGTCTCTTTAATTTGACATGTTGCAAAAGCTTATCGGCTCCATAGAAGCCGAGATAGGTTCAAGACAAGGTTACACCTGTTTTTTAACCCTAGAGACAAAAAGGGGGTAGGGTCTTGTAAGGGGTATCATTCGAAAGAGCTTGACATTCCAAACAGATGGATAGGTTACTCGACTACCTTAGGGCGTTGGGGCTGAGCAAGGTCCTTTTTAGTGTCAATCGTTTTGGAGCCTAGGATCCAAACCCGGTACCCAATGTCCATATCCATAGCATCAACGATAGGTCCTTTTATGTTCTATCCACAACGTAAACAGTTTGGAAATCGGACCTTTAGATGAGGAGAAAATCTAAAACAGGCCAAATGGCCTTTTTTAGCCTAGTTCTTCAACCAGGGGGTCTAGATCCAAACCAAAAATATCATTGTAATCTACAAACGATTCTGAATCTTTTGAGGGGTCACACGTCTATAAAGGCCCCATAGGAGCCGAGATATCGCGACTTCCGGTTACCAGGGGGTCCCCATGACCCCCCAGGGAAAAAGTTTGGACCCAATCTGACCGTAATTTACCGAGATAGAAGGTTTGTACTTGATTCCATAGCATTATAATGCGAAAAATCACATTAAGCCTATGGGCCACCTTTTCTGTAACCCTAGAGACCCTCCTATGGGGGGTAGGGTCTTGTAAGAGGTATTATTTGAAAGAGCTTGTCATTCCAAACAGGTTGATAGGTTAGACCCCTACCTTATGACCCCAAGGTTCCGAGCTAGGCCCCTTCGTAGGTCGATACGTTTTGGAGCCTAGGATCCAAACCCAGTACCCAAAGTCCATATCCATAGCATCAAACGATAGGTCCTTTTATAGTCTAATCCAACAACGTAAACAGTTTGGAAATCGGACCTTTAGATGAGGAGAAAATCTAAAACAGGCCAAATGGGCTTTTTTTAGCCTAGACCCTCAACCAGGGGGTCTAGGTCTAAACCAAAAATGTCATTGTACACTACAAACGATTCTGAATCGTTTGAGGGGTCACACGTCTATAAAGGCCCCATAGAAGCTGAGATATCGCCATTTCCGGTTCACCAGGGGGGTCCCATGACCCCCATGGAAAGAGTTTGGACTCGATCCCATTGTAATTTACCGAGATAGAAGGTTCGAGCCCGATTCCATGGAACCAGTGGATTCCATACACTGAAAAAATCACAAGTCCTTTAACATTAAGTCTATGGTGCGTGACGTCACTTGAATCTGATTGGTCAATTTTCAACCTTCAGAATGTGCAATAAGGCATGGAAAAGTTTTCCGCCACGAACGAACAACTGCACAATAAAATCTTGACAAGAACTCTCTCTCTGCTCATAAGGAAAATTGACCAATCAGATTCAAGTGACGTCACGCGCCGTCACATTACAATTGAAAAGTAAAATGACAGTTGTAATACACGCAGCACTTCAAGAGAACAACTCGAGCTAGACAAGGAAGAGATGTCTCACTAAAAAAAAAAAAATTTTTTTTTTTTTAGTGAGAACATTATCCATCCTCTCAGCAGTCAAATGAAGACTGTGAGATTTCAAGCTCGTGATCTGCTCATAAAGGAAAATTGACCAATCAGATTCAAGTGACGTCACGCGCCGTCACATTACAATTGAAAAGTAAAATGACAGTTGTAATACACGCAGCACTTCAAGAGAACAACTCGAGCTAGACAAGAAGAGATGTCTCACTAAAAAAAAAAAAAATTTTTTTTTTTTAGTGGGTGCCTTTTATAAACTCACAAGCATCATCTCATTTGCTTGTCCAGTTTATGGTGCCGTTTCAAAGTTTACTTGAAATTTTATTTTCATTTTCAATTTATCCTGCTAGACTATGCCAGTCGTTTCTGTTCCATGCTTTTGTCGACGAGATTGTTTAGTGTGTGGTCGGGGAGAAGAACCACTCCATGATTGTGCGATTCACTATTTATTGGATTCGATGGTGTTTGAAGAACACGAGTTGTACGGTGAGCCACCGAATTGAGATTGGAGCAAATTTTACAGAATGGAAAAGTTTATTTACCCCGAGCCATGCACATGACGGATGAAAACAGCAAACGTTGGCAAAAGAATGTACCACTTTATCAAAGATGGTGGTTGGAGATACTTAATAAACTGATAATGTACAGTAAAGCATTGAAAACATTTCCAACACTTGTCAAGATGTAAAATAAAATGTAGACAACGTTGTGTAAAAAAAAAAAAAAATTTTTTTTTACACACAACGTTGTCTACATTTTATTTTTGTTTCCTGATGGAGAGTATAAAAGCTCCGCAGCCTTCCGTTGCTCCTCACACACGCTCAGTGTTTCCTCGAGTCAACATGTGGTTCAAACTGCTTTTGCCCAATCAACACTATCCGTTGGCTGCCATGGTGGACGGGATGGCAAGCTCTACTTTCGACTGGTCGACGTTGGAGCTCTCTTGGGTCGATCCAAAGTGTACGAATTTGCCAAAACGTTACGACAACCTGGTCATTCAAGGCAAGGATGTGCTGCCGCCTTACAAACGCTATCCAATCATGACTCAAAAGTCTAAACTCGTGACTCCCGATGTCGTCTTTAGCATTTTGGAGGCCGAACTCTCGTCGTTGGCCGAGAGTTTTGCCTCCAGTCTCCAAATGGGCTTTGCTTTGGTAGAGAATCCAGGCAACCTCTTTGTGGAAAGCTACAAAACCTCGCCCGTCTTGCAAGTTCAACACTCTCCATCCCCGATTCCATCTTGGGAGGAAATGGATCCAAGACTTTATCCAAAAGGTGCAGGACATGCGTCAGATGCAATCCCAAAACGCTTCCAAGACGGCATCTTTGAAGATGGCGTTTTTGAGGGCTGGTGTAAAAAGGAAGCCTTCTCAGGAACGTGCAACAGCTGAAAGTGCCTCTCCACCTGAGAACATTCCTACACCCCTTGTTGAAAGTGCCTCTCCACCTGAGAACATTCCTACACCACTTGTTGAAAGGGCCTCTCCACCTGAGAATTCCTACACCCCTTGTTGAAAGTGCCTCTCCACCTGTTGAACAACCAGCTGAGAAAATTCCTACACCCCTGCTAATGCTCTCCACCTGCAAAAGTGCTCTCCACCTGCTAAAAGTGTCTCTCCACCTGCTAAAAGTGCCTCTCCACCTGCTAAAAGTGTCTCTCCACCGGCTAAAAGACTTGTGGAATCCTTACCCGAGAGACCAGTCACACCTTTGGAGAGGGTGGATCCCTCTGTTTTGATGACTGGAGCCCATGTCGAGGTGACATCACACCTGCCTACTCCACCTCTGATGACTCGATGCAACAAGAGTACCCAGGCCTATTCTTCCCACCTGGAGCTTGGCAAGAGACTCTTGGAACAACCACCCTTCTTGCCCAATAAAAAACTCGCCATCCAACCAAAGACCCCTGCTCAACCAATCCATACCATTGTTTTGTTTGTGCCCGACCATCATCCTCTGTTGAAATCCGGTATGTGTCGCTCCATCCTTCATCCTGTAAAGAATGTCAATAAATAATTGTTTTTATTGTAATGATGCGTCTGTTTTCTTTCCTACCAAAAAAAGGGGAGTTTGGGCTTTGGCCCATTCTCCCCTTTTTTTGGTTTATATGAGATGCCAAGGTTGGATGATGACATGGACCTTTGCCTCTTGAAAGGTGACCTCCTTTCATCCTTGGGAATCCTTATCAAAACAATCGGCCAATCAGAAACCACTTCCTCCTTCTCTCGACTATAAAAGCAGGGCTCAGACGCTCTCTGCTTCATTTATTCCTGAGACATGGAAGACGAGAAAGCTTTTACACTCTATCTGGCTAAGTACCAGGAGGCTAATCTTGGGGACTATATAACCTTTATGATTAATTTTCGAAAGTGCCTGCAGACCATGATGCCCTCTGACATCATAACGGTCGAGTCCATCCACGATGTGAAAGTTGCTGAACTGCTGCAAAAGGTGTTGCCCGATTACGAGCCCCGTGACCTGCCCACCTTTGAATGTGTTGTGTATGCAGAACCGGCCCACCTGCACAGTGATTATTTGGAGGATGAGGCTGCCAAAGGAAAAGGGGCCTTTCTACAAGCCCTTTGGACTAGTTTGGCGAAACCTAAGCTGTATCACTTGGCCTACAAGGCGTGGAGGAGACACGGTCCCCAACACCTGACCGCCTGGACCCACTTGGCTCAAGCAGTGTTGGATGGGTGCTATGGATTGAAATGGCCCGAGAGCGTGTTCCAAGTACCAGATTCATGTGCCATCTGTCTGAGTCCCATGCACTGGCCAGAAAGAACGCATTGTGGGCACCTGTTCCACATGCGGTGCTTGTTACAACATCTGGACGGGCAAAACACCTGTCCTCTCTGCAGGGCACCCAATCCATTGAGAGAACCCGACCTTTAAAGGTAGACATTGTGTTGAGCCCCAGAAAAATGGGAGAATGATTGCTGGAAAGGAGCATAGCTCGGGACCAGTAATCATTCTCCCATTTTTTTGGGTCAATAAATATGCCAAGGTTGGAACCTGTTGAATGAAACACTTGCAAAAAATGACGCTACCCTCTCTCAAAAATAATACTTTTGCTAGCAGCACAAGTCTCTTTTCCAGCCAAGGTTGGAACCTATTGAATTGAATACTTACGAAACATTTAAACCTCAAAAAATAATTTTGGCTAGCAGCTCAAGTCTCTTTTCAAGCCAAGGTTGAATTAAAAGTGTTACTCATGAATCCTTTTTTAATCCTACCAGCCTTGAAATTTCATATCAGTTGCATCGACCAATCAGAAGCCTTCTCCCTGCTATAAAAGCGAGGCACTCGAGGCGAGAGAGCTCATTCATTCCTCACGATGCGAGACGATTTAGCGTTTGCACACTGCCTCGTCAAGTATTCATCCCCGATTTCGGGGACTTTGCTGCCTTTTTAAAAGAATTCCGGAATCGTCTGAATGCTTTACCCATTCCAGAGGTGTTGACGGTGCAGGACTTTCGACGCCATTTCCACGACCTGGATGCCTTGTGCAACGTTCTCTGTCCTTCGGGGGAATCTGGAAAATTACGCTCTCTCCCTTTCTCTGCGCTGTCGAACCTTTCAAATCCGAGGACCTTGTGCTCCACAAGATGGCTGAAAGGGGTCACGGCGCCATTCGGGCATTTGGACAGAATGCATGAAACCCGATTTGTACCGAAAGGCGACCGTGGCCTGGTCTTATGGGGGCTCGCAGGATTTGGAACAATGGGTGACGCTGGGTCATACGGCTCTGCAACTTTTGTACAGTGCTCCCTTTCCAGATCCCGTGTTTGGCGTGCCTGAAAAATGTCCCATTTGCTTGGAGCCCATGCATTTTCCCCTCACGACCGAATGTGGACACACGTTTCACAAAGCATGTTTGGAGCGGACCCAGAGTCCCACCTGCCCCTGTGTAGGCAGACTCTTTGAACTTTGAATGTCAAACCCAAAAAAATGGAAAGGATGTGCTCAGCACGTCCTTTCCATTTTTTTGGGTCCCTCCTCTCACCAACGTTGGAAGGTTTGATGTGGAACTGTTGAGAGAATTATTTGTCCATCTGCCATTGAAATGATTTTTTAAGTTTTGCAAGAAACATTCATTTCACCTGTATTTTATTCATTTCACCTGTATTTTATTCATTTTACCTGTATTTTATTTATTTTACCTGTATTTTATTAAATTATTTTTATTTTTGATTCATTTCTTCTTTTCATTTTCCTCCTTTCACACACCTTATTATTTGATACATCATGAACTAGGAAACAAAAGGTTCTTTATTAAGCTACCTGCTATAATGAGAGGGTTTTCAACAGGTAAAGAGGCCTGTTAAAGGGTCATCTGGAGTGCTTTTCAGGTAAAAAAAACTCGAGATGGGAAACAATATGGAACTGTGTAGTAAGAATGTTGAAGAAACAGTTGAAAGGGGGTACAAAGAACGAATCATGGAAAGGAAGCCTCTCCACGGGAGTTCTATCCAATGAATCCCATCCAACGGGGGACATGTCTGAGGCCCCACGTCTCCTTCCAAGGGCATCGCTCAAACGGAAAAACTCCAAGAAGGAAATTTAAAGAAGGAAACTTAAAGGGGGTTAGGAAAACATGGAAACATTCCTCCTCTCACCAACGTTGGAAGGTTTGATGTGGAAATTTCCTGTTGCCGTTGAAATGATTTTTGATGTTCACCCCCTGCAAGAAACAAGAAGCATTCTCGTCACACATACTCGCCACTCCATCAGCCAGTAAAACCAGCATTTTCCAGTAATAAAGAAAAAGCTTACCTACCCTACATACTTATTACATACTTATTACTATACTAAATACATACTAAATATAATGTTAACTTCATAGATCATAACCTGCTCTTTTCGTTACACTCTTGCGTTACACTCTTGAAACTGGATAAAAGTTGGAATATAAGGACTTTTTTCTTAAATAGAGAGTGTATTTGAAAAGAATAGGGGTTATTGTCTAAAGAATAGCGCTCTTTTCATAGGTTTGACAAATCGAGGAGATTCCTATCCTTTAACACAGAGAGAGGGTACTTCCCCTTTCTAGGTGTGTTGGGATAAAGATGCCCCTCCAATTTCATAGATTGGACAGATAAAGATGCCCTGCAATTTCATAGATTGGATGGATAAACTCCCCATTCCAATTTCATAGATTGGATGGATAAACTCCCCACTCCAATTTCATAGATTGGATGGATAAATTTCCCCTATCCAATTTCATAGATTGGATGGATAAATTTCCCTCTCCCATTTCATAGATTGGATAGATAAATGTCCCTCATACAATTTCATAGATTGGATGGATAAATTTCCCCCTCCAAATTCATAGATTGGACAGATAAACTTCCCCCTCCAATTTCATAGATTGGACGGATAAACTTCCCCTCCAATTTCTAGGTTTGGTCTGATAAATGGACCCCTCCAATTTCATAGGTTTGATGGATAAATGTCCCTCATACAATTTCATAGGTTTGATGGATAAATGTCCCTCATACAATTTCATAGGTTTGACGGATAAATGTCCCTCATACAATTTCATAGGTTTGACGGAAAAATTCTCCCCTCCAAAATCATCGGTTTGACAGATAAATTCCCCCCTCCAATGTCATAGGTTTGACAGATAAATGTACCCCTCCAATTTCATAGATTTGACGTCAGAGACGCAATAGCAACACTCATCAACGTCGGACTGACCCAATCAAATGTCCAAGAGTGACTGGGTAAGCGAAAAAACCCAATAGGAGAGAAATTGGAGAATCCAACAAAAATGAAAGGATGGAGTAAAAAGAGAAAATTGGAAAGTTAAAAATCTTTCAGGGACAAGTAAAGTTTAAAATGTAAAAATGTTGAGATACAAGGGACAAGTAACCCACTTAAAAAAAAAGAAATTTTTTTTTTTTTTTTGGTCGTGCAAGCTATACTTTAAAAGTTGATGCAAGATAAAGTTTATAGAGTGTGGATGATTTAGTGGTTGATCCAAAAAAATTTTTATGGCACGCAAAAGCACTACACGTACATCCTTTTACCGACATTTCAACAAGCATTTACAGGATCACGTGTCTTGTCCCAAATGTCGCGAGGGGATGACCATAGATCAATTTTATCATCACCATGCCTCCGAAAACCATGGTCTGGATTTTCGCAAGCAATGCGTGTTTTGTTTTGGGCGTCGACATTGGGCATATGGGCAAAAGAATCATCCCGACCACATTCATCACGTTGTGTCCTGCTTGGAACGTTTCGCAAAGGAAGCCAATGATGTCTGGGTATTCTCGGACGATGAGGAGGAGACGGAAGAAGAGGAAAGGGTGCCAGAAGTATGTGGGTGTAGGTACTTTCAACCGATACCTCGTGAAATGTACGGTCGTCCCAGATTGAGGGAATAAAATTTGACAATGGCTTGGGCAAAGATGTGTGGGGGATTATTCAGCGCTACTTGAAAGGAGATTGGGTATGGTTTCACATTATGGTCAAACACAACATTTTTGATACGTTTTGTAAGGAAATGGAAATGATTCGGAATCAATTTGTCATTTTACCCTTTTAGTGTCTCTGCGATGGATTAGAGACAGAGAGGGGTAAAATACAGCATCGACACATGATTTTGGCGTGTGAGCAAGAAAGTGCGTTTGAAGAGATTTGGAAGGGTAAAGTTCGCTATGAATTTCCCTCTGCTGGTCGGGCCAAGAAATGTGTCAAGATTCAGAGTGCCTTTCATTTGGTTCGGACCATTGTGTACGTGAGCCAACCCAAATCGTCGTGTGACGGGGGTAAAATTCCCGAAAAATTAATGAATCCGGAACAATGGTCCCATTTCCACATGAATCGACTCTTGCACGCGCATAGTATTGCCTTTCTCTGTACGCTTTTTCCAGGAGGAATAGAAAGATTATTGTTGGAACAAATTGGAAATAAAAATGTGGCCAGTTGGGACAAGGTGACCAAATGTTTACCAGACGGGTGGGGTCATTTGAAATGGAATGTACCAATTCACGTGACGGGATTTAAATTTTTAAATTGCGTGTTTCCTTTCCAATACCAGGTGACAGGGGAAGAGACTCCTCTGTACGTGACGCTCTACGGTAACACAAAATTGTATTTAAAGGAGGGAAACCAGGGGGGTGAATGTTTGTTTCAACGGATCCGAGACGAAATGTATGTATTGTCCCGCAAACAACAAAACATGATGAATGAAATTAAAAAGATAAAGCAAGAGTGGGCCATGGACCAAAAAGTCTTGTTAAGGTCCAAACTCAGCGAGATGAATGCGAAATGCGACCTCATTCAAAGGGAAAGAGACATATTTAAAGAGGAAAGAGACATATTGAAAGAGGAAAGAGACTTGTTGAAAGAGGAAAGAGACTTGTTGAAAGAGGAAAGAGACTTGTTGAAAACAAAAGAAAATGAGTTGAACGCTGAAATAATGATATTAAAATTTAAATTGGAAAATACATTAGTTGAAAATAAAATATGGGAAACCAAAGAAAACGAGTGGAAAACTGAAAGAGATGAGTGGAAAGCCAAAGAACACGAGTTAAACACAGAAATGAATACATTGAAAAATAAATTGCAAAGTACATTGGTCGTAGATAAAATATTGAAAAGAATGATACAGAGCCAACGAAAGCTCAGAATGATTAACCCATGGCGATGGAAAAGAGTACCAAGGTTACCACGACCTGCCAACGTTCTCTCGTAATCATTCTACTTTAGATCATGTTTGGAGAACCCTTGTTCAAAAGGTTTTCCAACCTTATTCGAAAACTTGCCAATCTTATTCGAAAACTTGCCAACGTTAAAAAAAAAAAAAAAACATTTTTTTTTTTAAGCTTTCAATATTTTTTGAGAGACGAGTACAAATACTGCACGCGTCTCATCCTACTTAATCGTTCACAATGGATTCTTCTCCAGAGTATGATGATTTGATTGACATGTTCAATTTACCAGCACCAGTTTCACCTTTACCACCCACTCCAGTGGCTTCTCCATCCCATGAGCCATCTCAAGAGGATTCCATGATTTATGAATCTTTACCTGAACCACCTATGGTACCTGAACAATTCATTGAGTCTCGACAACGAATGGAATTTCAAGAATCCTCTGATTCCGTGGAATCACCTATTGCACCTGAACCAATTGTTTCCTCTCCTATTCGGAAGGTAGCTTCACCTGTGCATAAGATGGATTCACCAAGGCAAAGGTCAAATTCACCTGTAAAAAAGATGGATTCCTCAAAGCGAAAGATGGATTCCCCAAGGCAAAGGTCAAATTCACCAAAGCGACGGGCAGATTCACCTGTGAGAAAGGTAGCTTCCATCATTCAACGAGATTTTCGACGAAACGAGAATGGGCCCCGAGATCCTAGGTTGTATCGCAGACCCGATTTCAGACCACCCTATCGTAGACCTGATTTTAGACCCAGGCGACCCCCGTATGCCCATCGATTGATTCCCACGTCTCATGTGTCGGCTCAAGTGTTTTTTCACAGCCAAGGTTTGGCCGTGTTGTGTCTCCGAGATGAGGGATTCACGCTCACCAACGGTGTCGTCTCGTATGCCTTGGATCGGCAATGTCCCAACGAACTATTTAAATATTTGCATTACCTCAATGTCGGTACCATTTGTGTGACGGATCATCAATCCAAGCTCAAATTTAAAGAATTTCAAGCGAGTTGGAGCTCAGCCAGTCCGTTCAAAAGGATCCCTGTGATGCTGTTAAATGCCAACGAACGAAACAGGGGGGAATGTCCCTTTTGTAACGAAATACATTGTCATCGTTGGGTAGCCGTGCAAGGCATGTGCGCCATCTTGCATCAACCCATCAATCCCATTTTTCATTCGTGAGCAAGATTGGTGACTGCAAGCTCCGCCCACATCCTGTCTGAAACGTATAAAAGGAGAGCTCGTTGGGACGCTTCAAATCAGTCGTCTCTCGACTCGCCAGCAGCATGGACGCAATCGATGCCTTCCCAGAGCACCTATCCACCACCGTGGTGCCAGTGACCTTACCTGAGAAAACCGAGACGTTGGAATATGCAGCTCGACAGGGCCTGGTCAAAGCATTCATCCTGTATCAGGAGATGGCCACGAAACGTGTGTTTGTCATGTTTTGTAACGATAGTTGGCATTGCAGACGATCGTATATGGACAATTTCAAGCGGGCCGTGTTGGCGGCGAGGATCCAAAATCCCTTTGAACCCGATGAGATGACGTGGGATAAGGTGTCGCAAGGCTTAATGAGAAATCCCGATCGACCGCTGAAGAATACGGACAAACGGATGGGATTCATGCACCAAAACATGTTTATCGTAAAAACTGGATTTACCTTTGGATTTCGCACCGTGAAACCGGGAGAGATTCATTTGATCCAAACAACCCATGTGCCATGCTAATGTACGAACTGCCCTCCTCCAGTTTAAAGCATCAAAGCAAACTCAATCTGTATAGGAGGAGTTTTGAGCCATTTGACCAAATGCTCTATCATCGCAAAGTGTTGGAGCCCATACGGCGTATCCCATCCCGGCAGGAACTCATTATATTTTACTCACAGTGCAAAAGACCGTATTTGGGTGGACATTATTCCCGAAACCATTCTTCCTCAACTCGTTCAGAGCGGATTCAACCTGGGGGATTTCCGAAAGGTGAACGATATGACCAAAAAGCCTACAAACTGCCTCCTCCGACCCCGGCTCATGGTGAGACGAGCAAGCGACCTTTGGAGGAAGAGGTGTATCCTCCCTCCAAGAAACATTTTAGGATTCCAAAAAAATCCCACAAAATACTCGTTACACCGGTCGTGCGACCCCTGTAATGATTGCCAGACCTGCCTTGGCTGCTCCTCAACCCGTGTCCATTCCACCTCAAAAGATTCGTTTGTCAGATTCACCTGTGTCTCAACCACCTCAGAGATCCAATTATCAGATTCACCGTTCCACCTGTGCAGATTCATTTCCAATCACCTGTGCTCACCACTCAGCAGATCATTTTCCAGATCCCTGTGCTCAACCACCTCAGCAGATTCATTTCCAGATCCACCTGTTGCTCAACCACCTCAGCAGATTCATTTCCAGATCCACCTGTCCAATTTCTAGAACACCTCAGCAGATCCAATTTCCAGATCCACCTAATGCTCAACACCTCAGCAGATCCAGTTTCCAGATCCCCTGTGGAGACTTCGTTTGACCATTTAATGTCAAACGTATTTGGAGACTGCTTGGTGCCTGAACAAGTGATGGAAGCCCCCAGCCCATGCACAAGAACCCCAGCTGATTCATACGGTGCCTTCCCTCTTTGATCCAAATAATGACATTATATCGTTTTTGGACCATTTTGAAGCGGGTTGGCCATGGAGCAGCCGGAAGCCCCCTGGATTTGACAATGCCCAGAATAACCCTATGAAAAGACACACTGTTGGGTTTAAAGTGACAGAACCTCTAAATTTGTGTTGCAAATAAATCTTGGCAGTTGTGTATATATATATTGTAAATAATGATTGTTTTGTAAATATTTTTTGTAAATAAAAAAATGTTTTATGGAAACAAGTCTGATTTTTTTGTCCAAAAAAATACCAACCTTGACACATTACACAAGAGGATGTAAGAAAAAATGGTTTCGGTACAAAATTTATTGGACCAGTGTCGTTCTCGCACTACGATTGTTTTTGGAAATCTGGGTCGGTGGCCGGATCGAGTCACATATTTCGAGCAAGACTATCCTTACACCATCTATTTTGAGCCCAATTTTGGTGTGCACGTTCCTCGGTCGTTTGGAAAAACAGTGGTCGTGTTTACGAGTCATTTGGATTTGACGTGGGATCCAGGAGTCGAGTTGAGATTTTTTCAATTGGGTCGTCCCCGTCTCGCCGAGTTTGGGAGGCGTATCAACCCCACAATAAGGAGGCGTACGCGTTGAATCTCACGCAATGCACGCGTTTGGTGGATGTGTACGTGACATTATTAACGTGGTTGGATGATTGGGAAATGCATCGAGATAAACACCTCCCTTGGCGTCTGCTGATGCCCCAACCTTGGAAACGGGCTTTGGAAAAACACGTGGAGCGCTCGCATCAAAAGGCCTTGGCACATGGAATGCCAGTTGACGTCACGCTCCTCGAGCATATATAACGCCAGCCTCTAGCCAGCAGAATCATTCTCTCTCAGCAACATGTCGAATCAACCCGCCTATTTTGCCCATGCCAGCGTGTTGCACCACCTGGGCAAACCAGTGCCCATCGAGCTATCGATTGCCACCATTCCCAGGGATGGCAGTGATCCCGAAGTGCTCTGCATTACGGTGAACCACGAGGACCTGACCTCCACGCCCAAAGACATGCGTTCCAATGCCTGCAAAAACGCCCGTCTTCGTCTGGTGCGCCGCTGCCCAAGAGTGTGCCGGCGCAATGGTTGCGATATTGCGTGAGGGGCATGTTTGACCAGCTGTCCCAAGGTAGAAAAGGCCTCATCGTAGTCAAAAGCCCAAAGCAGCAAAAAACATTCAAAGAGTTGGGACTCTCCACCATGGCTCTGGAGATGCTGCCCAAATTCAACACCCTTGTGATGGAACCTTTCCCAACCCCATGCATGATGACCTCCACGAAGAAGGGGACGTGTCTCATTGCACCATGCTGAAATCGTTTCAATTTGCAAAATACCTGCAGCAGTTCAACAAGCTGCAGGCGGAATGGAGCTCCAAAGTTTCAGCTTTGGTAGAGTAAAAAAAATTGCTCATGGAGCCCAAAAAAAGGGGGACCGAGTCGACTTTTGTGTCGACTCGGTCCCCCTTTTTTTGGGTTAAGGAAGGTGCCAACGTTGGAGAGCATCTCTTTTAAAAACTTGTACTAAAAAGAGGCCACAAGATTTCTACCAAGGATGGATAGAATCAATCGAAAGGTGCCTGATGGCGAGTGTAGTTTTTTGCATGGTCCTGTTGGATAGAATCACCCAATAGATATCTCATGATATGGATAGTGTTTCAATGTTGGAATCAAGTAATCCAATATATAGATGCCTCATGATATGGATAGTGTTTCAATGTTGGAGAGTATCAGCCAATAGATTGGAGAGTATCAGCCAATAGGAATCGATTCACGTGACTCTAAAGAGTATAAAAGGCGAGACATCAGCAGACAGAGACATTCTCTCTCAGAGTTCTCTCAAAGCAACATGTCTCAACTAGCCTTCTTTGCCCATGCTAATGTATTTCATCGCGGAGGCAAGCCTGTGCCGATCGAATTGTCCATCGCCACGATTCCGGAGGATGGAAAGGACCCAGAAGTAATTTGCATCACGGTGGATCATTCAAACCTAATTACCACCTCGAAAGACTGTCGGGCCAACCGTTTTATTAACGAGCGCCTCAGTTTGAAGAGCCACATCCCTGGATCCGTGCCACTAGAGTACCTGTCCTTTTGCGTCAGGGGTAAATTTTGTCACCTGGCGCAAGGAAATCGAGGCCTCATCGTGGTCAAGGGAACCGACCAGCGTACAATCTTTGAAAAGCTGGGAGTGTTTACCATCAACTTGGAGACTTTGCCAAAGTTCCAGGACTTGAACGATCGTACTCTACCAGATCACCTGCACAATGAGGTGCACGAATATTCTGACATTTCAGAGTGCACCATGGTAAAGTCGTACCGTTTTGCCAGATACCTGCAAAACTTTAACAAGCTGCAGGCCGAATATAACAGACAAACGGCTGATCTGGTAGAGTAAGTGAGAAAAATTGAAATATGGAACTGTAAATATTGAACTGTAAAAATGCCATTGGGCCCAAAAAGAGGGGGACCGAGTCGACTCAAGTGTCGACTCGGTCCCCTTTTTTTGGGTTAAGGAAAGTGCCAACGTTGGAGGGCTTCTCTTTTAAAACTTGTACTAAAACGAGGTTACAATATTTCTACCAAGGATGGATAGAATCAATCGAAAGGTGCCTGATGGCGAGTGTAGTTTTTGCATGGTCCTGTTGGATAGAATCACCAATAAATCTATGATGCTATGTATTATGTTGGATAGTCAGTCAATAGTATCATGATATGGATATGTTCAATGGATCAGTAATCAATAGATGCTCATGATATGGATAGTGTTTCAATGTTGGATCAGTAATCCAATAGATGCTCATGATATGGATAGTGTTTCAATGTTGGAGAGTATCAGCCAATAAGGAATCGAATTCACGTGACTCTAAAGAGTATAAAAGGCGAGACATCAGCAGACAGAGACATTCTCTCTCAGAGTTCTCTCAAAGCAACATGTCTCAACTAGCCTTCTTCGCCCATGCTAATGTATTTCATCATGGAGGCAAGCCTGTACCAATCGAATTGTCCATCGCCACGATTCCGGAGGATGGAAAGGACCCAGAAGTAATTTGTATTACGGTGGATCACTGCAACCTAATTACCACCTCGAAAGACTGTCGGGCCAACCGTTTTATTAACGAGCGCCTCAGTTTGAAGAGCCACATCCCTGGATCTGTGCCACTGGAATACCTGTCCTTTTGCGTCAGGGGCAAATTTTGCCACCTGGCGCAAGGAAATCAGGGACTCATCGTTGTCAAAGGGTCGGACCAGCGTAAAATTTTTGAGCAGCTGGGGATCTTTACAATAAATTTGGAAACTTTGCCAAAGTTTCAGGACTTGAATGATCGTGCTCTACCAGATCACCTGCACGATGAGGTGCATGAATATTCTGACATTTCCGAGTGCACTATGGTAAAGTCATACCGTTTTGCCAGATACCTGCAAAACTTTAAAAAGCTGCACGCCGAATGCAACAGACAGATGGCTGATCTGGTAGAGTAAGTGAGAAAAATTGAAATATCAAACTGTAAAAATGCCCATGGGCCCAGAAAAAGGGGGACCGAGTCGACACAAGAGTCGACTCGGTCCCCCTTTTTTTGGGTTAAGGAAGGTGCCAACGTTGGAGGGCTTCTCTTTTAAAACTTGTGTTAAAAAGAGGCCACAAGATTTCTACCAAGGATGAACAGATTCAACCTAAAGATGCTTGGCGACACTTTTATTTTTTTGCACGGTCCTGTTAGATAGAATCAGTCAAAAAGTGCCTAGTGATGCTTGTATTTTTTGCGAGGTCATCACAATGTTGAATCAATAAGACAATAGATATCTCATGATATGGATAGTGTTTCAATGTTGGATCAGTAATCCAATATAGATGACTCATGATATGGATAGTGTTTCAATGTTGGAGAGTATCAGCCAATAGGAATCGATTCACGTGACCCACCAGAGTATAAAAGGCGAGCCATCAGCAGCCAGAGACATTCTCTCTCAGAGTTCTCTGAAAGCAACATGTCTCATCTAGCCTTCTTCGCCCATGCCAATGTGTTTCACCGTGGAGGCAAGCCTGTGCCCGTCGAATTGTCCATTGCCACGATTCCGGAGGATGGAAAAGACCCAGAAGTAATTTGCATCACGGTGGATCATTCAAACCTAATCACCACCTCGAAAGACTGCCGGGCCAACCGTTTTATTAACGAGCGCCTCTGTCTGAAGAGTCACATCCCTGGATCTGTGCCATTGGAGTACCTGTCCTTTTGCGTCAGGGGTAAATTTTGTCACCTGGCGCAAGGAAATCGAGGCCTCATCGTGGTCAAGGGAACCGACCAGCGCAAAATCTTTGAAAATCTGGGGCTGTTTACGATAAACTTGGAGACTCTGCCAAAGTTCCAGGACCTCAATGACCGAACTCTACCAGATCACCTGCACAATGAGGTGCACGAATTCTTTGACATTTCAGAGTGCACCATGGTGAAGTCTTATCGTTTTGCCAGATACCTGCAGCATTTCAATAAGCTGCAGGCTGAATACAATAGACAAATGGCGGATCTGGTAGAGTAAGTGAGAAAAATTGAAATTTGAACTGTAAAAAAATAGACTAAAGTGTAAAAAATTGAACGGAATTCTAAAAAAAATTGACTGAACTTTTAAAAAAATGGACTGAATTGTAAAAAAAAAGGGATGGAATTGTAAAAAATTGGACGGAACTGTAAAATATTATACTGAACTGTAAATACATATTGTACTAAACTGTAAATACATATTGTACTAAACTGTAAATACATATTGTACTAAACTGTAAATACATATTGTACTAAACTGTAAATAAATATTGTACTAAACTGTAAATATTGTACTGAACTGTAAATATTGAACTGAACTGTAAATATTGAACCGAAAAACGGGGGACTGAGTCGACACAAGAGTCGACTCGGTCCCCCTTTTTTCGGGTTAAGGAAGGTGCCAACGTTGGACGGCTTCTCTTTTAAAACTTGTGTTAAAAAGATGCACAAAAATACGTTAAAAGATTAGTTTCAAGGTTGAAAAGCGTCAACCAATAGAAATCGTTTCACGTGACACCACTAGAATATATAAAAGGCGAGCAGCTAGCAGCCAGAAATCAGAGTGCTTCTGAATGCAGTCAAGAGTTTAGAAATTTTGTTTTTGGTTAAAACTGTCAGGTTTGGGTTTGTATTGAATATTTCAAATCTGGCAGTTTTGACGGAAAAAGAATTTCCATGGCAACAGGTAAATGCTAAATGTTTTTCGTTAAGACTTTCAGGATTTGGCGTAATGTTGGAAATTCGCAGATTCTGCAAGTCTTATCGGTAAATGTTTTTAGCCAAAATCTTCAAAAATCCGAAAATTGGGGGACCGAGTCGCATGTCGACTGGGTCCCCTTTTTTTCGGGCCAAATTATCCACCAAGATTGGAATGCATCTTTTTAAAAACTTGACACAAAAAAATTGGACTCGCCTGCTGGCTGCCAGTTGAGCCTCCGTGTTTCCTAGACACGCCAAGATTATAAAGTCGTGAGATGGGTCGTCCCCAATTTTCTAACAAGATACACACCCATATTGGAATGATTCTGTCTCTTCTCGACATACCAACGTTGCATTGTCTACATTTCATGGGTCGCTGCTTTGACCAAGCTTGACATGTCTCCATTTCATTTGTGTATCGCCCCTGACATGTCTCCATTTCATTTGTGGATCACCCCCCGTTTTAAATCATTCGTCTGGGATGGGCTGAAAAATTTTCTCGCCTCCATCAAAAATATTTTTCGGAGGAATTTGAAAAAAGTTTCGATATGGATATTGAAGAGAAGTTCAAGACGCTTTGAGGGGATACTCAAAAAGGGTCGTTTTCCATTTTCAATCATTTTTTGAAAGGGTCACGGTGCTCAACTATTTATTCGACCGACTGTATGGAGTCTATGGTAATGACTGTAAAACGAGAGGTGTTTCCTATTTTACAGTGATTGTCATAGGTGTATGTTAGAGGGGTCATAGCACCGGGGCCCTGGAAACTCTGCAGGCATGTGTCGTTTGGACGTGTATTGCCCCAAGCAAATGATAGAGTGGCCCCTGGGGAGGCTACGAAGAGGGAAGCGCGCAATGTCGCGGGAGAAACTAATGGTTCTAGGGATTCTTTTTCAAAGGCAAACATCTTTTGGGGAGGACACAAAAGGTGGGAGTGTACTATTTAAACGAACCGAGTGTAGGGGGATTGGCTAAAGAGAGGCGCATCAAATGAAAGATTTAGCAACACGAGGGCCTCGTCAACCAAGGACCTATTGAACGTAAACATTCTCATTCTGTGACAAAAAGGTAACGCTTTCTGGCAAAGGAGCCCTGGAATATTAGGTGGGAGGGTGATACAGGTTTGGGACACAAGTTAACAAAGACATGAACGGGAGGCATAGTTTGGATACATTGAATGGTAAAGATTGCAAAATAGGTGAGAGGGTTTTCAGACGGATATGGAACAAGGACTGTAAAAACAGGAGTTACACTTTTTAAAAAAATGTTATTCAGATTTGAAACATTGAATGGTAAGGACTGTAAAAAGCAGGTGTTACACTCTTAAAAAAAGTGTGACGGTTTTGGGACACTTTTATTGCAGTAATTACCATAGACTAATGATAGAGCGCTCGGAACATTATTAGGAAAACAATACATGTGAAGAAAAATGTGTGTACAACAATACATGTAAAAAAAAAAATTTTTTTTTAAATTTTTTTTTAGTAATGCTTTATATGTTTAAAGTTCGATGTCATCTGCTTGGGCTTTTAAAGCGAATATGATTCAATATGCCTCCATCTCTCGCAGTACATCACAAGACACCCGACATTCTTTTGTCACCCGTGGATAATTTTTTCATTTTGGTGAAACAAGTTGGTTTCACTGGGGACCCTCCAGAAATCGTAAGGCACATTCCATGTGCTTGGATCCATTTCTAGGGTCAAAGATGTCACATTCCAACAATGAAGCGGAAATGAATTGCTCCATATGTTTGAGCTGTGATGATGATTCTGAACTCTACACCCTGATTCTATGCAAACACACGTTTCATTCAAAGTGTTTACAACAATGGGTGGAGAGCAAAAAAGATACATGTCCTTATTGTCGTGGTAAAATACGCAAAAGAGATAAAACTCGAATTGGGTGTGGTCCCTCTGGATTCGCCTTTAGCGTTTTACGAGACATTGTTGGTTCTGACGCGGAAGCTGTAATCTCCGACACGGATTCTGAAACTAATTCAAATTCTGATGGCTATCCATATTCGGATTCTGAATCTGACATGATATCTGAAAGTCTTTCCGAGGATGACATGATATCTGAAAGTCTTTCCGAGGATGACGCGACAGCAGAGTTGGAGTTTATACCAGGCACGATGGAACAATTGATACAAAGCTTGCTCAATTCCATCGATGAAGAAGACTCTTGAAGCTTGATACCATCATAAAAAAAAAAAAAAATTTTTTTTTTTTTGCTTGGTGCCTTTATAAGCGAGCACACGTCTCAACGACTTTACATCAGCTGCTCATTGCATCTCAAACGCATCTCCTTGCTGCTCCAGTTCTTGTTCCAGTCATGGCCAGCCGACCCAATTGCGACTACTTCGTTTCCATTGAGTGGATGCGCTATCAAAGACAATGGGTGCCTTGTCGCATCTTTTTTGCCAGTCCATTCGACAACAAGCAAATTGAGATTCGCCCGAGTCTGGAAAGCCTGCAAGCATTTTCATACCAGGACATTGTAAAAAATTTAAAGCATTCCCATTCCCTCATGACAGAAGATGAAGGTTGGGATCATCACGACATTGTTCGAGTCCCCCAAGAGGAGCTGGAACACTTTTTACAGTCTCGTTTATTAAAAGACTACCTGGAAAGGGACAATCATGGATGGGACCTTTCGATTGGAGCCACGGATCTGGCGACGTTCATGTATTTAGACCGCCTCCTTCCCGACGTGATGCAATATGTGGGAAAAGAACACCGCGCCGATATCATGGTCCACGAAATGATGAAGTGTTTCCGCTGGAGGGAAGAAGAACCAAATGCGTAACGTCTGTGTGTTAGCTGCCAGCCGGAACTGTCTTTGTGTAACCTGCAAGCCTGAACTGTCTTTGTGTAACCTGCAAGCCTTAATTGACTTTTTTAATCTACAAGCCTGAACTGCCTTTGTGTGATCTGCAAGCTACAAATTGAAATGTATGTAACCTGCAAGCTTGAAACACCTATGTAATCTGTAAACTTGAAACACCTATGTAATCTGTAACTGAAACCTATGTATCTGTAAACTTGAAACACCTATGTAATCTGTAAACTTGAAAACAATAAACTTTGTAAGTTTAAAGTTGTATCTTTCAAAAAAAAAAAAAATTTTTTTTTTTTTTTTTTTACGATGCTTAGTATAAAACACTTTATGAACTGCAGCTCAACATCTTGCCATGTGGTTCCAGTTGGCTCTTAATGCTTCAGTCCCCCCAGTCTAAGTCTTGATTGGGGTGGATGGTCTTTTGTACTTTCGTGTTTGGGATCTTGGTCAACTGTTAAAGATTCGCCATATTCACTCCAAGTTTACTTCCTTTGTGTTTCCATGCAAAAATGTCTTACCTTCTCATCGCTTGTATCCCAAGACTATCCACAATATATATATATATACCCGTTTAGTCAACATCCAAGGATTGTTTTCCATCCTGCATTCTGAAAATGTCACGATGAGAGATTTATTCTTAAAGGCCCTCACCATGGGCTATGCTCACCCATCAGGTATGCGAAAGATTACCGACAAGTTTAAAAAGGGTCCTACCTTGACCCTGGTGGACTTGCCTGACGCTAAAAGTGTGTTTATACCCGAGTGGATTCATCGTTTCAAACTCGATGTGTACAGAGTTCGTCGAGAAGAAGTCAAATCTCAAAAATGGATTCCAGTGAAAGCTCCCATCTCCACAGATTACCCCAACCCGAAAGAAGAATTGTTTTTCGACTCAATTTTATCCGATCCTCACAATGTATCTCAACCCGTGATTGAAACCACTTGCCTTACGACGGGTGAGACTGCTTGCCTCACGAGTGGGGAGACTGCTTTCCTGGTCACTCATGAAACTGCTGCCCTGACCGTGGAATCTAGTGAAATGGCTGACTTGACCATGGAGTCTGATGAAAGAATAGAGATAAATTTTTCTGACCACAATTACTCTGTTGAAGCCACCTCATTGAATTCCTCCCTCCCCATGGAATCGGATGAAAGAACGTCATTGAACTCATCCATTCCCGTGGAATCGGATGAAAGAACGTCATTGAACTCATCCATTCCCGTGGAATCGGATGAAAGAACGTCATTAATTCCTCCATTCCCATGGAATCGGATGAAACAACCAACTCATCCATTCCCGTGGAATCTGAGGAAACAACCAACTCATCCATTCCCGTGGAATCTGAGGAAACAACCAACTCATCCATTCCGTGGAATCTGAGGAAACAACCAACTCATCCATTCCCGTGGAATCTGAGGAAACAACGTGCTCTTTTATTCCCATGAAATTGGATGAAACAATAGAGAAACCAGATTCTCGTGTTGAAACGACAATCCAGAGTTTGGTCAAGATGGAACCAAAGGTATTTGTTTGCTCCCAAATGATGGCAAGAAAAATAATCATTTTGTTTTGTTGTGCAAAACTTTTGTCAGAGAACAAATTACAAACTATACACTAAAAAAAGTAAAGTGTAATCACTTAAGTATTGAGAGCCGAGTCTTACATTCAACACTTTCATCATGATTGAAATTTTCAAGTCGGACCATTATTACTTCATTATTGTTCCCAAGGTCACATTTCCCATCTTGGTGGAAAATCAAATTTTACCTTGTCGAGTTGGTACTCATCTGGAATTTTATGGATATGCTTCCAAAATCCATGGTTTTGTGAATATCAAATTTGAACGTACCGAAACTGGATTCTTTTACAAAGAAAACCATCCTTTGGTAGCACCCTATGTAACTGAGGATGGCATTGTGACCCCCGCGGCTATGCGTAATTTGATCCTACGTTCGTTCATCTATCATTATCCTAGTTTGGAACTGAAATTTCACACCATCACCGTTTGCGTAAGGTCGTACTCTCAAACTTTTTGGAGTATCCATCGCAAAAACCCACATCTTTGGCAATTGGAAGCGTATCTGCAAATGAAACCTGTGAGACACGCTCAATCACAGGGCAAACGAATCATTACTAGCTTGAACCAATTGCTGGAGGAGAAAGATGAGTAAGCAAAGCAAGAATCATGAATTTGTGGGTCATGCGCCAAAACAAGAGTAACAATCAGAGTGCACCTTATACGATGCCTTTTAGTAAAGAGGAGCAGAGTCAAAGACATTTTCAAAACGAAATGCATTTTACGTGGAAAGAAAGAGATTCCAATGTTCAACGACCCGTCGCTATAGTGAAGCCTACTCCAAATTTTTTTAAAGTGCCCTTGCCCACCGTATTGCAAAGGGTACATGCTTCATCCTCTCCATCCAGTAGTGGATTACACAGGGAATCGGAACGTGGCACGAGAATGCCGACAAGGACAGCCCGACTACCGAATGGAGAGTTGTGGACATTTACACCTGTATTGTGAAACCCCCAAAAGTATTTGACTACCGATTACATCAAAGCTCTCAAAACAATATCTTTTTTACTATGAATGTTTGATTACAGTTGTTAGCACAAGTTACAAGTTAAGAAAAAAAAAATTTTTATTTTTATCATGGTAACTTTTAAAAGCTCTGCAAGATAAATGTGGATTAATCTGCAAACAGACAAAAAATTTGCTCGTGCATCGTTTGCAGCATCTAGATTCACACTTCTCTTATCATGTGGTTTCAGCTGGCTCTCCACTCCCACGGCCCCTTTCTGGGTGTCTTGGTAGGTGCCGATAGTTTATTATATTTCCGCATCTTTGATCTCGCCCACCTGCTCGGTAAAAGAAATGGCAGTGCCTTTGCCAAACGTTTTCTGCATGACCTGGTCCGGGGACGAGACGTGTTACCTCTTTCCAAATCTTT
>BMAO01028373.1:0-32164 GCA_019973975.1 Trichonephila clavata
TCATTTGGAGATAAATGCATTTTTTAATATGAAATGTCACTTCATCACAAAAATTATGAATTACAACATGTATTTGTCCCATTTTATTACACATTAGCTTATCCTATATTTATTATTTTTGTTCCTGTTTTACTTAAATTGCCCAGAAAATACGTATATAGCATTTTTCAGTTTTCGTTTAACGAGATGTTTTGTAATATTTACATTAGTTTTCCCAAAATGTGTATCAATTTTTGAAGAAGTTTTATCTGTAATGAATGACAAACATCAAAGTTCAGGATAAAACATCATGAATGCCTTGTAATGTATCAAAATGTGAAAGTAAGGATTTTGAAATATGTGATTCTACGACATTTTTCGAAAGTTTTCATTAATGTTTTGTGTATACACATGCAAACATAATTTTTAAAAGTATCAGATCTCAATAACTGATAAACCGATCAAATGATTTCTTAAACAGCCAAAATGAAACTCTTTTCTCTTTTTAAACATGAAATGTACGTAATTTTATGTGTAAAACAAGCTTTATTGGCAACGACAAAAATCATCACATATCAGCATATCATCACGTACACCTAATACCTTTTTCTCAGAAACTGTTAAATATTAAGACTTCAGATTTTGTCTGAATATTAATTAGACATTAATATTTATACTGAAGTGAGATATTTCAAATATATTGTTAAGTTTTTTTTAAATCATGTCAACGTAAAAGTATCACTATGAATTTTTGAAAATTGTTCATTTTTTTTCACGATAAGTGACACTACGAAAATATTTTGAAGAATATTATTAAAATCTCACATCAGTATATATATTACTATCAGTTATGTTACTGAATTTGATGGATCCTTTCTATCAATTTTGAGAAAAGGGTACACAAACGTTTAAAATACTTTATTTTGCGAAAAATGCTTTTTTATATTAAGTGTCACTTCATCACAATAATTATGAATTACAACATGTATTTGCCACATTTTATTCAACATTAACATCAAGTCAATATATTTTAAGTAAAATAGTAGACAAAATGTTTTAAAATTCTGAAATATACAGAGCATTTTTCAGTTTTTGTTTAACGAGATATTTTTGTAAAATTTTACATCTATTATCACAAAATCTGTATAAATTTTTGAAGAATTTGTAGCATTTATGTATTACAATATCAAAGTAGAGCATATATCATCATAAATATAATGTGAAAAATTTATCTATATGGTTTTGGTGTGCATTTGTGGAAACGTGATTTTACGTCAGTTCGAAAGTTTCATCAGTGTTTTGTGTGTTCACATACACATCATAAGTTTCTAAAACTTTTAAATTTCAAAAGTTCTCAAAACTGGACAAATGATTTCTAAAATAGCCAAAATAAAACTTTTTTTATGTTTTTACATGATATTTATGTATTTGTATGAATGCAACCAACTTCTTGCAACGACAAATGGTATTGCACATCTGATATCTGTAGGTCCATTCATTCAGAAACTTTTGAATATTTAGTTTAAAAATCTTGTCTGTACAATAAAGAAAATTTATATTTATGCTGAAGTGATATTTTTTCAAATATAATAGTTTTTTCAAAAAAAAAATATCATTACTGAATTTATTCAAATTTGGTCATGACATGTCTCTTTAGCTAAATGTTTTGCAATGTTTCCAAAATATCACTTCAGTATGTACAAGTATACAAAAGGAATATATAAATTCAGACACATACAAATTTAGAAGAATTTCATTTTTTAAACACAAATTTAAAAATATAATTCGTAGAAAACAGTAATTTTTATAAGAAAATCTTACCTTGAAAAAAAAGTTATCCATTTGATTTGTTCATTTTTAATATTAATTATAATAAAATCATCAACAGCCACATCTAACTATAAATCCCGCCAAAATCTTGACAGTTAATTGTACAGTTATACCGTTATCTAGAGTTAATTGCGTATGAATACAATAAAAAGAAGGCTTTGCAATTTTTCAGGATATTTAAAAAGCAAATATCTGTCAAAAGTGGGCGTGGCCCGCCAGTTGATGATTTTTTATGTCATTTTGACATACTTCTAATTGAAAATATGGCATATGTTTTATATCCCTAGAAGAGTTATGAATTACAGATTTCAGAAATATCAAGAACTCAAAATCGATCATTTCAAGATTTTTACCCTACTGACTGATCTTAGGATAACGAGGAATTGGATTTATGCACAGATCTTCACCAAAAAACAAAAATGAATATTGTTTATTTTCTTACCTAACAGAAAACATTTTCCAATGCCAAAGAAAAATTCTATATAATATTCTGTAACTATTTGGAAGAATTTTAAGATTGAGTTATCACTTTATTACGGTTAAAAGTTTACACTAACTTGTTTTTTCTTACATTTGCAGCTTAACTTTATAAATTTAAACAGCAACTTATGTTTTAAATATTTAATAAAAATAAATGCATTTTTTTTAGTTTTTAAAATGGAATATTATAAGCGATGAGTAACAGTCGATTGTAGAAACTGTTAATAACAATTTTTATTTGTTCCGTTTCTTTTCTTCACTGCTTTTCGTTCAAAAGTTAGATGCAAGAAATAAACTTACGTAACTTTATCCAGCTATTTAGAGAAAGCCCAGCAAAAGTACAATAAATTCAATTAATTAAGTTAATTTTTTATTACGTAAAGAAGGTAGCTGTATTATTCAAAACTATGTGTTAGTAATTTCATTAAAACGATAAAACTATAAATATTTCTTAAAAACCCTTGCTTGTTTTGATATTTGATCAATACTTGATCTTTCTAATTAAATTCGTTCTGATTAAAAAACACAATTTAAAAAATCAAATAGAAAATTTGGAATACGCGAACTTTATCTGTTTAAATATTTTCTTAAGCATATCCTTCATATGTCTCTCTCACCTGATGATATAAAAACAAATATTAAAACTATAAGCATTTTGTATTTTTGCTCTTACCACTTTGAATTGGGTTATAATTAACAATCATGTTTCTTCAAAAATTCTGGTTAAGAATAAAACGGATATTAGTCCTTTAAATACATTTTCTCAAATTTAATCAAGTTTAATCTGACTATATCTTGAGCAGCATAAAAAAGAAAAAAATATTCTTATTCGAAGCAGCAAAAAAGGAATTTTGAAATCCGCATTTACTTAGTGTTTTAATAAAAATAAGATACATATTTTGTAAGTGATTAATCTTTTTTCAACGAAAAAAAACACGATCCATCTTATTCAATTAAAATTATCTGAAAGAATGCAATTGCTTTTTTCCGTGAAACTAAAATGCATTAGCATTAAATTGGTACTCTAATTCATGTACGTAAAAATTTGTATGCAGCAATTTGAGAAAAAACTTAAAACATAATTATGGAGGAATATATATTTTGTGTAAAAACTTTAATTAAATTTTAAATACTTTTATTTACGTTAAAGTGTGGAAAAAAATACCATTCACGTTGAATAGCAAGCAAAATTATAATTTTTCGAGGAAATTAACAATCAGCTAAGCTCTAAAAAATTCAAATTCTTCCTTCTTAAAATATAAATTTTTAATGTTTATTCTCCAATTTCCTTCCAAATATTTTACCTAATGGGAAACCTAATTTTTCTTTTTTATTTTTTTGTTTTAAAGCCTTTTTTTTCACACAGGTTGATATTAATTAAATGAAAATGTTGAGTTTAAATTAAATGCAGAATAAATTAAATACACGGACAATTTTAATTATTTATTTTGTGTGCGTAATATAACATGCATTTAATAGCACTCGCTAGTCAAACTACTATTAGTTCTAGTTAATGAAAGTAGTTAAACTGAAAGGATAATAAAGTATAATTTACTAAATTGTTATCTTAAATATCCGAACATGCCACTGAAAACTATTATCGCAATAGCCTAGTGGTCAAGGTCACGGACACGTAGCTGATGTGTCAAACGTTCAATCTAGGTACCACTGAAGATCCGCCGTGTATTAAGGGCGACTGAGCGTTAAATCTGATGACATACAAACGTCCTCCTGTGTTTGTGTGGTGTGGAAGTTAGGAGAGGTGAGTGCCAGCTCACTTACTCAGGAGTCACGTTAAATAGAGTCCACATCAATATAGTGCTCGTGCATTCTATAGAACGTTGTTAATATAATTTTCTCTCTTTCGTCACTGAAAACCCTCTGTGTAGAACAAAGGTCAGCAACCTTTTAGCTGTGGCTTGCCAAACCAATCTACCAATATGATTCCGCGTGCAATACAGTAGGATATTTTTGAAACAATTCGATTCCCATAAAAATGCTTACAAAGTTAGTGAATAGAGTTCAAAAATATAGATATTTACAGTTTTATTATGCATTAATTTTTATCATTTAAAGATATATCTTAACATAAAAATAAACAACATAGAACAACATTTTTAAAAAAATTAAAATTGCACATATATCAAACATTTTTAAACATATTTATTAAAATAAGAAACAGACAATAATATAAGTATATAAGTATGTCCCTTCATTATAGATAAATAAAAAATTTTATGTTGACCCTAACGCTGGCACCGCTGTGTTTTCATATCTGAAAATCAGGGGCTTAATGTGTGACTTTCATTTTGACACGATTCTGAGCATTTAGTTGTTGAACAGTTTCTTTACAGATTCGAAATATTTTTCATATGAGGAAAATTTTTTTCTTACATATGTAGAAAAACGGAAAGCAGAGAGTACATGCAATTTTCTCTCTTCAAACAATTTGATTTTTTTAAGCAATGACATTCAATAATTTACAAAATAGCAGTAAAATTACCTTTAGAGTTATCTTTCAGAAATTTTCGTAATTCCTTAAAAATCCATATATATATATATATATATAATTCTGAAGATTTTCTTCAATAATGCCCTTACAATTTATAAATTTCCAACCACCCAAAAGTTGACAAATTTGTAGAATATTGCAGAGTGCCACTGAGAATTGGGCCACGTGTCATATGGGGCATGCATGCCATAAGTTGCTGACTTATGGTGTAAGGGATTTGATCCATGTTAAATCTGTCGTGGCTCAATGTCCTCTCGTTGGAGTGGTGTGGTAGTTTGGAAAAGGGAAGTGCCACCTCGGGTGTCATCGTCACTTGAACGAGTTTCAAAAAATTACGAGGTCTGTCGCCAATATAACATTTGTTGCTTTATATTGCGATATAAAAACCACTCACTCATATTTCCGAATATAAGATTAACCATAAATAAACCAAGAGTGCATATTTTCTCTAATAATTTACCCGACATGTGAAACACGTATATGGGTCGAATAAAAAAATATCTAGTAATTTTCAAATATTTTTCCTAAGTAAAAATGTTGCCAAGTCAGTATAACGGTTGGAATAACTTCCAATGAAATTGCAGTAAATTAAAATTCGAGCGTCGATAGTTGTATATTAGATAACCTATCGGAAGCTAACACACAAGCATTAAGACTTAAACATAAAAAAATAATCTATTTGTTAGATTGTAAACTATCTTATCTAGTCATACCTCTACGACATTTCATTTTTGCTTGGAAAATAAGTCGGAAGACAAATTCGAATATACGGCGCATGATCGTCCACCTATGTTTCATGTTCTGGAGGGGAAAAAAGTCGTTGCAGGATGATTATATGCATTCACGCATCCAAATATGTAAATGAGAATTTTATGAAACATTCAAAAACTCAAATTTTGCCATTGATCTTGAAGGATTTATGTGACTCCGTTCCTTCTCTTTTAAAAATAAAATCTGTATTCAAAACATCATAAAAGTTAAATAATCAAAAAGCTTGCGCAAGGCAAATAGAAAATGCTAAGAAACATTTTTCCTAAGCTACCAAATTTCCGAGAACATTAGACGAGTCTATAAGCAATTTCCATACTTTTACCTTAAAAATATTTCCAAAAATCTCGGATTTTACATGACCATTATTATTGTCTTGACTATATATACTAAACTACACGACAGTGGCGCAACAACCTATGGAGGCCAAGACCTACTGTGCCTATCTGAGTTTTCGTGACCTTGGGCACAGAGGTGCATGAGCAGATATCCCGGTCAGGTGGTCAGTCTGACGCCAATTTGATTAAATATGTTATAAATTTCAAATAAGCATAATTATGCCCTACTAAATCAATTACTAGATCAGTGAAGTAATTATTTTTTAAATCGCAAACTTTCACTATATTTGCTGATATACGAAAATTTACACGTGTGATCCGGTGAATTAGTGGTTGGATTTTCATGATCGAAAAAATTGACAGGGTCTACGTTGTATGGTTACGTGGCATGTAAAAGATCACTGGAGTGCCTGTTTGGCTTGGGTTCACTAAGCAAAATTAAATTCCTAGAACATTTTCAAATCTTTAGAGCTCTAATGCCTCTCTCTGGGGAGAAAATTGGAAGTCATATTTACGTGCGGTGTTTTATATATCATCGAAATGGTGCAGCACAAAAAAGAAATACCAGCCCCCGTAGAGTATACTACGTCTGCAATGGAAAACACTAATCTGCAACTCCATTAGAAATAAAAAAATTATGTACGTAAGAGTTTAAAAAGGAATAAATTTTTTTCTTAAAAATGCTTTATTATTCTTCATTTTCTTTTTTGTATTCCTCTTAAATAATGCCTTTTTTTATTATTTTCTTTCAATTTTTGACAAGATTTGTTTTAAAATGTTTTTAATGTAAGAAAAATTCAATAATTAACTTCAAGAGGTGTTTGTTTTTGAAGCAACATTATAAGTAACAGAGTTGTTGTTACTTTTAATTTATTCAGTTATATTTTTTTTATAATAAAACTTTTGCTTTTGTTTCTGATTTCTTACTTGTAAAGTTTGTTTTTTCCATTAATGGATTGGAATTTTTAATCTGTTTTTAATTATAAGTTTAAAAACTTAGTGAAGTATATAATTTTGAGTGTTTTTATTAATTATATTTTCATGTGTTTGTTGTTTCTTATACCTAATATACAATACTTCAAATTGTATAAAGTACCTGATGTTAAAAATCAAAAAAATATACAGTGTTTCGTATCAAAATGGTTTATCTTTCTTAAAATTTAAAAAAATATAACTATGGCTGGCTGTAAAAAAACAAGAAACTTTAAGAAAGTAAGCTGAACATATTTAACAGAATTATGCTAATTGTATGCATAACTAATAGATAGCATGCTAACAGATATGCTAATTTGTTTTTTGAAAAGTATTATTTAAAAGCTAATTCTCTTATAATAAATATACATATATATAGAATAAAAGTTCGTTGTAAGACAAATCATTCAAAGTTTCATTTTATAAATACTTGTAAAATATTTTGCTGTATTAACTTCATTGCTAACGTAAAATAACGTCTGCTTTGAAATCCTATAGTTTAAATAAAAAAAAATGGTCAAAAATATAATCGTTTGTGTATTTTATAAATAATCGATACAAATTTATAAATTAATTCATTAAAATAAAGAGAAATATTTTTATACAAAGTTATTTAGAAAGTTGTTATACTTTTAGAGATCAAAACCTTAGTACCTTAAATGAAAAAGAATTTAATCAACAGCACATATTATAACAGTTTTTGGGAAATGTTCCTACTTACATGAAAATTTAACTCTTAATAATGGTAGTAGAAAATACTGTTCCTGATTTACGTAATAAATTCTAATCAGGTAATTACAGAGACAATTACTTAAGACTTTATAATGCCAACGGAACACACAATAAATTAGCACTGTTATTTTTTTTTCTTTGAAACCTTTTAAAAGTCTCTGGAATGATAGCGCAAAATAAATTTAAATTTAAAAGCTTAATCTGGTTAAAAGCATTTACGAAAACTGTACATTCTATAACTCTTTATATTTCCATAATATATTTACATTTTCTTTTCATGTGGAAAATAATTAAACATTTTCTTAAATGTTAAAAAATTTTATATATCTCGAACTAAACTAAAAAGATCTATAGGAATATTAAAATTTGCTCCCTAAAACTTGGAATCCTTATATGTAAAATATTTTAAAATACCCTCTGATGAATATATCAGTTAATAAGAATAGCTTTTCATTTTGTATTAAAAAATGCAATTTTTATTTTAAAACATGGTTAAGGAGAATAAAAGATCTTATGTATATATATATATATGAGCATGAACATTTAATTTTGTATGTGAAGCACCTCATTTCATTAAATCATAGTTTGAAGATAGCAGTTTTCATGTAAATAACTTATAATACGTTTCTTTTTTTTTCATTACCTTTGAAGGAAATTTATGTTACCCTAGAGAAAATGACACACTCTACATTATTTCAAAGTTCCATGCAATTTAGAATATTTCTACTCTACAAGGAATGGAAAAAGATTTGACTTACCTCTTGCATTCTGCGATACTTCTTTCAGCATCTCTTCGTAATTCATTGCTTTATTTGTCTCATCAAAGTCCTTGTAAAAGGACTTTCTTCCAAGAGCCGTGTAGACCGCTCCAAGAGTGAAATAGCAATCAGAGTTTCCGATGGTACGATCCTCGAAGTTATGGAACAAAAGTGCAACCACCTCCCAATTAAACTTCTTCAGAACTTGTAAGAATATCAGTCCGATCTGAGAATAAGACCCATTCATCCTGGTCAGTAACCTGTAATGAGGTTCTTTGAAATCAAAATTATCGTTCTGTCCTGCAGCGGTTAAAATTGGTAACTCCCACACAGATGAGTAACGTGCGATAGGTGCAAGAACATAAGGACATAAAGGTCCTAGAAGAACGTCTGCCAGTCCAGAATTGTACAGTTCGAAAGCATGTAGTGGTCCGTAAGTAGAAGAACATTCGGTATCTCTGTGGAGTACTTCCATTGGCCGTCCACCCTGCCTTCGTAAGGTCTGCACAGCATACAGAACGGCCGGTACTACTTTGTGCATAGCGAATGGTAAGGTTTCATCTCCTGGAGCCAGAACCGCTAGTCGAATTGGGATAGTGTCTACACTCTGTGCTGTGCAAACTCCAAATTGTATGTATAACGAGCAAAACACAAAGAAAAGTGCATCTGCGAATAAAGTGGTCATTCTAATATCACGTCTTGAAAACGTAAGAAAATTCATACTTTTGCAGAAACTTTGACACACCCAATGTTATATAATATCCATATAATTCAATGCATAATAAGAATGGGACCATTTGCAGTACGTGATGGAATAATATTGGACTTCACAAATTGAATAAAGCACATGAAAGTATATTTGTGTGTGTGTTATAATCAATAAAAAATATTGCCAAAATAATCGTGCTTCATTGCTATGCCACTATTAAATCCAATTCAGAAAATCAAAAAGTTATCGCGGAATATCTTAACATATGCAGTTTTTAAATTTTATTATACTAATTTATAAATGCGATATCCTTTTTCGAAGTTTCATAAATGGGATTTTAAGGACAAAAAAAATTGTAGTTTTTATAAGATTTTTTAAAAAACACAGTTTCCTTCAATTTTTTGAAAAAATTATATCAAACAAACTACTAAAAATAAGTTCTGAAACTTATCTGAAATTTCAGCGTTTAGACATTACATCCATTTTTCCTAACTCTTCGAAGAAAAAATCAAACAGAAAATATATTTCAGTCTCTCAACCAACACAGTTCTAAACCAGAAATAAAACAAATTCCGCACACACGCGACGAGGAAAATTCTTTCCCATCACTCTGCAACCTGTTACTCCTCGCTCCTGAGCTTCCTTTTAACTGAAGGAATAACGAACATTTCGACTCGGCTGTCAAGTGAAGGAATTTGCGCTCAAAAGCGCCATCTTACGTTCACTGCCCAAATGATTTCTGCTTCATGGCGTCTCCAGTGCTAAAAACTTTTCAGATATATGTGGTTATTTTTTCTCTTAAAATTTGTCGTTCATCCGAAAGGGGAAAAAAATCCTGCTATTTTTAGTTTCATTTATGTGAAGGAGTTAGTATGAAAATACTTAGAAAAATGTGTTCTGCAGAGATTGTGAGTAACAAGATTTTTCGCTGAGTTATTTTCAAAGTAAAAATGTTTTCGTATGTAAAATCTCTTAAAAATAAGTTGAACTGTATTAAAGTTATAAAAATGCATTAAAATAACATATTCACTACGTGTTAAAAATTTATTTAGCTTGTGTGGATAATAGAAAGAATGGGATACTGAAAAATTTAGAAATGTTTGATAAAACTAAAATGTAAATATTCTGGTTTAAGAATGCATTTAATGTGCCCCCCCCCTCTTTCAGTAAAGAAAAAAAACATTTTTCCTTTTCTGTTTTGTCAAACTAATTGTTGAAATAGCGCAGCAAGAATAACAGCATTTTATATAAATATTTTGAGCTTGAAAATTAGGTAAAATTGTACGGAATATGTTCGCATTAGAGATAATTTTTTTATTTAAATAATTGAAATAACTTTTTAAAATAAAAAACTGATTTATTTTATTTATAATTAGTAATATAAAACAAGTACAAAATTTGAAAAAAAATAAATATTCCTGTTTCTTAAAATAGTTTTGATTAATAATCAGGAATTAATTCACAGGAACCTTCAATATTTCCTCTTTGCTGAAATAGTTTAAAATAATTTATTGAACTTTTCACTCACGATTGCATACATCAAAACTTTCTTTAATATTTTTTCTTTAAGTATACTATTTTCCCTCTCTATTTTATATTATAAGAATAATAACGATTATTTTTTTACATAAAAGTCCATGAAATAAGCTTTATAAATCAAGCTTTATAAATCAAAATTATTTACAAAAATTAACTTACATTGATAAATTTTACGGTTTATAATTAATGACTTGACTGACAATTAAAAGTTACGCAATTCATTCCCCAATGCCACCGTTTTCCAAGTAGGCGTGCGTATATGATGTATTGGGGGTGGGAGGAAGAATGAATAAGCAAATCCTCTGAAATAAGTAAATCCTTCGCAAACACTGTCAAATCCCTTTTATTGCATTCAATTTCTTTCGAAATAATTTTATGAATAGCAGTGCACAGGAAAGATCGTAATTCGGAAAGACGTATATATACGGGCAAGGGAAATAAAGTTTGGCTGAGCGAGACGTTTATATACGCCCTTAAAGTGGTCTTATTGTAGCTTTAGTATCAAAGTACAGTATTATTGAATTCAATATATTGTTATTGTATGGAAGGGGACGCGATGAAAATTAGGATTCAATATTGGGTCACAAATATTGGAAGTTTGAGAAGCACTGTTCTGAGCAATTTCCTGTTATGGCTCTTGAATATCTTTTCTAATGATCGAGGATTAATTTAAATTATGCTTCGCATTAAAAACAATTAAATATTGTAGATAATTCTATTCTTGTTTCTTACTAATTCTCCACAGGGAAACCTTCTTTTAAACATTGTACGATAATGAAACCACTTTATGTAAATGAAGCTTGATTTACGTGATATAGTGAGAGTTACTATATTCAAAGTCAAGTGACGAGGGAAGTTAGGGAGAGTTTGGTGATTGTGTCATAAAGCTAATGTATTATAGAATTAAAAAAAATGAAGCTACTGGAATTCAAGAACGTTAGTGAAGATCCATAATTCTAGACAAGTAATAGATCACCTATTTTAGATATTAAAAGTATCCAACTACTCGCGACAACTTTAAAAAAAAACAACGGAGGTATGGAGACATTTTTGTAGTTTTTAGATTTGTTTTGTACATTTTAAGAAAAATGTGCTAAACTTAAGTAGACAAAAAAAATTATTATTAAAATGGGAAAAATCGGTAAATATTTACAAAAAATAAATAAATAAATAAAAATAAATGGGGCCAACATTATACCAAAAGTTTATGATCAAATTTTCATTTTCTTAAATTCTGATGTGTTCCTATGTTATTCATTTTTGAAATGACCTACAGGATAAAAGATAGCTTAATTTTTACAAAAACTAGAGTATTGTATCTTAGTTATTATATGAAATTGCTTAAAAAAAAACAGTGATTATGTTAAAATAAGGGATTGTAAATTTTGTAATAAAACAGGGATTGGTAAATCTGAAGGTTGAAACACTTTTAATATTGTGCAGAACATACAAAAAAAATTTCATTTAATTATTTTCAAAACTTCTTAAGCAACCGCCTGTCCCTGGTTGAGCATTTCAAAAAAAAAAAAAAAAAAATACACATTTCGAGTAAAACGCGTTTTAAAGTATGCATCTTGCTTAAAGTAAAGGCATCTGCTTTTACTAAAATACTTGAAGTTTTTGTTCTAGTGAACATAAACTAATAAACTTGGTATTTTTATAAAGCTAATGAGATAGTCTATAAAATTAAGACATAAACAAAATTTGTCAATTTTTGTCAAAATTCACAATTTTAGGATAGTCGGATACCTTAAGATAGTAATTTTTTTAAGCTGGCAGCTCTCCTAGCTTTGGTCGAATATAAACTGTAAGATTTCTATTTAACGAAGTCGCTAAATATTAAAAAAGGCTCGTTATGTGGAAAATTAGTTACTGAAATTCGTTTTTTGATATTCTTTACGAACCACATAAAACAAATTTTAATTTTATACAAAATATACATTATTAAAAAAGGAATTATTTACAATTTTTTTCGTAAATTAATATGTATTTATTTTATATATCTTAACTATCAAAAAGAAACCAGGCAATGGCCACTTTCATTCCTTCCCTGCGGGAAGGACACGACAACAACAACAACAACATCAAAAAGAAACCTGTCTGGAAAAAAAAGAGAAAAAACATTGATCATGAATATACTGCGTTTCCAACTTCAAAAAATAATTTTTTATTAAAATTAATGAACTTTTAATGACATTTTAAGACCACAAGTAATTTTAATAATGCCTTATCTTATAGCCAATGATTATGTAAGCGTACATTACCACATACGTCCTTAAATTTAACTGGTGATAAAATGCGCTAATTTTGTTTGAGATTTTTGTTTGAAAAAATAATGGCAATTTTATTGTTTTCGGTGAGTTAGTGAAAATGAGTTCAAGGTCATTGATCACCAGAAAATGTGTTTAAAGACAAAATAATTTGAAATTCCAGAAATATAAAAATAAGGAGAAAAAATCAAATCACAAGAGGAAAATTTCTTTAAATAGAAAATACTTTTCGCTATTTGGAGGTTATTTTACGAAGAAAATAAAAGTTCTTGGTTCCAGGAAAAAGTTCGCAAAATAGGAGGTTCATAAATTGAAGGTCCAACATTATAGTGTGTTTTTATAGTCATAATAAAAGTCTTGGTTTTATAAATATGCCTCATCCTTTTGTACATTCTAACACATCCACGGGTGAAAGCTTACGAGAGAATGTTATATTAAATATGAGATAAATAAAGCTACTTTAATTAAAAAGATAAACAATCTGAAAAATATTTACAACTAAGTTAAAAATAGTTGCAGACATGGAGAGCAATTGCGTTAACATGAAAAATCCTGTTTTGAAGATACGAAACCATTATAGTTGCCTCTTAACTTAAGAATCTAGAAGAGGAAAGAAAATATATATCAATAAAATAAAACGGAAATAAAAAAAGTTTCTCTTTTTAGACAAGTTTTCTTTTAGAGGAAAGAAAGTGCACCAAATATTTCCCCCCTCTGATGGACCTCTTTTTTATTGGAAGAGATTAGACCCGAAGATATTTTTTTCACTAGAGCACGTAGAAAATTGAAGTTGAGAGTTACTGAAAAGAACTGAAAAAAATCAGTATAATCTTTCACCTTCACAAGGGCTAACAAAAAGCTCCAATTTATTGTTTACGTGATTCCAGAACATAAAGTTTTCGATTGATTCTCAAATGTAATCATACAAAGAAAAAGGATTTGCACAGATTTGCTTAAAAGGCTATAAATTGTTTATTTCCCTGATCTTTTCATATTTTTTAAAACAAAACAATTCTTGAAAAACTTTTGTGGGACATGTAATTGTAGAAATTACTTAGATATGGGGTACTTTGTGAAAAAGAAATACTTACATTACTTAATATAAATCTGGGATCAAATGTCAATATAGGTATTTCAAATAGAAATCTAAGATTATGAATCTGAGTATCATTCACGTAGTGTAAAATTTGAATAATAATTTATTTTTCCCTTGATAGGAAGGAGTGTTTCTTTCAATGATCTATGATTCATAGATAAAACGCGTGAAAATGATGTACAGAGGGTGGCTATAATTAAAATGCAAGTGTTCAAGAGATGGTGGAAAGAAAACCACAGGGAATATTCCAGTGAAATTTGATATCTACACGTTTCGGAACATGCGCAAGTCAAATATGCAAAGAAAAAAAGCAATTTTTACCCGATAGATGGCGCTGTACCATATTTCAACGCTCACCGTTGGGATATACAACTTCCAAAACCGATAGACAGAGCATAATGACATTCTAAGAGGCATATAAACAATATAAAACATCCTTTACAGTTTATCAAAATACCATATAATTATCTTCAGTAATTAATTTTTTACAGTATCATGTAATCATAAATTAACGTAAATTATGATCACAAATTAAACAATCCATAAAGAGGCTTTGTAAAACAATTAAACCATTTTTTATTCCATGAAATTATCGCATGATGTGCTCAATATGCGAACCACATGCTGAAAACGTAAAACCGCATTTAAAATCTCTGTTGTAACACACATCACGCATATCTCGTTCTGCTAGATTTCAATTCCGCAACAGAAGCATGTCGTTTTCTATAAACCATATCTTTCAGATGTGTCTCCACATATAAAAATCGTAAGGATTAAGGTCCGGTGAACGTGGGTCATGACTGACAATAATTCAATGTGGTCTTTCTTTTATACTGTTCGATGGGCTTAAAATTTGCATATATGCCGTCGATAAGCATTGAAACGCGGCACAGCGTCATCTATCGGGTGAAAATGGCGAATTTTTTTCTTTGCATATTTGACTTGCGCATGTTCTGAAACGTGTAAATACCAAATTTGACTGTAATATTCCAGGTAGTTTTCTCTCCAGCACCTCTTGAACACTTGCAGTTTAATTATGGCCACCCTTTACTGCTGAGAATTAAGGTCGAAATATTTGTCCTTTTAAATTATTGCATTCATTATCAAAAACAAAAAGTCACGATTTGTACAAATGCACTATATATATCAAGTCCAAAATTAAGGTTACAAACATGTTGTTCATCATAATTTTAAAATGTAGAATTTTTATTTTATATATTTTGAAGAACGGGTTGCTCACAGAATATCAACCCTTAATTTAGGAAAATATGTTGTTTATAACGTTTGTTTCTGCAGAACTACTGGATTGAGACCGTTCAAGTATTTTAAGATCGTTCAAGAAACTTTGACTCCAGTGTTTTGTGAATACTGCATTAAAACAAACAAATTAGTTCGTTTTCAGTGATAATGTCATACTTTTTGACGTGATTTGTAGCTAAACAATTAAACTCTTTCCCATATTCTTATGTTGCTATATTCTTTTTGACATTGCAATATATCTCTGAGGCAAATTTTGTGGCATTGCAGTAAATAGTTCATCCATTTTCAAAGATTTTATGTTTGTGATCTTAATTTTGGACGTGGTGTACTGGGTTTGGGCGCATGGTTTGCTCGAGGACACATTATGGAAGTGGAGGAAGGCCCTTTTTTTTAAGTAATTTCTTTCTTAAGAACACATCATCTAAAAAAATTGTCAATTACACCATAAAATGCAATAAATATAAGTTCAATAAAGTAGTGTGGCAGTTTTATTTAATTTATTTACTGTGCAATAAAAAAATTAACCTATAGTCACAAAAACATTCAATTTTAAAATCAGTTTAATAAGACACACGCACGCTATCTCCCCCCCCCCCCTGCAATTTGCTTGAAATCAAGAGTGAGATTGCTTGCTGAAATTTTCATCCCAATCTACAAGTTAATCCAGCTAACTTGTATCTATATTTACTCCTCACTGCTGATTTTTCTGCAAGAAAAACTTTTGCTGACAAATACACGCTGACCTAAATATAGAGACATATTTGATTTCCTCACTGCTTTGGAGAACCGCAAAAAAATCTTTAAGGGACACAAGTGGCATGCAGCAGACTATTTTTGGGGTGTGAGTTTTGTTTCAAAGTTTTTCATTAATTTTTTTTCAGTCTTAGTGAATAGAGTATAGTTTGTAATCCCGTGTCATATTTTCGGTCCCAAGATTTCGGGATTACATTGTCAAAATTCCGGGATTGAGATTGGCCTTTTTATTAAAAATACTTACATATTAACATATTTGAAATTGCATAGTAAAAATAAAATTGGAAAATATAATTAAAAATTGGTTTGTAATATTAATTTTATTGAAACAAAGAAAAAATTAATTAATCATAAAAAACAAACAAAAATAGAACATAATGAAATTGAAAAAAAATGTCATTTCTTGTGTTTTTGTAAATAAGCATTTTAAAAAACACAGCTTGTCCAGCGTTTTATCAATGAAACGGCTTCTTACTTTTGTTACAAATTGTCCTGCTGAAATAAATACACGTTCGGATTCTTTACTAGTTGGTGTTATCGTCATAAGATAGGAGTATGTTCTTTTCAGATAGTCAACATGACTCCCTCCATTTTCAAAAAAGGGACATTTTTTTTTTGGAATTTTTGATGACAGGTGTCTCAAATCTAATCGACTGCATTGGTACATATACCTCTTTGATAACTTTATTTTGTTCTTCTGCGACACTTAATGGTTTTTGTATATAAACTGATCCGGTTATTGAATCAGAATGTGAATCAATTTCAAGTGTTACCTCATTTGAAATTGAAGATACATTTGCATCAGCTGTTAGTAATGCAATGGGATTTGAAGTGTCTCAAGTTTTTCAAGCAGTTTTTCTATTAATTAACGGCATTTAATTGAAGAAGGAATTGTGACAAAAATTATTCTCCATATGTTGCTTATATATTATTGAGTAGGCATTGCAGAGTGGGCCACTTTGATCTATGCAACGTTTTTCCACATCAGAAATGAGAGCTGCATATATATTTTTACCAAGAACACTTATATTTGCACAAAAAAATTCTACGTACAAATGTCATAAGTTAAATAAAAAATTTTGTAGAATTAAATTCTTAGAAAATTTTTAAGAGAAAACTTTTTTTTAAATGTGATTTAGACAAAAATTATTTCCCGGGACTTCGAGATTGTAAAAACACCGGAATTCTCGGGCTGCAAACCCTAAAATAGAGTCGTTCCAAAATTGCAATATTTTTAATCATGTATTTATTTATGAAGATGTATACAAATACTCTAATTCCCAACGTATTAAAAAGATTTATCCTATGAAGCACAACACTTCAATGTTTTAAATTAAAGCTTTTTAATAACACTTTTGTTAATGAAAACTAAAGGCAAATGTGAGAACGAATATTACATAAATTAAATAATTTTATGTTGCGTAGGTATACAATTTTTTGCTTAGTAAATACCGTAAGGGAATTTATATTTCCTGTATCAAAAATTATTTGTTTTCTTTCTTTATTACGTACACTTTTTTTAGAATATTTTAATAATTAAAACCCTCATTTGAAAATAAATATCATATGAATGTAAAATATCAGATTGAGTTTGTTATTAAAATTAAATTAAATATTAAATGTGTATATTTACGTAATATCTCTAAATGTGTTACCAATACATTTCGCATTTTCAAGGTGAATAATACTCACAGTTAAAATGTAAACAGTTTTTTCATAAAGATGTAAAAAACAATTAGTTTTCAATGAAAAATAAGGTAATAAAATAAAAAGATCTACATCAAATTATGCTTCCAATCATCTAATAAGTTTGCGTTTAATCTAACCTTTGAAAAGCCATCTTATGCATCTTCGTAACCGTTATGGAGTGTCCTACTCTTGAATAATATAGTAAAACAGCGGTTCCATTTTGCATAATTGGGCAGCTCCAAAACCCATTAACGTAGCATTCATCCATTATTCAAAGTGTTGGACTTACTAGTTCCATGAAGTCACGGAAAACATTTCTTTTATATATGCTTATTACAAGATATCATCCAATAAAGGCCGTTTGAGTAGGATGAATGTTTAGCTTATAGGGGAACAATAATACACACATTTCTAAGATTAAATTTATCGGTTTAAAAGCTTCCTAAAAAAAAATAAGAACAGATAAATCCTCAACTTACAGGTCTTTTTCAGATAACAATATTAAACGATTCGATTGATAAGATGAGTAAAAATTTTTCCCTTTTAACACATGCAGTAACGTGTTTTCTTGTACTGCTTATTTTTTTAACCTTAGTTTATTAACCCTTTAAGTGTTCCAAACGTCTTTTTCTGCCATCCTGAGATGCTTCAAAAACGCACCACACGTTTTTTCCCGTAAGACCGGGGACTCACCAAAAATGCACCAAACGTGTTTTTTCCTCCTCAAGTAACAGCTTCGAAAGTGTTAGAGACGTCTTTTTCCGAAATCCTTTCCCCCTTTAAATGCTTAACATCTTGAAGGATAATTAGGGAGGGTTGGGGTGACACAAAGGACTCTGACAGGAAGTTTTATGGCTTGCCCCGTTCTTCCCCTGCAGCAATCGTAAGAAACTGGGAAGAATTTAAAACCTCCAGAGCGTACGGACTATCAGTTAAAGTTTGTAAGTAAACTTGACTTGAATTTTTTTTGGGTTTGAAATAAATAAATTCTTTGATGTAGTTTTCACGATCTAAGCATTTTTATAAATTTTTCATTTAAATCATTTTTTAAGTTCCATCACATAAGTAATATAGATGATATACTCACTTTTGATTTAATATTAATTTGAAATTCAACGAATTGGGAAGAAAAAGGGTAGCTTGATAAAATCACATTTTTTTCTTTACCTTAAAATTCTCAAGTAGCATTAAGTTTTTTTATAATGTATCTCTAAAAATATCTATGATATATCTATATTTAAATTCAAAGTATATATCAAAATAATGAGGATGATTTACAGTTTCGTTTTTCTTATTTTAATTAATACTTCTATTTTTTTAAAGGAATTATTTCGTTTGTGTCAAAAATTTATAAAAAAAAAAGGTTCAAAATTTAAAACCTGTTAAACTTTTAAAATTCTAAACATGAAAAATTTTTAAGTTTCTGTACAACAGAACTTGCAAAAATTTTGTACGCATTGATAAAAATAACAGCAAAAAAAACCTATTTAAATCCTTTAGTTTTTCATAATATCAAAGCCAGGTGTTCAGAGTATCTTACATACAATTCCTAGTTTTGTATTGTTTAGATAACGAATTATAATAGAATTTTTAATGTCTGAACTTCAGTTTCCTTCAAAGAGAATGGGAACAACAAGCTCAAATTTTTAAGCTTGAATCTTCGGGCAAAGAGAAATGAAAAGCACCTGGACAAATTTACAGTTGACATTTGCGTCAATAAATAAATATAAAGATCCATTTTAAATTCAAGTTAAAAAACAATCTATTTATGCAAAATCTCTTATAATTTAGATTCTATTATAGAGGTTGGCTGAAGAACAAGTAATTAAAATTTGGACATTTTTTGTAATCTTAACCATACAAAACCAGGAATTTTATATTAGCTGCACTGAAATTCTGCATTTGAATTTCGAAAAATATATTTATGTAGGTATCTCGCGTACGCAGTTGAAAAATATTTACCATAAATACTAATAATTCTTTGAATATTTAAAATTTAAAATTGAATTTTTTATATATTCCACTTCTAATATTTTTTCATTTATTCCGTAAATTTCATACAATTTGGTTGAGTGAGTGAGTGAATATTAACGTCGCTCTGTTCAGCTACACTCGAGAACTTTTGGCGACGAACCTCGTCATTTTGAAAAATGGTCAAGTGACGAGATGACACTTGTGCTAGCACCTCTCTCCTTCTCCTAACTACCACACTACACCACAGAGGGACGTTTCAGCTCTTAACAGATTTAACGTGCATCGTTCCCCTACACGGCGGGTCTTCAGTGGTAATGGGCTCGAACTCATGATACCCCAGCCACGAGTCCGTTACCTAGAAAAGGTTTACCTGTTTCATTAAAAGATTCTAAAGTGAAGAAAGTGGAAATTATTGCCTTCCAAAAGGGAAAAATGTGTGTTTTGAAGTACAAGGATAAAAAACCCCTGCATATGATTAGCATTTTTCATAACGCTGATATGATGGAAGTGAAAGCTAAAAAACGAGATTCTGTGAAAATGAAACCAAAAGCAGCGGAGTTTTATAATACCACCATGGGTGGTGTTGATAGATCATACCAGTGTCTATCCTACTATCCTGTTGCCCGAAATCAACAAAGGAAATACTACAAGAAGATTTTTTCCACATTTGTTAAATCATATTGTGTGGAATTCCTTCACTATCTATAAAAAAAATGGCGGTATTTTAAATCATATTGGTTTTCGAATGAAACTGATTGAACGATTGATAGAAGAAGGAAGTAGTAATCCCGATTCTCGAAACTTTGTTGCCTCTGAAATTTCTGAAAATGTAGTCCGTTTAATTGGAAGGCATAAATGGAAATATGTGCTTAATAATGGCTTCACATGTGGAAAGTGACTCTTCAAGAAAAACAAACCACCACGAAAATGTGTCGTATGCTACCTTAAGAAAAATGATAACGGAAAACGCATTCGAAGAGAAACACGTTTTGAATGTAAAGACTGTAATGTTGGACTGTGTGCAGCGCCGTGTTTCGAAAAATATCACACTGTGACAGTGCTATAAACGACGTATATCAATCAATCAATGACGTATCTATCAATGTATACAAAATCTTTTTTCTTAAAATTAACGGTTTAAAAATGTTTTGAACAAATATATTTGTTTTTGCCCTCTATATGCATATGTACACTTCTAGCTTCAGTAATGTACAATTGTTTAGATAAACTTTTGGCTTTGTAAAAGGTATTTTGCTTTGACTAAACATTTTATAGCAAATTTTAATAATATTTTGTATACTTCTTTGATAATTTTTGCTATTTATACCTGTTTAAATTATTATTTATAAAAGTTTCTTTGCAATTGTTTGTAAATTGAACAAAACCTTTTCTTACACAATTATGTATATTTGAGGATGAATTCTGATTTATTTTATATTTAGTAAATACAAAAATTTTGTAAATTGCTTTTTCTTTGCAAATTTATTTGTTTTAAAGCATGCATATTTATATAATGAAATTTCAAACAACCCAAATTATGTGTCGGGCTTTTCCTCCATTAAAGGCTTTTAGGATTTTAGAAATCATCTTGTAATTATTCATTATATATTTAATAAGGAAAAATATTTCCATACATAAATAAATTTTTGGTCCCGTAAGTATATAATTGTTTTTAGCTACAGTTTGTAAAATTTATTGGAATTTGTTGTGGGGCCGGAGTTTTACAAATTATGATTGTTTTTGACTGCACTAAGTTATATATTTATATTTCATTCTTTTTACATTATGAGTAGAAGTCATAAACAGTAAAATAAATTTTTGTTTTATATTCAAATTATGCTATTATATTGATTCTGAAAATAATAAGTTAGTTTGACAAGCCATTATTTAACAATTTTAAAGCATTGAGCATTTTGGAAGTTTTTTAAAACTTTTATAAAATACTAAATAATTAAAAATATTTAATTATTCTAAATGATTTATATTTCTTAGATTATTGGAAACAAAAAGTATAGAATTTAAAATCTATTTCTTTGTTGGATTTTAATAATTATTTTTATAGCTAAACCTGGAAAAACACGAAATTTTTCAAATATTAACTTTAAGATTTTTTAAAAAACATAACTGGAGCTCCCAGTCCTAAATCCATATGAACTTTTATGGATCATATGTTTGGGAGTATTTACAAGATATTTCAAGATTAGAAAAAAAAAGCGTTAGGGATTAGAAAACACATTTTCAAAATTAAAAGTCTGAAAAAAACACATTTATAAAATTTGGAAAGGCAAAAACAAAATTTAATAGTGTCTGTAAAGCTCTAATTTTTAATATGTTATTTTCCAACTTATGTTCTACATCCAAACACTACTTGAAATAATTATGACTGAAAATATCTTTTTTAATTCAAAATATTCTTTTAAGCAATGTTAATAACATTTGTTACTTTGATAGATTATTCGGTTTCATCTTAACCTAATATTTTCACAGGAGCTTTAAATACACAAAACATTTATACACACAAAATAATAGTGATATAAAGGTAATCCCGAAATCACCAAGTTTGTAAATAATGTCAATTTTTTTTTTCTAAATCGGGGTAGTTTAGCAAGTTTGGGTTTTTGTTGCATGACTTGAAAATACTATAGTAGTACTATAAAATATTTACTATAATGTAGTTTAGACATCAGGGAAATATTTAGTTCTTTCTACAACATTTGTATTCAGAACATTTACATTTTGAAGTCTAATTGTAACATCATCTGTGAAAGCTGGATTTTAGATTTATAAATTTCAGTCACGTATTCCTTCCCTTTCAAATGTTATTTCTCACAGAAGCCTGCTTACATTTTTGTCATGCCATTTCTCAACAGGAAAAAATTAATGAAAACGAAGTAAAAAGCTTTTAAATTATATAAATTATGTGTACAAATAAATATAGTGGTCTTTAAATCAATCTTAATTAAGTAAATGTGAGAGAACTCAAAAGCTTCAAAACATAGCAAACAGAAATGATTTTAGAAATTAAAATTTCAGTTAATACCCATTTCACAGGAAAAAGTGGCTTGTGTTCAAAAATTCTTGCAATATAGAATGAATTATGAGGATGATGAATTTATACTGTTAATATTTAAGAATAAAATAACAATTTGTAAGGTTCTAATCCTGGAATTAAGGATACATCTCTAAATGTTAAAATTGCTTATAAAATTTCTTATATTATTAATTGTCAGTTAATTTTACTTATGTAAAATGTTTTAAGTGTACTGTTTTTAAAAGACAAAATTAATCAGTAATACACACACATCTTTGCAATGACTGAATTAAAAGATGTAGTTACGGATGACAATTTCCCATTTATAAATATATGCGAATATGCATTTAAAGGATGCAGAGAGATGAAAGAAACGGAAAGATGAAAATCAAATCTGAGTAGAAAATGGGAAGAAACGCTTTTGCATTTAACACATTTAAGAAAAATATATTTCCTTATTAAACTTATTGATTGAAAGTGTATTATGTGGTTCCGACACAAATGCTGAAGTGGTGAGAGTATTATTTTATTCTTAGTGCAAGTTGTTATGATGAGATTTGATTTATGCCGAAAAAATTCATTCAACAGAAAAGTATAAATTTAAAGATTAAAATTTGCATAAATTAAAAGTATTAAAATCTCTTTAATGTTATTTTAAATTAAAAATATAATAAAATGCAGAAAGCCCAGTTTTATTGTACAAACTTCTTCATCGTATATATAACAGAGGTTCCCAAACTTTTTTGTCTCAACCCTTTTTTGTCTCAAACCCTTGCCATGTTTTTCGGTTTCGGGTAGACCCCTGCCTACCTAATATTAATTTTTTGCAAATTTATCAACTTAAATGTCTTTTTGATAATTGGTGCTACTACTTTCAAAAAATTAAATTTTTAACTGTAATGAAGTATAGTGTTCTGCGTTTAAAACTTAAGAAGCGCATATAATGAATTAAAGTTAAAACAAAATAACTGAACAAAGGCTTTTAAAGAGAAGGATGAATCTGGTGTTTCAATTACAAATTTTCAATATTTAATACCAATCTTGTCAGGTTTAACCCTAACCTTCCTTTTTCGTAAGTGCCTACTTCTTTCTTTTCCTTTCTTTGTTTGTTTTGAGATTGGCAAACGCAGTGAAACTCCCTCTCACAAGAAAAACCACATTAAAAAACTTTCTCATGATATTCCATATTTTGTGACAAATATCAAGTATGTCTTTTTAAAGCCAAAATTACTGACATCCGTTTCTATAAGATCTTCATTAGGACCTATTCTAATAAGTTCCTATTGCAATATGACACTTTTTTTTTCAAAGCGACTATTTGAAATCATTGTCTACTGCTGTATTACTAAAAACACAATCTCAAACTTAGTTTCAAAATCTGAGTAGGGGCATTTAAATGTTAAACGTAGGTTAAAATGTCCTGACAGACTGTGACAAATTAAAAAAATTCGTGACGTTCAATATTATACTTCTTTAGCTTAATTTTGGAAAAAAATGCTGAAATATTCCTTGTATTAATAAAATTTATGTTATCACCTAGTATGGTAGTCAACTTTTATGTTGTTAAACTAACCTCACTAAATTTAGTAAACGTCAAATTGGTAAAATCTGGTTCCCACTGGATCAAATTTTTTTAAAGATTAACGTCATGATCTGGTTTAATGAGAACCACGATCATAGACCCCCATTTACACCTCATGGGCCCCCAAATTATTTTTTAACTCGCGGGGAACTCTTGCAGGTCGTCATAGACCCCTGGGAGTGCATATAGATACCTTTGGGAATCATTGGTATATAATGATACCACATTTATTCTCATTTTGCTTTTTTAAAAAAATGATCACTTTTACTTTTTTACCTCATAATTTTTTTTTTAAAAAAGAAAGAAAAAAAACAGGAAAATTTTTTGGTTTGCGTTTTCTTAGTCTGATATTCAACAATGATTACAGATTACTTCTGTCTTGATCAAATCGTAATACCAAAATCAATTTTTTTTTTTTTTTTAGTTTTAAAAATAGGAGAAAAAAATTAATTTTGTTTTGCTTATTAAAAATATTTTTCAACTTTTAACTCGCCATTTCTTTAAATCTTTATTTTTTATCCTTTATTTGCTTGTTACTATGATTCAACAAATTGGATGGTTTCTGTTCGCCGTGATGTGGATCCAGCGTTCATCACACAATTTTCTCCCAAGGCAACAGCTATGAATGAGAAATCTCCCCTTTTCCAACAACACAGAAACCGAAAAAGCAATAAAATCGTCCCCAACAAAAGCGCTTGTAGACCTCCCGTATCTTAAAGGGGGGAAGGCATAAAACTGTGGTGCATTTTCGAAGCGGTTCGCAAAAGTACACAGGAACCGTTTCGCTACCGCCAGCTTTGAAAAAGTAGACCGCTTTTGAATGAGTTTCAATTAGAGCCTCAAACCACCCAGAGGGTTAATAGGAAATTTACAGTTTCATTTCGATTACCATTTATAAATTAAGGAACTATACAAATCAAACTGTAGACTACTTACTAAGAAGTAATATTAAATTATGGACTATCCCCCCCCCAAAGAAGTAATATTAAGTGACTATCTCCCAAGAGGTAATATAGAGTTACTAACTATCTACCAAGAAGTAATGTAAAGTTATGAACTACATCGGAATAAGCAACATCAAGCTACGGACTAAATCTCGAGAAGTAATATCATGCTAAGACTGCCTCCTTGTAAGCCATATCAGGTTATGAATTAACCCGCAGAAGTAAAATCAAGTTATGGACTATTTTCCAAGAAGTAATATCAAACTATGGACTGCCTCCCAATAGCAATACAGAGCTATGAACTACTTTCTAAATAGCAATATAAAATTATGGACTACTCCCAAGAAGTAATATCGAGCTACGGACTACCTGCCAAAAAAGATTATCAAACTATAGACTATCCCTCAAGAAGTAATATCAAGCTATGGATCACACCATACGAAGTAATTTTAAGCTATGGACTATTTCCGAAGAAGTAATATCAAACTAAGACTGCCTCCTAATAAGCAATATCAGGTTATGGATTAACCTGCAGAAGTAATATCAAACTATGGACCACCTTCCAACAGCAATACAAAACTATGGACTACTTTCGAAATAGCAATATCAAATTATGGACTTCTGCCAAGAAATAATATCGAGCTACGGACTACCCGCCAAAAAAGAATATCAAACTATGGACTGTCTCCCAAGAAGTAATATCAAGCAATGGACTATACCCAAAGGAGTAATATCAAGTAATATCATAGATATAAAATAAGGTTCGAGCAGTTATTCAGTTCCCCAGTTTTAAATAACGTAATTTATAAATAAGTGTACACCATTTATTAAATTACTAAAAAAGTGAGAAAAAAATATTAACGCTATAAATTCTATTTTGTGTATGTTTTACAACGGTATTAGTCATAAAACTGAAAGCATATCTAAAATTTGGAGGAAAATATTTTTAAAGGACGTCAAGTATTTTAAGAATGTATATATATTTAAAAAACTCTAGTCAAACTTTACTATTCTAGAGGTTTTAACAACAGCCTGACTAAAAGCATCCGACTTTCTTCCTCTCAAATAAACAAATCGATTGTTAGGCATCGGATGTGGTCGCTTCCACTCAGTCCGGTTGGATTTTTTATCCGATATAAAGTAGAAAGGAAGACTAGAAACAGCAATAACCTTTAGAATGAAATCCTGTAACAAAAATCGCAGCAAGTAGACTTTCAATTACCAAAGGAATTGAGTAAACTAAATTTTGATTTAGTAGTCACAACTTCCTTTTTTTTAAAGAAAATATAAAATATTTTTTTTATTTATATCATCAATGAACTGATTGAATCTCGTTTTTATTCCAATAAATAGATATTTGTTAAAAATTTTATTTGAATATTTTCATCTGAAATTTAAATAACATATTTTCAAATTTTTTTTTAAATCTGTGTTATATTTATTGAAAGAATTGATAGGATGTTTCTTTATATTTTTGAGATATTGTCAAACATACCCTGACTTTAAACAAAAATATACATCCACACGCAAAAATACATATATACATTCATGTTTACGATTACAAATACATTCATACATATAAGGGGCTCGAAAAGTATGTTAACAAGAGCTCTGACAGGTGTGCAAGTTATCCGTATGGAGAAAATTCCCTCTGAAGATAACGAAGACGACCCCAGTCTTTAAACAATGCCGGTAGACGAAGTCGTTTCTCCAGTACCATAATAGAAGATGGTTGCATTGTGTATGTGTGACGGCAACATGGCCAACGATTGAAATAAGAAATGCGATACGGTATTTACATTTGAAGAAAAATTTTCTGCTGAAATTCATCAGCAATTGGTTGATATGTGTGGTACTTGTGTTATGTTACGTAGACAGGTGTGGGTTTGGTGCACGGAATTTGACAACGGCAAAACTGATGTGTGAGATAAAGAAAGAGCTCTATCGGCGGGATGCATTGGACCACCCTCCTTACAGTCCTGACTTTACGCTAAATTATTTCCATCTCTTCGAACCTTTAAAGAAACATTTGGGAGGTTAGTATTTCAGAACTGATGCTGAGGTTCAGCAAGCCATCTTGAAATGGTACAAACTTGGCGCTGATTTTTACAATGCTGGTTTGGTGTAGCAATGCCACTAATGTCTCCATATGTATAGTGACTATGTGAAGAAGTAATATGTACTTGTGCCTTCCTTTATTATGTTTGTTTATTTTATTTTCTGAATAAACGTTTACTCTGAATGAACTTATTACCTTACTTTTTAAAACTCTTACTTATATGTATATATATATATATATAATCCATAGTTTTTTTGTAACTGCAGCTTCTGAATAATGAGATTCAGAAATTAATCGACTACTACAAAAGTTATTTAAAATGAATGCAGAAAATGTGTAAACTGTTATAATGATTGTGTTAAATATATTGTTTTATTTAATTGACTACCAATTACATACGTACAGAAGTAGAAAATTAAATATTTAATTAATGTTTATGCATATTGTTTATAAGCACTTGAAATTTTTAGTGTTGAATTTTTTTTCTTCTTTTTAGCTTGATATGGAAAATTTACCATGAATCATATTATATAAAGGGTCAAGTTTGTATAAAAAAATATTTCAGAAAACAACTATTAATAGCTTATGTGTGTTTCCTTTTACAGTTACATGTGTGAAATGCAATTTGAATTTTTTTGCATTGAGAAACTGCAAAACAATGTAATATTTTTATCTTATTTGCTATTTTTAAGCCATTGAAAAGGAGGTCTAGGAGGGCTTTACTGAACGAAAAACTTGAATTTTTTTTTTTTTTTTTAAAGCCTTTTGCCAGTTACGCCTGAAAATTTTCTGCTTTAACGATAAAGCCGAAATTTTAAACCTGATAATTGTCCCAAGCTAACGGTACCACATAAAATTGTCATTTTCTTATGTATGTATGTATTATTGAATAGAAGAGAGTCACATGTTTTAAGGTATATATTTCCTATATATATGTTGTTCATATAAATGTTAGCACAATGAAGACAAAGATATTCGCATATGCATATGTAAATGTTAGAAAACATATACAAAAAAAATCATATACAAAAACATAAACTAAAAACAGAGTAATATGTAAAACACAAAACAAGACAAAATATAAAATACAAAATAAGATAAATCATTAATTACAACAAAATTAATATAAAATTCAAAAAACAAATAAAATAATACAACTCAATTATAAAATATACACATTTAAAATGATAATTATACAGGTAACAAAAAAAATTATAAATATTTTACAGTATAAGTTATTTTTACATTTTGTTTTATTTGTTCTAAGAAATATTTTTATTTTAAAAATCCTGCTTGTACAGATGTGGTATACTGGGCCATGAGAGACTAAATATATCCTTGTTATCAAATTTTGGATGTTAGTTGCAATATGTTTTTATATCACCCCACTGGTGTTTAAAATTTCAACCTGAAGGAATTTTGATCCAAATTTCTATGTACTAGAATTTGGCAATTGATTTCCCGATTGTTTTTTCGTCTGTTCTGTGAGTCATTCTTAAAAAAGGTTTTCTTCATCTATTTCTGTTGTTGAATCTGGTATCGTCAAGTATAATTTTGAATGGTGGGACACAATTTGAATTTGTTTACTTGGCACTTACGTATTTTCGCATCAGTCGCCAACGTTCAAGATAACTCGCCAAGTTGGCAACTCTAATTTCGCACGTGTTGTTTGCGCTGAATTGGCAATATATTGTCGCCAATAATTTGCGACAATACTAAATATGGTTAACTTTTCCATTTTTCTGCTATCTGTTGTTTTTAAGAATTTGTAGCTAATTTTCCTTCGAAATTCTATTCTTTTTCAACCATTTTTTGTATTATATTGTCTAAACTGAATGAATGCTTCCTTTCTTCTTGGATTTTAGAGTCCTCCTGTCTGGTTCGGCCTATTGCTTCTCGATCAGTGTCTCCCGAATGTTTTCCACAAATGGTGTGTTCGTGTGGAATCCATCAAGCAGTATAAGGATTATAAAGTGAATAACAAATCACACCCATACAAGCAGCGGTAAGGTCATTTCTTCAACAGTTTCTTGGTTCATTTTGGGCGGGTGGGGCCGATTTTTGAGAAAATTTAGAACTAATATTTAAAATAACTTTGAAAATTAAAGCAAATTTAAAGCAACAACTGAATATTATCATTAATTGTAGAATCGGAAATTTAAGAGGTCTCAGGGGTGTTAATCTCGTATTTTTTCGAATTTTCGGAAAAATATATGTTGTTCCTCATTTTCTTTTGAACATTTTGATACCAAACACGTGATAGTGCTACAAAAACTTAGAAAGTTATTAAAAAAATTCCAAACAGCAATTTAGTAATAACAGTGTTTAAATGGACACATGCCACGCCCACTTTTTTGATTTCCGCATACGTTTCATTTTTCTGTTTTTAAAAAGCCTCATGAAATATTTTAAACACTTGGGTGAATGAGAAGGAAGCTTGCAACTCAACACATTCATTCTTTCTGTGTTTACATTCTGTTTTGGTAACGCTACCACGTTGTTTGAAATAAGTTATCGAAATTCAAAACAACGTTGTTTGAAATCGTTTATCGAAAGTCCAAACATTATTTATCTTTTGATTTGAAATGGAAAATATACATCCCAGGCCTTCAGGTAAGCATCTTAAGAAAAAAAAGATTTAGAGGGAATCAATTCATGAAGGTATGTCCTGATACAAATGTTGCAGAAAGGAGAGATACAGGTAAGTGTGCTTCCAGTAATAAAATCTCAGGAATTCAGACTTCATTAAAGTCAAATCTTGTTAAAACTTCAAAGTATATCGTATTTTTGATTTTATTTCAACCTTTAGATCTATTTTGTCAGTATCATGCTGTTTAAAATGTCATAAGCCATTAACAATTAATGAAAAATCCACTCGTGGTTTATGTTCGAATTTTGAAATACATTGTAAAAACTGTGGGAGTATTTGTACTTTTTCAAGCTGTGAAAACACTGGTAATAAAAATGATGCTCCAGAAATTAACAGATCTATTTTAGCAATGAGATGCATAAGTCAAGGTTTTAGAGTCATTAAAAACCTTTTGTTCTGTAATGAGTCTTCCTAATCCAGTTGAACAAAAATCATATGATGTTATTAATAATAAACTTTCACTTGTTACGAAGGAAGTCGCCGAAGAAAGCATGAACAGGGCAGCTGTCGAAGAAAATTCTTCGTCACCTGATGACATTATAACGGTAAGTGGTGATAGGACCTGGAAGACGAGAGGAAATTCATCGTTGATTGGAGTGTGTACTCTAATAGGGGACAAAACAGGTAAGGTTTTGGATAGGGAAGTGTTGTCCTCATTTTGCAAAGGATGCGACAGTTATAAAGGTGTAAAGTTTGGTATCAAGTACAATAAATGGCAAAGAGCGCATAGGATTTCATGTAGAAAAATTATCCTGGCTCTGCTGGTAAGATGGAGGTTGACGGGATGTTGAGGATTTTTAATCGATCAGAAAAGCTTCACAACGTGAAATATTCGAACTACATAGGAGATGACGACACAAAAACATTCAATGCCCTTTCTGAAAACAAGCCGTACGGCGATGACCATCTTATTCAGAAAATAGAATGTGTAGGCCATGTGCAAAAGAGAATGGGTACAAGACTTAGGAAGCTTAGATTAGTATATGGTAAAAAGAAATTATCTGATGGTAAAACTATAGGCGGTAAAGGTAGATTAACTGATAGTTTAATTGATAAGCTTGCGCATTACTATGACAATGCTATTCGATGCAATTCTACTAGTGTAGAGGAAATGCGGAAAGCCATTTGGGCTGTTTGGGGTCATTCTTGCAGCACCGATGATGAACCGATGCACTGGTTTTGTCCTACAAATCCAAATACATGGTGTAAGTATAATGCTGCAATTAATAATAATTTACAAAATTATAAACACAAACCCTCAGTTGCTAAAGCTGTTCGAGATGTAATTAAGCCTGTATTTGCAGATTTATCTCATCTGGCACTCCTGAGGAAATGTTTAGGAGGTAAGACAGAGTCCTAATGAAAGTTTAAATTCATTAATCTGGAAGTTTTGTCCTAATACGATTGGTTCTAGCCTTCAGATTGCAGAGATTGCTGCAAATCTAGCAACCAGCATTTTTAATGATGGAAATCAAATACTTATTACTATTTTAGAGAAATTTGGCTTAAAAATTAACAAAAATGTTTGTGTGTCCCTAGCTGAACGTGACAATCATCGAATCTTTACGTCAAGAAAGAGGAGCTTAGCATCACTGTTTGAAGCTCGCAAAGCCAAAAAAATCTAAAAAAGAATAAAGAAATTGAGCTGGTTCAGCAACAGGAAGGCATATCGTATGATCCTGGAGCATTTTAGCATGTAAGTTTTAAAATTTATTTTCTCAAATTCAATTTAAAACTTTAAAGCCTTTTTTCTCAGTTTGTTTTTTTTCAAATACGCGCATTGCGTTTCAAAAACTATCATACTTTGATACATAAAACTTTACAGAATTATAAACTCTATCATAATCTTTAAATCCTAGCTTTTTATAGTATTTCATATTTTTTTTTTAAATTTAAAAAATTATTTTATTAAAAAATTTAAAAATTTTTTTTTTTTTTTTTTTTTTTTTTTTTTTTTTTTTTTTTTTTTTTTTTTTTTTAATCATTTTTAATTTTTTTAAAAAATTTAAAAAAATTAAATTTTTTTCTTTTTATTATTATATTTTTTTTTTAAAAATTTCAATTTTTAAAAAATTTAAAAAATGTACTTTTTTATTTTTAAAAATATTATTTTTTATTCAATTTATATAAAATCGCTACCACATGTAATAAGGATATATTTGACTTTATAAATCAACTTATTGCTAGTAATTAGAATTTTTTTCAGATATCATGCGCGTCGTAAAACTTACTATTTGTA
>BMAO01028374.1:0-10036 GCA_019973975.1 Trichonephila clavata
TGTAGGCATTTCGTAAATAATTTGTAGATCGTATCAGAAAGGGAGATTGGGCGCCAGTTCTTGATGTCTCCCGTGTCCCCCTTCTTATGTATCAGGACAGTCTTCGACGTTTTCCAACTCGTTGGTATGTCAGAGAGCCTAATACATATGTTGAAGATTTTACATAAGATCTTACAGGAGGGGTCTATTTCTCGCCAGTGTCTGTAGCTTATCAAGTCCGGGCCTGGTGCCGAGTTTTCGGCAGACTGCAGGCATGCAGCCACAAACGCTGGGGAGAGGGAGTCGACGATCGGTGGCCTTACGGGTGGTTCCGGCATCGGTCTTTCTGCCGGACAGTTGGAGGTTTCCCATACCCCTTTGAAGTAGGTCTGGGTTGCCTCCTGTGAAACAGGGCACCTTGTCGAGTTTGCATGCGTCAGTGCCCTGATGCACTTTCGTCGGTTCCACCGATACATTTTTTGCACCTTTTGTGGGTCGTGGACGTCCAACCCACCTGTGCCTGCGTTCCCAATCTCCTTTCTGACTGGCGGCTGAGCCAGGTGGAAGTGCTCCCGCACGTCCCTGGTGATATTGGCGACAAGGGATTCGAAATGGTCTTTTCTTCCTTGTATTTCGTCAATCTCGAGGAGCGTGTCCAGAGCTTCCACAAATGGCGTGAGCAGCTGAGGGTGTCGGACGTCAATTCGCTCTCCGCGAGCTGTGTCCGCGTCCTCCTCAGCTGTGGTGTGAGTCACCGCCTGTGGTGAGTCGGGGGGTGGAGCCAGTGGCATCTCACCCGGTTCTCCGGTGGAGAGAGGCTCAAGTTTTCTTCTCCTGATCGCCTTCCTCGTCCTGGGTCTTACCGGGAGTCGAAGCGGAACCATCTTGTCCTCGACTTCCCTCCTCCTGTGCGACTTCGCGTGATTTTGTAGGCCGTTCTTGGTTGTGGCTACGAAGTCGCACTCAGGACATGGCCATTCCCCATGATCACCTCTGTGGTGGGTGAGCCCGATGTCGACAAGGCACTTGTGATTCGCGGGTTTCTTCGCGATTCGGCGACTGCACACCGTACACCAGAACTCCACTTGCTTGTTTGGCATACGGTGCACTGTCGTCATGTGCCTTTTCACCGACGTGTTTGTGGTGAACCACGCTTTTGTGGCAAACGTGTGACGACAAGATCTCACTGGGCATGCCACCACTCTTGGTATGGGGAATGCGTACCTGATGGTATCCCCCAGTAAAGAAATTCCCGGCGCGCATGCAGCAGTTGAGTGCTGCTGCCTAGTCACTTGATCTTGCGTGACTTCTTGCGGCCGCGGGGGCGTGTGTCGGCGTTCCTCAGTCTGTTGGGACGCCTTACCGCTGTCCCTCTTGTGCACTTGGACCCCATGTACCTGCAGGAGGTGGTACGTGAGCCCCTTCCTCGTTTTTGCAACAAACGTGCATCTCGGGCAACTCGTGTTTTTCGTGTCTACGACAGAGCTAGGCCCGGCTGTCGAGGGGCTCCCTTGTTTGTCTGCCCTCGCTCTTTTTGCTGGGAGGTAGCCTGGAGCGGGCAGCATGGGGTCAAGGCGCGCCCCACTTGCGCCTGAGACGTGGTCACGAAGATCTTTGGTGACGTGACCCGGGTGGGGCGTATCTGTGAGGTGCAGCCACTCCATGTGTTTGATGAGTCCCCATTCGGACGCAAACGTCTTCTCACAAAAGAGGCATACCTCCTTGTGGGGACTTGTCTTCTCATCGCTCGTCACGTGGACAGTGGCGCTACCATGAGGGACAGCAGCATCGGTGATATCCCCCGGGTTAACTCGAACTATTTTTGTGTGAGTGGGGGACCTTCCTGCCTTTTTGACCTGGAAGTTGTGAGCTTCCTTGATGTGCTGTGCCATGCCGTTCGAGATTTGAACGTAGTTGGCACAGTGTGCACACCACTGGCAGGGAATGTCACTCTTTTTGTCGAGTCCCCTGGTTCCAACTTTCCTTGTTCGGCCTGTATTTTTGTGCGTCTGGTGGTGCTCTGATCGGTGCCTCTCGAGATCAGAGTCACAGAGGAAAGAGACCCCGCATGTGCTGCAGGTCTTGCCACCCTGGTCGAGGAGGTTGAGCCTCTGTGGCTTCCTCTTCCCTCTCGCACTCTTATTATTTCTTTTGTGGGCTGCCTTGTCTTTCTTCCCAGTTGTTGTTGGCACTGGGTCAACGACTTGCGGTATGTCGTCTATGACGGCCTGCAGCTCCTTTTCCTCTGCCAAGTGTTCCTGCAGTTTGGTGTCCGTGTAGAACCCAAGATTGCAGTTCGTGCACCGGAACAGGTTTTTGCGCTTCCTGTCCTGTGGTGCCTTACGCAAGGGCGCAGCTTCTCCCTCTCTTTGGCTCGATCGGGGCTGCGCTTCCTGGGATCTACGTCCTAGACTCCCTGTCTGCAATTGTTGACCGGCAGGAGGTTCAGGTTCGAGGAGGGTTTCCTCCTGGGATCCTAACAGGAGGTCGAGAATGTTTATCTCCCCCTGGCTAGGCTGTGCCTCCTGTTCGGTCGTAACTTGGTTGGCAGCAGTGGTTGGAGGTGCGGCCGTCATTTCGACAGTCCCACTGTTCTCTTGTGGAGACCTGTGCGTTGGCGAGAACTCAACCGTCCAGTGCTTGGCCGGGGCAAACACCGAACTAATTGTGGGGGTGCTGGTTGCACAAACGTTCTCGTTCAAGACATTTTCATCCTGAAGGCCTGTGTCTTGCAGAGAGTTCACGTCCCCTCCTATTGGGGAGGCGTCCGTGTCTGTGCTCTGGCCTCCCTGGTTTGACAGGTCCCTGAATTCCTCGGGAAAAGTTCGCGGAACTTATCCTCCGTCGCCCGTTCAGGTGGGGTTGGAGTGCAACGGGGGCCAAGCAGTTTATCTACGTTCCGGATTGCCTTGTTCCTTCGACCACACCTCATGTGCTTCTTGAGGTGGGTCTTTAACACGTACAAAGAGTTGAACGTGTCCCCACAGATGATGCATGCAATGTTTCTCGTGGCATTGTCTATGGCTGACACAGCAGCACGGGTTCGCTCTGCCACTGGCGACGGTGAGATTGTGGACACTGTATCCATAGTTCAGATTGTCTATTTATGAGTTCGATGTGGTTACGGCGGAGCAGTTCTGCAGTGTAACCGTGAATGAATTTTTTGTTTGAGTAGGTTTGAACAGTACCTATGAGATAATCGGCCCGACGAGTCTCGCAACGACACAGCATACATTACGCGGTACACTTAGTAAGAGAAAAAAGAATAAAATTTTACATACTATGCACTCCGCTCACAGGAATAGCTGCTGCCAGTACCTATGTGCCCACATGACTTTGATAACGAGGTGCTGTGATCTACCCCCCTCCCAACAGGAACCTGAAACAAATGCCTGCAAGAGAAGGAAATCCAGGTCTCCCATTGGAATTACGCTAGAGGACATAGCTAGGGGGATAGGAAAGTGGGATAACACCTCTTTGGGTTATCATTTAATCTATAAACTATAGAAGAAGAGTTGTCATTTGTGGATAGGCAATAAGCAGCACTGTGTACATATCAGAAACATATACAAAAACCAGGGGCAGAGTGCACCCTCTCCTACGCAGCTGTGCTCGATCACATCATTAGTAGCAAGAATAGCGTGGCGGCCCAACGCGTAGCTCAGTTTTGAATGTACTGAGCATCTGGCGTGCGCGGAATTAGGTTCCGGCATAAGATATTTGCAAAGCTATTGGTGGTGTGCACGTAGTCCGGAACCAGGGGGATCGAGCGAGCCGAGTCCTACTGGTCTGCGAGGCTCGTGGGTCGAACTATTGGCATGCAAACCCCGGTCCGAGGGAGGGATATGCATCACACTTGTGTGTGTGCTGATAATTTAGTGCATAAGCCCTCCCCCTCTCTGGAAACATGTCTATCATGCAGGAGGGGGTCTGTACCAACAGAACGACACCACAGATGACAGCGATTGACCCCATAGAACCAGAGATACGGCCGTTGCAAAACTATGACTATTGAATTAAGCAATATTCTGATATCAGATATGAATTATTAATTACTATTGAGATCATTAAATTCTAATTATCGGGGGAACTAGTGGAGATATGGATTTGAAATTTACATGGCACATAGCCCGAGACCAGGGGGATCGAGCGAGCCAGGTCACGTAGGTTCGTGAGGCTCGTGGGTCGAGCTACTGGCAGGATATCGAACCACTGGGGAGAACTGCACCAATTTCTCTGGAAAGTTGTGGCCACGCCTTTATGCCCGGTGTGGGCAACCAATAAGGTGCCTTCCTCTCGGGTCGGCCCTTTATCGGAAGGCAGAAGATGTTAGATTGGCCCTTTTGTTGAATTTTCATTACCAACCAGATATTTTAGTGTCGAAGCCCTCCCCCTCTCTAGCAAAGTGCATAGCACTATAGAGGTGGTCCGTACCAGTCGAACGACACCAAAGATGACAGCGATCCGAGCCATAGTCTCGGAGATATGGCCGGATCAAAAACAGGGCTATTGAGTTAAGCATTTTTCTGATATCAGATATGAATTAATACTAGATATGAATTGGATTAAAACCGTTATAGCCAAGGAACTAATCACCGTATTGGGTTGAAATTTAATGTGCGCATAGTCTAGGACTGAGGGGATCGAACGAGCTCACGCACTTGGGTCTGCGAGGCTCGTGGGTCGAACTATTGGCATAATATCGGACCATGGGCTAGGAATGCACCAATTTCTCTAGGAGATACATGGCCACGCCTTTAAGCCCAGTGTGGGCGACCAATCGGGTGTCTCCCATTCGGGACGACCCCAAATCGGGAGGCAGTAGAGTGTTAAACTGGCCATGTATTTGATTTCTAGGCTCGACTAGATATTTTAGTGCATAAGCCCTCCCCCTCTCAAGCAGATAGGTGAGCGTGAGAGGGTGGGTCCGTACCATCAGAACGACACCAAAGATGGCAGCGATCCGCGCCTTAGGACCAGAGCTATGGCAGGATCAAAAACAAGGCTATTGATTTAGACACCACTCTGATATCAAATATGAATTATTGATGATTATTAATTGAATTAAAAGCACTGCTGAAGGAAAGTTTACAGTGAGAATAACTTGAAATTTACAGTGCACATACCCTAGGACATGGGGGATCGAACGAGCTATGGCGCTTGGGCCTGTGGGGCTCGTGGGTCGAGCTATTGGCATAATATTGGACCAGGGGGGGAAACGCACCAATTTCTCCAGTCGGACCGTGGCCACGCCTTTATGCCCAGTGTGGGCGACCAATCAGGTGCCTCCCTTTCGGGTAGGCCCTGAATCGGAAGGCAGCGAGATGTTAAAGTGGCCCTTTTATTGAATATCAGTACCAACCAGATATTTTAGTGCTGAAGCCCTCCCCCTCTCTAGCAAGTGGCATGGCACGAGGGAGGTGATCCTTGCCAGCAGAACGACACCAAAGATGGCAGCGATCCGCACCATAGAACCAGAGATATGTCAGGAACAAAAACAGGGCTATTGATTAAAGCAGTGCTTAGGTATTAAATATGTATCTATTATTTTAATAATTTGAATTAAACCTGTTATAGCAGGGAGGCTATGGGAGATACAAGGCTAAGACTTGCTGGGCACATACACTCAGACACGGGGGATCAAACGGGCCCAGGCAGATTGGCCTGTGTGGCTCGTGGGTCGAGCTATTGGCAGGATACCGGACCAAGGGAGGGAAATGCACCTATTTCTCTGGTTGGACCGTGGCCACGCCTTTATGCCCAGTGTGGGCGACCAATCGGGTGCCTCCCTTTCGGGTAGGCCCTGAATCGGAAGGCAGCGAGATGTTAAAGTGGCCCTTTTATTGAATATCAGCACCAACCAGATATTTTAGTGCTGGAGCCCTCCCCCTCTCTAGCGAGGTGCATGGCACGAGAGAGGTGGTCCTTGCCAGCAGAACGACACCAAAGATGACAGTGATCCCCACCATAGGATAGGAGATATGGCCGTCACAAGATATGGGCTATTGGATTAAGCATTACTCTGATATCAGATATGAATTAATAATTGATATGAATTACATTAAAATGGCTCTAGCAAGAGAACTATTAAAGGTAGAAAGTTGAAATTTAATGGGCACATACTCCGAGACTAAGGGGATCGAACGAGCCAGGTCATGTAGGCCTGTGGGGCTCGTGGGTCGAGCTATTGGCATAATACCGGACCGTAGGAGGGAAGTGCACCGTATTCACTGGGAGATTCGTGGCCACGCCTTTATGCCTAGTGGAGGCGACCAATCGGGTGTCTCCCTTTCGGGTCGACCCCGATCGGGAGGCGATAGGGTGTTTACAGTAGCCGAATCGTCGATTTACGAGATCATCCCGATATTTTAGTGCACAAGCCCTCCCCCCCTCTAGAAAAATGGTTAGCACGAAAGAGGGGGTCCGTACCAACAGGACGACACCAAAGATGGCAGCGATCCGCACCATAGTCTCAGAGATATGGCAGGATGGAAAACAGGTCTATTGGATTAAGCATATTTCTGATATCAGATATGGATTAATGATTATTATGAATTGGATTAAAACCCTTATAACTATTGAGCTAATTAAAGTAGAAAGGTGAAATTTAATGAGCACGTACCCTGGGCCAACGGGGATCGAACGAGCCGAGGCACGATGGCCTGTGAGGCTCGTGGGTCGAGCTATTGGCAGAATATCGAACCATGGGAGGGAAGTGCACTGGTTTCTCTGGTGGGAACGTGGCCACGCCTTTATGCCCAGTGTGGGCGACCAATAGGGTGTCACCCTATCGGGTGGACCCCAGATCGGGAGGCAGCATGATGTTATATTGGCCAGATCCATGATTTTCCATCCCGGCCAGATATTTTAGTACACAAGCCCTCCCCCCTCTGGCAAAGTTGGTGGCACGATAGAGGGGGTTCGTACCAACAGAACGACACCAAAGATGGCAGCGATCCGCACAATAGCGCCAGAGATACGCCAGGATCAAAAACCAGGCTATTGAATTAAGGATTTATGTAGCATTAAATATGGATTAATAATCCATGAAATTCAATTAAAACTGCTATAACAGGGGATCTAATGAAGCTATCGCGATGAAACTTAGTATGTCCACACTCCAGGGCCAGGGGGACCGAACGAGCCAGGGCCTATCGGCCTGCGAGGCTCGTGGGTCGAGCTATTGGCAGAATATCGATCCAAGGGAGGGAAATACACCGATTTCTCTAGTCGCAACATGGCCACGCCTCATTGCCCAGTGTGGGCGACCAATCGGGAGTTCCCCTTTCGGGCGGGCCCCCAATCGGGAGGCAGCAGGATGTTATAGTGGCGAAATCAGTGATTTTTGTTCACGACCAGATATTTTAGTGCATAAGCCCTCCCCCCCTCTGCAAAAGTGGATAGCACGGAAGAGGGGGATCGTACCAACAGAACGACACCAAAGATGGCAGCGGTCCGCACCATAGGTCCAGAGATATGGCAGGAGCAAATACTGGGCTATTGAGTTGGGTGATGTCTTAGCATTAAATATGAATTAAAAATTACTATTAAACAGATTAAAATTACTATAACACGCGAACTATTGATGCTATTGATGTGAAAATTGGTGGGCACATACCCTAGGACCAGGGGGATCGAACGAGCCGGGGCGCATAGGCCTGCGAGGCTCGTGGGTCGAGCTATTGGCAAGATGTCGGTCCAAGGAAGGAAGTGCACCCATTACTTTCGGCAGATTTTTGGCCACGCCTCTCAGCCCAGTGTGGGCAACCAATCGGATGTCTCCCTTTCGGGTGGATCATCGATCGGGAGGCAATACGATCTTAGAGTGGCCAAATCATGCCTTTTAGCAATTTTAGTGCACAAGCCCTCCCCCCCCACAGGAAAAGTATTGTAAACGAAGGGGGGAGACCGTACCAACAGAACGACACCAAGTTGGAAGCGATCCGCACCATAGGACCCGAGATATGGCCAAATTAATGAAGTTAAGGATGTGAAAAGTTATTGATATCAGATATGGATATTAATTGAATTAAAATGGCTATAACTTGGAGGGAAATGGGGCTATTGGTTCGAAATTTGGTGTGTGGGTGCTCCTCACTGGGGGGGATCGATGTACATTTCAGAAATACATTTATGAGGTTTATATAGAGATATATGGGGAAAACTGCCCCGGAGGGGGGAGGCACCAATCAAGTGGAAATTTTAATGAGAGGGAGCATGGCTCTATACTAAATACCTCTCAATTTCCACTGGCCCCAGCAAGATTGTAAGGCCTCTATATGGCCAAAACCATGCTTGGGACGCATATTTTAGTGCCGAAGCCCCCCCAATTTGAAAAACCAAGAGTTGTAATCGATGTGGGGCAGCGTCCCACACAATTTGATACTACATTCGATAAGATCCCCCCAGTGGGGCCATGGGAATTACTAATTTAATGAAAACATTTACGAATTAAATTAAGGATTATATCAAATTTATATCGGCGCCACGCAATTCCGATGATCAATATACAGGGCATGAAGGACCTGAGCGTACACGTGTTTCTGGTTAGGCCTAGCAGCAGTGACTCATCATAATGAGAAAAAGAAATGGCGGGACGAGAATTGAGTAAGTGTTTGATCACGAGGAACAATTGGCACTCACATCAATCTCGTTCCATCTGCCCATGTATGTATAATAATTTATTAAGGATAATACATATCAATAGGGCAGGCCTTTGCGTACTAGCAACACCAGTATTAACTTTATATCTCAAGTGAACTATTAAAACTAATGAGATACATTATTATCTGCTGTATAAAGTTAGGCCTAAGCCACCTGACGCTCAGTCCCCTCTGCCAACAGGTAATGGTAATATACACATAACAGAGCACGTTATGATGATACATACAAAGCAAATATATATATCGATCAAGTATATGAAAGAAACGATCGCAAACAGTGACAATAGTATTTCGCCTAACAAAGTCAAGCGACCGCGTGCATCGAAAAGCGGGAACAGATGCGACGAATCTAATTCCATCGCTTAATGAACTCACGCTAATTAAAAATAATTTCGCACAAGTTCACCTCGCAACTCTTATGCAACCAGCTATTGAATTATTTTCATTAAAACATTAAAGCAAAATACTCAGCGCGGCCCAGAATACACCCGACATATATAACAACAACGAGCCACGCTAAGCCTAATCAAACACTTAACGCACAATCAGTACACATAAAAACAAGTCAATACCATAAAACAAATACAAATAGAAGAATACAACATGAAATGCATACGGTATGAAATGAAGAAACGGTTCTAAGTGTGAATTAAGGTTATTTCTATTAAATTGAACAGCACAAGAGTCACAAGTCAATACACGTGGGGGACCCAACACTACTATCACTGGTGTTAACACAATACACAAGATAAAACACTATAAATGCATTCTAAATACAATTACGATGTGATCAGAGCACTATATACATTACAAGTACATAAGGAATACAATATGCTGCGTAAGAGAGGTAATTTTAAATCATATCATGCGAGACTCACCGGGCCATGTTTGGCTCTTAGCCACACATTAGGAGGCTAAGTGCACAAAATAGCAGGGCAGAGAGAACAATAGCTGGTCGCATCAATCAGAGGAGGGCTGAGGTGAGGTTCGATTGGAGAAACACAGGTAAGACCGGGCAATGCAGGTATGATGACCAGGGAAACACAAGGAAGCTGAGATGACAAGCTTAGGATTTCTTCTAAGTCCTATTTCCTGATCCAATTCACTTCAAAGTCCAATCTTACGCAATATTGCGCAATCGAAGTACTCCAAAAAAAATTTCTCGTTCTGACTGACGTGGACCAACTAGGCAATACCAAAGGTAGCACTGTTCAAGATGGCGGCAATTAAAAATTAAGATTATAAATTTAGTGAGATTAATCAGGAGATTCTGATTATGTAATTAATAATTTTGAATAAGTTAATTTAATGACTAATTTGCAGAGGGCCAAAAATTTTGGTAGTGCAAACTAGTCGACTCTGAGCAGGGTAAACCCTTAATCAGAAGCTTTCAA
>BMAO01028375.1:0-11679 GCA_019973975.1 Trichonephila clavata
ACGATTGTGCAATGATTAAAACTTAAATAAAACAATTATTATACAAGTAAAAGGACAGTGACATCAAAGAGTAAACATGTCTAATAGTAATAAATAGTAAAGCAATAAGAGAGGATAGTTAACAGGTTGATAAAGCAATTCATTCAACAACGTATACTCTATACCCGGTGTGAGCATTAAGTCGATCGCGATCGACCGGTGGACCGCCAAGACAATTTGGAGTGAGCGCCTGAAGATAAGCCGTTAGTAATTGTATACCTAAATATTCAAGATTGGCTGACAATACACAGATTAAGTTCTCTACTTATTATAATTTCGAGAACTACCTTTAGATGAAAATGTTTTATTTTTTAATCTAGTTTGAATTGTGTGTGATACAAATGGAATAAGATATTATTATATTTGTGGCTATTTTTATAATGTTTGTATTTTGCTTTTTGCTTTAAACGCGTTTTCAAAAAAGTGAGTTTTCCATTTTATTTACGTAGGTAAGTATGTGTGTATTCCGTATTTATTATTAAGTTCTAATAAATATTGTTGACTTTTTCCTAACCTCAGCACACCTACGACCCTGGGCAGTGAGCGTAGTCTTGAATTTTTCAAAAGGGGCGCGGTGGTCCAAGACCGAATGTCTACCACATTCTCATATCCTACCCCAATACGCTACCAAACATATATATATTCATTTTGTAGATGGTCGGGAACAAAGAACAGTAAGAAATAAACTATAGAATAATTAGGATTAATTAATAAAAATATTAATAAAAATACTTAATTAAATTTTAAGTGCTTCATGCACGGGATTATAAACGATCGAAAAAAAATCATGGGATATGGGTAAGAAATGAACAAGAGTGGACAAACCATGCCACTAATCCTTTCTTTATGCTGAGGGTTGCCTGTTCGGGAGACGGCGTGTTCATAGTTGATGGATAAGGGAAAGACTGTCTAAAGAACAAAAACAAATAAAGGAAAAAGAGTAAGAAAAATAAGGGGAAATCTATCTCGAACCAAAACTGACATGGTAAAAACAAGAGGGGTTACTCTGGAAATAGTGGTAAGGCGCCAGATAGGTTAAAATTGGTCCTGAGTAGCATAAGCAATCTGTGGATTATTGAGGAACCTTTGAATTATTCAGCCATGTGTTTTGAGACAAGGAGGGGTATTTAAAATCTTAGGGGTCTACGATGTCAGGATGATACATAAAAAGAGAATACTGTTCTATGACACAAGGATATATAAAATTATTTCTTAAGAGATCATACGCTTTCATCTTCAATTCAGAATCCTCAGACTCCTCGCCCTCACAAACATATATATAATCAAGGCTATATTATTTAAATCTAAAAAACATGCATTTAAGTCATAATGTAGGATTTATAATGGTTCAGTTGTTTTATTATTCACTTAAAAAAAGGGTTCATATCAGCATTAAAAATTGATAGTTAGCGTTATATTCTATGAATAAGTTTTCATAAGTTTTATAAATTTCATATATATTTTACGCCTAAAATATTGTAAATACTATTCTTCTGCTATTATTATTACTGGAACTTCGGGGATTACTTAATTTTAAGATAAACATGAACATTTTAACCCTAAAACCTTCTTTTAATGATAGCAAATTGTGGATATTTTAGCCATTTCATATAAGCCTATGCAGTATTTCTCATAGCATGCTTCAAAAATATAAAAAGAAAATAGTCAAAGTTATACCTTCACTTTTTCGTCTTTTCCTAATGAACAAGAATTCGTAATTAGATTTATAATTCATGTATATAAAAATACAAATTTCAAAAAGTTCTAAATAAGAAATCAGTAATTCTGTACGTGCAAAAGTTTATAGGGCCTGTTTCGGTTTTTTCTCCTGTTTTGTATCACATCTCGTTTTGATCATGTGCGCATTTTTTGTGCAATAAGTAATGTGTGTTAAAGGACTTTACATTTAAGGGGAAAAAACATTTCTTCTATGGGTCAAAATATTAAAAATTATATTAAAAGAATAGAGAAAAATTGGGAAACAAACTCTATAATATATATAAATATATAGTTTATAGATTAATAATCCTGAACTTTTTATATAAATGTTTGGGCAAAACATGCAAGTATTTACTAATGTAATTATTAACCCTTTTAATACCAAAAAAATACTGTTTTTATAAAGCAGCCACACACAAAATAAAACTTTAAAAATTCTACCTATTCTCCGAAGGAATCTTCTCTTCCCTATTCCAAGAAAATAAAATTTGTCATTCCTCAATAAAAGACACATGTGCATTTCACATCTCTTTAAGAGGGGAACATTTTCTTAAGTTGAGAAAAACCACCTGTCTTCTTAGATGATTCTAGAAATTCGTAAAGGAGGACGAAACCTCACGTTCCACGAAACTCATGTCTTGTCATTGAAGTGTTTTATGGACGTAAACTATAAATATTTCCTTCCTTAAGAATTCCCCTCATGCTATTGTGGTTCGCTGTATTTCTTATATAAATATAGAAATAACTGTTGTTTCATTTATATTTATTTGCCATGTCACCCTTTTCCAGCTTAGTTGTGTCCTCTCAAAGTAATAAATATAATTCAGAACACGTTTTATATAAAAGAAAGTTATTTTATTTTGAAAATAGGGATAAGGCAAACGTTTTAAACCAAGAATCTGTTCGAAGATGCCTTTGGAATGTTTAGTGTGTAGCACATTACTTCAAATTTTAAACCATTCAATTTATTTCATTGTGAAGTAATGAGAGCAAATACTTTGTTATTTACATGTTCGTTTAAAAAATAATAGTTGCATTGCTTGTACTTGCCGCCAAAAATACAAAATCAAAATTTTGCTGAAGATAAAAAGCAAAAACACGTTGAAGGGCTTAGGAAAAGGACATTACTCATTATTTATAGTATACTAATCAAGGTTATCAATTATTAAGCATAATATATGATTTATATTTTATTTCTTAATGGGACAGGTAGTAACAGATGCTATAATACTATATTTTATATTATCTTCACAATATAAGGGTCACATTCAAAATTTCGTTTGTTTTTTAGATATTGTTCAGTTAAATAAATTAAAGGGATTGGGTCTTTTATATTAAAGATAATGGGATCAAAAATAATCTAAATTTATATATATATATTTAGATGTATTGATATGATCTAAATATCTATATATATACATATATATGTATGTATGTATAGATAGATATAGATAGATAGATATTTAGATGTATTTATATTGTTCCATGTGTGTGTGTGTATTTTTACTTTTGCCTGAAATACACATATTTAAAGTGTTATTTTCCATTAAATAATTACCGAAATATGGATTTTAATCATTTCTTTTTTGAATTAAAAACTTGGTTATTCGAATTGTGGGGCGTGCTGTCCACGTAAGCTCAAGTATGTGATGTATTGGGAAGGGGGAAAAAAGCAAATCTTCTGAATTATGTAAATCCTTTGAAAACACCGTTAAGGCCCTTTTATAGCATTCCAATGCCTTTGGAATAATTTTATGGATGGCAGTGCACAAAAAAGATCGTACTTCGGAAAGACGTAAATATACGTCAGAAACAATTAACACTTTGGTTGAGCGAGACGTTTATATACGTGAGTGGCACTTAAGAGATTAAATGAGTATTGAAGCCTTAGTAGTTAAAATAGTATTTAAATTACATAAAGGTAATTTTTTTAACTCAAAACATTGTTATTGTATGGAGAAGGGAGGGGGGTTGATGAAAATCATGATTGAATATTAGATCACAAATATTGAAAGTTTGAGAAGCACTGATTTAAAGACTTCATAAGGGAAACGCAAGTAGAAATTTCTTTACAAAAACAAATAGTAATAATGCAACTATTTTTTTCCTGCTGCAATAATGAATTATTTCATTGCAATACGTGTGTCAAAGACCTTATACTGCGTTCAAAATTTAGATAAGAGTTTTTGCGAGAATGCTTTTATAAAAAATATTGTATCATGAAAACTTATTTCAACAAACAAGAAGGAATTGGTATAATTAGCTTTTGGTTTAAAATACCTTGCATATATTAATAAAAAGTAGTTTTGTTAATGTTAAAATCTAGTTGGAGCTAAGCTCATAGATCATTCAATTTCAGAAATTGTGAGGTAACTCAACTATCTTCCTTCCACAGCAACAAGAATGGTTGACGAATCTATAATTTAAGACATTATTTCCCACCTTGAACAATAACTATGTCTATTTAATAATCAATATCAGTGAGATCTTCGGAGATATATTTGTTAACATACAGGCAATACTTCATCAAATAAAAGGAACGATCAATGTGATGTACTACAGATGTGTCGAAGAGAATAGAGAATAATGAAGGGATGGTATATGGCTCCACAGAAGACTGACTCTTGTTCCTGTACTAACAATACATTATCCTGCAGTGGCTTAGCTGGTTTGGGGAACACATCGGTTGAATGGTACATAATTGGGAAAATATTGGATAGTTAAATGATTGATGATTGAAACTGGTAAATGTTAATAGTATGGTTCGAATGTGGCACAAATTCCACGAGGTTAGGGACTCAAGCTGTCAATAAAGCATTAAATTAGCTTACACTGATTTGGAAGTGATAATACTACCATGATGTCGGCAATATTAACAGAGCATGAACTCGGCCTCTGGTAAACTAAATCTATAATTGATCAGAAATTATTATGTTAAACTCCTTTGAGGACATTCACAGCCATTCATGGAATTTATGCATTCAAACAGGACGTCTTCAGGCATGGACCAACTGGATCCGTGCATAGGAGCTTGATCTTGCTTAAGGCCTCGTCAATTTCTCTACTTGTCCTCAAAAAGTTCAAAGGCCAAATATTTTGATGGTCAAGGGTTATTCTCGGACATATTTCAGAAAAACTGATAATTTCAAACTAAATGCTAACTGACAACAGTAGCAAGACTGCATAATTATGACATGTCCGTCATCTATATCAAGGCCTAGACCTACCACCATACACCATCATTACTCATTTAGTTGAAAAGTAGCAGTAGCAGCATTACTCATTTAGTTGAAAGTAGCAGTAGCAGCATTACTCATTTAGTAGAAAGTAGCTTAGGTTTGTGAGATTGCGAGTCACACACATTTATTTCTCACGGGTAACCATTCGTAAGAGTATTTGTCAGTGTCTGTTATATACTACCTAGTTTAAATGGTCAAGGTAGAGCCTACTTCTGGATAGCAGCCCAGAATTTTATAAGAAGCCTTAAGACGTACCTATATTCAAACAATGATTGGGTTTCCTATGGTGACAATGCCGTATGTCACCAAACCCAAATCGTTCCTAATGGTTTTGGGGATTACTTCAGACACACAATTCAAGTGAATAATGCGGTCATATACAATACCAGATGTGAATTTCTCATTTAACCCATGTAAGATGTTATTGAAATTGGTAAGTTAATGTACAAAACCTTGCACCAACAACACTTGCGAATGAATGATTAGCTTTATATATAGAGCAGCATATTCGAATATTTCTGCAAGTGTAACGTCTCACGACATTTTGACTCAATTCCAATTCAAGTAGTTCCATCTGTCATCAAAAAACATTCCCGCACAATATTGCATAGAAAAGCTCTAATGACAGTTTGAACTCAATCACAAAATGTTTATATTTGTGTGCTTATACAAGCTGTAATAAATTTCAAAGTTTAAGTAACTCCTTTTTGAATTAATATGAAATTATTCGCATTTAATGAAAAGAATGAATCAGTGGTTGCTATCACAAAAATTCGTTTAATTTCTGCTTATTATTTACATTCATTTCATTAATCGTATTGGAGAAACGATGATAAAAAGTACAATTACCATCAAGCAGCTTAGCTCAGCATATAATTTCCGGACCTAAAGACGTTTGTTCCAAACATAAATTTACCCTTTGGCTTTAATTAATACAAAAGAGAATTCCAGGGCAAACACATACACATACAAATGCATTAATCTCTAAACACACCCTTGCGATCAAAACTAATTAATTCAGCATTCGTAACCGCTCATCCTAATTTGCATTGCACAAACTGGCACAGAATTTTCAGGCAGCGGAAATCGCGAGGTAATGAAATTTCGACTATCTTTACCTATTCCGTGCACAATATTTGCTCCTAACAAATGGTACAACGTGTTTCCTTCCCTTAATAACATTAGAGTGTTTATAAAACAAAGAAAAGCTAATAATTGTTAAGGCGATTTTGCTAGCTTCTTTCGCCAGTTGCTATGGGGTGAATAAGAATAAAGGAAATGCTGTCTTTTGTTATAAAAGAGCATTAAAAAGTGATAATCATCGCATTTAATAAATGTTAGAAGCTGGAATTTTTTTAATCAGTTTGCAATGTTTTCGATAATTATTAAAAGCTAATCATAATTGCTGAGTTTCGAGATGTTGAAACTCCATTAAAATATAAGCATAAAATGATAAATAATTATGTTATTAAACTTACATTAATCAATTTATTTTTCCCAAAAAATGCACTAAAACTGTTCAATTAAGCTTGTTGTACACAATTTGATAAATAATTAGAGAAAAAAGATATAATTTAAAATATGAGTTTTTTGACATTGCTTGTTTTAGAGCTTTCAAGAAAAGGAATTTAAGTTCAGGTAACATGCATCTCGTAATTAATTCATTAAGATTTTTAATGACTAAATTACTTATAGGGAGTAATAGGAAACTCTTTTATCGTATAATAAAGGACACGATTTTCTTTTGGCTTTTTCTATTATACAAAATAGAAATATTTTTTTTTATATTTTACTTGTTCATAGATGCAATTAAGATAATATAAATATAAAAAAATGTAAAAAAAGTTATGTTAGAAAATAAAAGTTAAGATATCTGTAGCTTCAATAAAGATCTCGAAGATAACAACGTAGTTCACAGTAAATTATTCTATTTATTTTTTGTACTCGAAAAAACAGCAAAATTTTACTTAAATGAATTTTACGTTCACTTATTTGCATTTTAATTCTTCACTTTAATTAATTAATAAATAAATAAAATACATTTTAATATGTTCAAAATAAACTTAAGGTATAAATTAAATTCCCAGTTTTTATTTCTGTGTTAAAATTTTTAACTCTTAATTTTAAAAGAATACTTTAAAAATAGATAACCGTGTTTTCGTATATGCTTTAAAAACGGAAACCCATACTAAATATTTTAAGGAAATTGTATGTTTTAAATTTCTCCCCGAGTCATGCGTTTAAACGCTTTTTGAGTTACAAAATGATTTTTAATAATATAGATTGAAAGCAGAAGTTTGATTCAAAGGTCTTACTCACTCTTTCTTGCACATTTTGTTGATTTAAATTTTTTTTTTAATTGATATGTTAAACATTTTTTCTGATTTTAATATTTTTGCGCTTCAATGTATTGAATATTTTAATACAGTTAACTTTGAATATATTGTTAACTCTACAGTTAATTCTTTATTTATATTATTATAAAAATGTTTTGCCAGTCCGCAGTGAAACAAATAAACCAAATGTGTTTAATCACAACCATTTTCATTGCATATTTTTTTTTAAAATTTTAATATAAAAGTATTTAAACATCAAACGACAATTATTTAACACATTTGCTATTTTCATATTAAAAAAACTATAAAGTTTAAAACTGTTCATTTTTATGATACCATTTCATTCCTTTGAAGTTTATGTTACTTATCTCTGCTGGTTTAAGCATTTTTCAGCCGAGGCTCGATTGCACAATCAAAAAAAAATAATAATAACCACATAACCGTTAAAATAAAATGAAAACTAAGTCAAAATTACACTTAAGATTTTTTTAAAGGAAGAAAAAAAAATTGACTTCTTAAATTTAAGTACCATTTCGATTAGCAATTTAACCAAAGGGGAAAAGAAACACATTTAAAAAAATTAAATCGGTTAAAATTTCACATACGTTTCCAAAACAGAAATAAGAAGCAATGTTGCATAATTTTTCTGAAGTGGCTCATCTTTAATGCATAATCCATTTTTATGGAATATAATTAACAGTAAATAAAAACGGATCTATGACTCCATTACACAGGACACAAAAGTAGCACTTATCATCTCGATAAGAACCGCCTCACCAACTTTTAAGAACACTTTAAAATGTGAATCGACTTCAAAAGACGTTCCTCCTTTTAATGAAAATAGGATTCAATTCTTGAGTCTTCTGAGTGTTTGTCAGGATGGGGAAGGAATAAACTGCTCTCTAGAACATCAGGCTCCTAACGATTCAATCCGATGAATAAATTAATTACGGTAAGCTGTGTTTTCTGGGTCTTCTCAAGATCTTTTTTTTACTCCGTTTTCCAACTCCCATGTCCTGCAAAGCGGGATCGATTCTAGGAATGATTTAAAGTTTTAATGAATATTCTGCTTCTTCCAACTTGATTCGACCAAAGACTCTTTTATTTCTTCACTCGTTTTAAATTTAAGTAACGTGAGCTTAAGATAGAGTCCGTGTTTGGTATTCTGTGTGGATTCGGAAAATTAAGAGTGCTTTCAGGCGACCGTAGCTGAAGAGAAATATGCTTTTAGCAGGGGTGCGCTTAATATGTATTTATGCGTGTAATTTCTGAAAAGCCTGGTGCGTAAATGTTATTTATGGAGTAAATATTCCCATTTCTGCTTTTTGTCCTTAAGCATGCTCTCGGATGATAACGAAGGATTCAAGATTTAATAGAAAAAGGGTTGAAAAATTTTACGTTGTTAAAAATGGCTGTTCTATATTCTTCAATCGATCATAATTTAAAGTACGAAAAGTTAGAAAAAGTTATTTTTGTTTAACATTCGATATACTCTTTTATCATTATAAATTAAATGAAAGGCTATACTTGTGTTATTTTAAACTATATTTGAATAAAACTTATATATTATATGTCTAATTAAATTTGATAAAAACAAGACAAATACAAAGCTTGAAAAATTAGTTAAATTAGCGTTTTTTAATTTGAATGTGTTTGATTATAAAATTTATTTGAAAATTATTCTTTGTGTTTTTAGTTAAAAAATCCGAATATATACATATATTTGTTGACACGAGAATCTTTTTCATTTTTAAATTCAGGTAGTATTGAAATGTAAGTAGGTAAATCATAGATTTTTTAATGTATTACAAACTTAAAGAGATTATTTTAGTATTTAATATTACAAAAACCTCAAAATAAAATTTAATCAAACATGATTTTTTAAGCTCAGTATTTATTTTCTAAACTCTAAAATTCAAATAAATATAAGTATATGTTAGTTAAGTAATATTAAAATAAATATTTGCTGCTTCCTACACTTTTTAGAACATATTTTAATAATGTGTATTCAATTTACAGACATGTCACTCGCTAAGAGAATTAATTCATTTTCGGAATTTAAGATTGAGGAATAATTTTTTAAATAAATACTTAATGCTTTTGAATTGATAAATATGTTAGTGTGTGGGCTCCTTTTAACCTTATAGTGAAATAAAAACCGTTTTATATAGATTAGAGGAATCAAAAGTGCATTATATTTATCTAAGAAAAAAATTATTCATTCTCCGAATATCTACAGTAGAAAAGTTCAATACAAAAACAGAAAGATTTTCAGTCTTCATAAAAGGGAATAAAAAAATCGAAACCAAATATAGAATTATGTTCATGTACAGATTATATATATAAACTGCTGTTTGTAAAACATGCAACACAATGAAGGAATCATCAGAATTAAATGAAATTTGATGCACAAACGACGTATTAGTACAAATAAATGACGACATTTTCAAAGCAAAAAAAAAAAATATTAAGTGTCCGAGATTAGTATTTGGTTTAGCCACCACGCGCTGCAATAAGTGCTGCTATAAGACGTGGTACGGAGTCAAACAGATTTGAATGTCTGTCGATAAATTATTCAGCTAAGATAGACTTATGTTATGGAGGTCATTGTATCTGCTACCTTTCATTGTTGCACCACTTTCGTAGAGTTTGAAACTGTGCCAGGGACGTTCGACAAATCTCACAGACTGGAGTTGATTTTTTTTTCAACGATGAGTCCCACCTTGAGAGTTGAACCTGACAAATACGTGTTTGTGGAAATGCGCACAGAAATGGAGGGGTACTGACTTGATTTTCATTTACTGCACAGAGCCCGACATATAAGAATTACGGTATCGGGGTGTGCTACTTTTTTATTACTTTTTTCTTTGTGTTTTGGGACACAACAAGTTCACAAAATTCTGAGCCCCTTAATGTTTCTCTCCTTATTACTTCTTATCTCATTTTATCAACAAGATAATACCTGTTACGTTCTTGTAGTGCTTGTATCTATGTGCCTCTCCAACACTTCCCTGATCTGCACGATAGTTAAATTTCTTCTTTTGGCTCTGCTGAGCAGAGGTCTCCAATCATCCCTGGATCACGCTGATCTAACTCTAATTGTTTGGCAAACATTCCGATAGAAGTGTATTCATAAACTGGAAAAAGTGGATGCCCAGTCGGATAACAGTCGGATCAAGTCCAAGTGTGGACTGACGTATTATAAATATATGTTAGCTGTATTTCCTGAGTGAAATATCCCATTCTTGCACTACTTTGAGCCTTTTGATAAATTGCATGGGCAAGGTACATCACATCTACTTATTCCAGCCTCATTCAAATACTTCTTTCTTGGTCTGTCGGTCGTTATGCTATAGAGACTAAAAGGATAACTGTGTAATTACAAAATTATATCATAGCTGATGGATAATTACATCCAAGATTTTGTTTTGATGTTTTAGACCTATCACACTCATAAGTACAGAGCATTTTCTGCCTTAAAAATTTATCTATCATAGTGTTATAAAGATGTACAGAATTAATACCAAGTAAAATCCATGCACCCTATGAAAAAAGTTAAACTGGAATATCTTTTTGATCAAGTATAAACCGCGTTTTTATATTTCAATTTTTTATTGATATTAAATGATACATTTTAATTTTTAAATTACATGTTTGGTAGTGAAAGAAATTGGTTATAAAATCTACATTAATCCGAATTCATAATACGATTTGGTTTCTTTCAACTTCTATAGTTTTCGTTCCGATGAAAACTAAGTAATCAGCATAAACGATATCTTCTAAATATCTTAAAATTTAAGTGACCATTTCATCAAATGAAATAGAAAAAAGTAATTGTAGGTTTTCAGTCCAAGCCTTCCATTTTCACCTCTCTTCCTTTCACTACTTAACTCTATAGATATTCTCTAACTCGCAAATCCTTCCCTAAAGTAGAATCTTTGGGAATATCAGCGGAAATATATCAAGCATCCTCCAGATGCAGCACATGGGGATTCCAACTTTTCTCAGCTTTTCGTATTGATCGCTGTAGTTGCCTTCTCGCCAACAAGCCTTTAAGTTTAGCCTTAAGGGAGGAATTTGGAAAGTACGCGGTCACAGCTGAAAGTGAAATAGCATCACAAAAACGTAATAAAACTTGCCATGCTTCTTTCAGGTGAAATAAATGGAAGCATAGAATAGAAAGTCTCTCTTCAGTGAAACGGATAGCGAAAATTTCTTGGAAAAAATCTATGAAGGATTGTTAGGGAATTTTCGGAATCCAAGCAATTTGTTGGTATAAATGAAATCCTTCATTAGACTCATTTTAATTTTATGGTTTGTTTAAAATCAATACAGTCATGTAATAA
>BMAO01028376.1:0-22308 GCA_019973975.1 Trichonephila clavata
GTAGGTTGCTTTCTCATACATTTAGTGTGCTTTTATATAATTTGAATTTTTATAATTGTATTTAGTTTTTTCTACCGAGTTAGTTGAAAGGGGAGAAATTTGGCGCCTTCAAACTAGATTAACCCTACTTATTTTGTACTAAGTCTGAAATTACCTTTAGACTCGTTCGGTTCTTTTTCGATTTTCTTTTATTGTTTTGTTTCTCATTTCTTTCTTTTATATTTTTATTATGTTAATTGCATAATGTTCTTAGTTCTAACTATTTATTTGTTCTACTTTGATAAATTATATATATATATATATATATGTGTGTGTGTGTGTGTTAATGGTGAAATATAAAATATATAGCGATATGTAATCACTGGATTAAAATCACTATTATACTGATAATGAAATGCATTTACTCCGCACTATAAACTGTGGATTTAATAAATGTTTTTTAATAATAAATAGTCATAAGCTTTTTCAACTGATAATATTGTGTGAAAAACATTTAACAAACACTAATCAAAATATTTCAAATGTAATAAGGGATTAACAATTTCAACTGATTATTTGAATTTTTGTTTAACATTGTTGATTTGCAATGACAAATATCTAGGAAAGAAATCAAAGAAAAAAATTGGAAATTGAAGCAGCGTTAAACATTATATCGTACAGTTAATGAATACATATTCATGATCGCATGAATGACTGTGTATATAAAGCATGCCACCATTACTTAAAATATAACAGTTTCTTTGCTCGAAACTTTTGTATAGTATCAGAGTATTGGAGGTGATATTCAACATATCAAATTAGTTGAATAAAATTTCGCACTGAAGATAAATATCTATTTTCGTCTCTAGAATTCATTTTCTTGGTATTTTAATTCCATTTATGTTACAATTACTTCTCAAAATTTTTTCTAACATGAACATCTCGTAAAAAATTTTTGCTTTTTCAAAAGGGTTTCAAAATGACTTTTGCATGTAATCGAAGCTTTGTTTACAAATGTTTTGTTTGAATTGTTTGAAATCATCCCAAATGTTCTTTGATACGTTTATTTGGGTGTTTAAAATTATAAAGGAAAAAAATATATATTGACATTTGTGATTATATTTTGTCAACTAAGAAAGTAATTAATTCTTTGTTGTATTCTTGCAATGAAAAATAATTATATCTAGCAGAAAAATTAATCAATTTAGAAATATTATATAAAGGAAAATAAAAAGAATTGTCTGCGAATCAGATGCTTGTTTAAATCTTACGATGATTAAAATAAACGTTTGCTTTTTTATTGAATAACGTAGTTTTGATAACAAATGAAGTGGGAATGAAGCTTAAGAATTAGGAGATTGTTATCTTTAGAGAAGCCCTTTTGATACTTATAAGTATTACTTTGGGAAAAAAAAACATTTTAGAATATTAGAACTAGAACAAAATGCTATCGTAGATATTTGTTTAAGACATGGGAATATTTCTTATTAATATATTTTTCGCAATTTTAATCAAAATCTTTTGGTAATATTTATTCTTAATTTTGATATTTTGATTTTCAGAAAATTAGTTTCGTCAAGTTTTTTCGTAGGAAAACATTTAAGATGTCTTTCAAATTCTAAGATATGATATCCCTAAGGCTATATCTCTGAGAATTATGTGCTTGTTTATCGTACATACTCCTGAAAGAATCATATGGACACACACAAATTTGGTATTAGAAGTAAAAGAAACCAAATTAAATTATACAAGATCGTTTTATGGATATAAAATTATCCGAAAAAATGTTCTTAAATAAAATAAATTTGTCAGACTTTTCTGCTAACTGTGACGAGTTATTTTAATACACGTAAGTAAATTAAATTTGAAATTTATAGAAAGTCAAATATATAAAAATGAAAGAAAATGATAGACGGCAATTTATTTTTTATTAAAAATTCCATATGAAAATATAATCTGAGTAAACGTTCGATTTCATAATTCGATTTGATATATAATACAACTACACAAAACTTGAATTAAATTAGTGATATTTGTTTTCATAAATATTATTCGATCATTCCTTTTTAATTTATGGATAATATTAAGAAAAGACCTAACAATTTTTCTTTTTATTCTTATATATTACTATTAATAACATTTTTGTAATATCTTCTCTTTAGTGTTTTCCCTAAGGTAGTTGGAAATGAAGGTGAGAAGTTTATTTTATTAAATTCCAACATGCTCATTTCAATTTTATGTATGAGAAATAGGTAAAAAGTAATATTTTGTGTAAAAGGTAAATGAATGTATTAAAAATTCGATGAAACTTAAGCTGATAAATTAGTTTAATCATAACATTAAAAATATTAAAAATTACTGAACCAGAATGTTTTATTCTCATATTTCACCTTGTTAATTTTTCAATTCTAAAATAAAAACTAATTGTGATTTAAGATGCCAATTTTTCTTATGACTGTAATTAGATAAAATAAAATTGCAGTGCTTTTTAAAACTAATAATAGAGCCCATGCACAATATGTCTGTAAACATTATGTTACTAGACAGAAGTTAAAACTTAAATTATTTATTTAAATTTACGATGTAGTTACCTCTTTTTTCGTAATAAATCATTAGTTTGGAATGGGAATTTGACGAATGGGGTGCGACAATAAGTGTACTTATTATCACTAGTCCATGGCTGAAGAATACGAGTTTCCTCGTCAATATCCCTCGCGTAGCTTCAAAGCACGACGTTTAGTAAATAATCATTAAATCAGTTCGTACATAATTGTCAAAAAGTATCGAAGTTTCAAAAATTATCAAACAAGATTAACATTACTATAAGCAAGTTTAACATTTGAAAATGTACAACTATTTATACAGGTATTAATTGATAAATGCCCACAAAGGTCGTAGTTTCACTATATGATTATTATTTTAATTATTAAATCTATTTAATTCATAATTAATTTACCATATTATATTTCATTATAGAAATACACAATTATTAATCAAACTTTAAGAACAACAAATTACAGTGGAGTGAGATAAGAATTCAATTATATGAACGACGGAACACTAACTGAAACTACGGAGAATAACGCATACAATCAAACTACGCATTTATATCTAATTTATAAAAATAACAGACCTGATATCTTTTTAAGGCAGGATTCTTTAATACTTGATGGATCTAAAGAGCGGCTTCAATCCTTGATATCTTCAGTTCCGTCCGAACCGAATTAATGAACCTTTTTCAATAATCTTCCTACGGCGAACCAACTTCACTAGTTAAACTAACCTCTCAGAATCACCTTCTTAATCAACCTCGTCGTTATCTCCTCTATCAAACCACGTAGTCATACTCATCTCTTCATTGCATTTCTCTCTTTTATATCTTTTTCGAACTTGCTAAACCGAAACTATCTTGTTTGCATAAGTCACACTTTTGGCTCTCAGCGGGGATTGGTTAAAATAAATACAATCTTAAAGGTTGACGAAAGAGTTGTATTAATTTAAAATAAGGTCACCTGTAATATACGTTAAATTGCTTCAAAACGCCTCTACATGCAATTCTATAAATCTTGTATATATTTTTGTGGAATATTAATCTAAATTTGCTAAGATTTCAGGAAATATCATGCAGAGAAGCCAACGGGAGTTATTATTAGTGGACTGTGTTCCTAAAAATAAATCATTTTTCTTTAATAATATTTAGATCTTGGGAATGAGATGGTTGAAGAGTTGAATAACGACGAGGCTGTAACAAATATGTGGTAGAGACAAAGATGATTATAGTCGGCAAACAATATATTTTTCTTATACACAACGTTCAAGAAGACTCTATGGCCAAGGTTTACTAGAGCTGAAGTTTAAAATAAATATCAGCCAGTTGAGTTAAAAAATTGCTACACAGTCATCTATTTGTACCCCTGTGGAAAGTTTCCTTCGTAGATAACTGTTGGGTTTTCCAGATGCTAAGTTTCTGCAACCAATTTGACTCCAGCTATTTACTTGCATTTACTTTACTCATGCTATAATCTGCTTCAACATTCGATTGTCTTTTTCAAAAAAGTTCATTTTCCTTCGCAAATGTGCTATACAGATGAAGGGTTTCCTTGATGAGGGGTGATCTTAGCTTTCAATACCTTCTGTTTAAAAAACACACACAGCTCATGTGATAGTGTCAACTAGCACGTTTCAATAATTGGCCCCTTGTGAAAGAATGCAAGACAGTGCGTCTCAAACTCTCAATATTGGCGCCCCATATTCAACCAAATTTTGGCCCCCTCCCTCCATACAATAATAATGTATTGAATTCAATAATACTATAACTGGACGCTAAATACGACTTTTACCTCTTAAGTGCCACCAGCGCATACAAACGTCTCGAACAGCTAAAGCATTAATTGCCCCTGACGTATAAACACGTCTTTCTGTGCACTGATATCCATATATTTTTTCCGAAGACTGTGTAATGCAATGAAAGAACCTTAACAGTGTTTGCGAAGGTTTTACTTATTTTAGAGGATTTGATTACTTGTTCATTTTCTTCTCCCCCGCCTCATACATCACATATACGTGCTCTCGTGGAAAACGGTGGAATTGGGAAGCGAATGGCGTAACTTTCATTCGGCAGTGAAGGGATTTATTATAAACTAAACAAATTATCAAGATAAGTGTTAATTTTTGCATATAATTTTATATATGTGTGTGTGATAACCCTCTGGGGTCACTGCTAATTCTTAAACTTGTTCTTAGCTTAGTATTGTATGTTTAATAAATTATAAAATGCATTGTACTCAGAGAGAGTACTTATAGATTTTTAAGTGTATTATATCAATGTAAAGGGATATCTTATTTTTTATTATATCATATTGTATTTTTTTTCCAGTAAATAAGTTTTGTTTTAAATAACCTTCTGTTTTCGACTTTTCAATATGTTCGCGTCCCCATAGAAGAGTTATCATGGCCCGCTAGAGGGGGTGCACCCCACAGTTTGAGAAATGCTGCTACAAGATAACACAAACTGTAAAAATCTCACACATATAGTTTTATTAGATGTTGGTAAAGTTAAAAAATGTATGTGGTTCACCCATACAAAAATATTGGTAGTTATATGTGCCAATAAATTGGAACCTTTCACTCGTATCCCATATATTAATAGCAGACTTAGTTATTTTAATAAGGATCTATAACTGTTGTTCTAGTCTCCATTTACTTATGGTTAATTATTTAGAAGAGGCATTTTAACTGCTAAATAGGGGGAGATAGCCATTTTTATAATATTATATTGGAGGCAAACTGTATTACTAATCAATGCTATTTTTCATGTGTTATATATTTCATTACAAAATGGAAAATATTTGATAGTTTGACAATTTAATACATCTTACTGGTATTTGTTTTTATGCAAAATTCAACGCAATTCATTGAGTTATAGTTAATATGATTAAATATTTATTTATTGTATTAAATGCTAATTTTTAATGTGTTTTTATGGTGTCTTATTTTTCTCCTTTTTTTAAATTTTAAAGCGATCCATTAAAAATAAGGGTTAGAAACAAACAAAAAAATAAAACATTTATTGAACTTTAAGTAAATAACACATAATAAGATAATAAAAATTAAATTTAGTGAAACCATATACTTTTAATGTATATATGTATTTTCATATTAAAAATTTGTACACAAAAACTTAATTAATTTACTTTATACAAATTAATTTATTTAAATTTTTTCTTTTTAAAAAAACGTACTTATATATATATATATATATATATATTTCATTATTAGCTTCTATTACTTCACAAATTTTACCAGATTTCAAGTGTAAATAAAGATTGGAAAAAAAAAACTACGATTGTGAATTAATTTGACTTCATTGATATATTTCACAATTTAAAAGCTTTCTACTAGCGTTTATCTTATTTTAAACTATTTTAGTTAGATTCCATGCAAAAAGTTAAAAATTTACTTTTTATTGTTGTCTTAGCTACTCCCTGGATGCAAATACTTTCTTTGAAAGATAGATTGAAATTACTATTTTAAATATAGTTAAATAGGTTTTTTAAATAATATTTTAATCTTACTGTTAAAATGGAAAAAAAAAAGAAAGATCCAATTTTTCAGATCTAAAATCTCTCTTTTTGGTTATGAATCCAGTGTATTGATTCTTGTTCTTCATGTTCGGTGATCTTTTTTCACTGAGCAGAAATATTCGGACTGGTGCGAAATTCCGGAGATCTGGAGACGACATTCTTCACATGCTATCATCAGCATCATCATAACACGAATGTGAATGTTGGAATAGAAATTCCCTGAATACTTCTACTTAGGCTGCATAAGCGGACAATCTTCCAGTTTCACACATCCATCTTTTATTTTTTATTTTTCCTAACTAGATATGAATTGTTTATTTTGTAAATTATTCTTTCTAAGTACATGTTTGGTTAAAATATCACAGTTTTATGAATTTAAAAAAATAACAATAGCCTAAATAATCTATAAAAACTTATTTATTTAGTTTTTCCCTAAAAATCATTCCCATGAATTTTAAGTTTGTTTGGAATTTATTGATTATTGAGATTATTAAATATTTTTAAATGCATGGGTAGTAGTAAACTTCGATACTGTATTGTACGTTGCAGAACATATACTGAAACATTGCATGATATTGTCACCTTTTGCAAATACGAGTATTTTATTTTTCTTCAATTGTTCAGCCATAAAATAGACTTTATTAAGGCCATTTTCACAAGTTCAAAAGCAAAGACAATCATGTAATAACACTGATTCTCAATGTGGTCTATATAGACTCCCAGTGGTCTATGACGACGTATAAGGGTTCCACGTCAGCCAAACATTAATTTGGGGGTATATGAGGTTTAAGTGGGGGTCTATGATAGTCGCTCTCGTTCAACTAGGTACTGACTTTAATTTTAAAAGAAATTTAATCAATTGGAAATCAAGTTTTATCTATTTAACTGAATTATTTACTAAATTTAATGATATTAGTTTACATTTAAAAGGTGATCGCATATATATATGAATTTTATTGAACAAGAACTTTTTCAGTTTTTCTTTCCTAAGTTAAGCTAAAGAAATATAATATTGAAGGTCCCAAATTTTCTAAATTTGTCACAGAGACAATCTGTCAGAACGTTTTAACCTGCGTTTAACATTTCAATGCCTTTTATTCAGATTTTGAAACCAGGTTTGAGAATGTTTTGACTATGGCAATACCACAGTAGGCAATTAATTCATAGGGTGATATTGAAAAAAAATGTCACATTACAATAGGAACTGATCGTAATAAGCACTAATGAAGATCTTAAAGTTTAGAAACGAATGTCAACAATTTTGGCTTTAAAAAGTCAAACCTGTTACTTGTCTCGAATTACGGAATATCGTAAGGAAGTTTTTCATTGCTTTTCCTAGTGTAAAGGAGTCAGCTGGTTGCCAATCTCCTAAACAAAAAGGAAAAGAAAGAAAGAAAAAACTGGATATTACTAACACAGGAGATTTAAGGTTAAACCAGAGAAGATTGACACAAAATGTTGAAAATTTTATATTGTAATGCTGGAGATCAATACCTGTCATTAAAATCCTTTATTTGTTGTTTATTTATTTTATTTAACTTTTAATTTAATTAACTAACACGTGTGCTTTTTAAATCTTGAACACTATACTTCATTACAGTTAGAAATTTTATGTTTTTAAAGTAGGAGTAGTATTACCAGCTGTCAAAAATACATTTAAGTTGATAAATTTGCAAAAATTCAATATTAATTGAGCAGGGGTCTACCCCAAACCATAAAACATGGCAACGGGCCTATGAGACAAAACAGTTTGGGAACCTCTCTCTCTGTCTTAGACTATATATTTATGTAACACACAATCGCAAAAAAATTACTTATAGAATTCATTCAATTAAAAGGGAATTTAAATCTGTCTCGTTAAGAGTGTAATGAGGATCTACCTAAGGAAAAAAGTTGTTCATAAAAATTTATAGCTTGCGCAATCTAATCCCTAAATCACGTACAGCGACTATTATCTTGCAGAAATGACATAAGAGAATCAGAAAAATTCATGTGCGTAATTTCCAGTCAAACTGAATAATTTTGATTTAAAATAATGAAGGCATTTTATATCCATATAGATATTTATTGTGTGTTTTCTTCCAACATTGTTGCGATATGTATCAGTTTCAAACACACTTTCCATTTTACTGTATACAAAAAAGTTGGGATTTTAGCTCTCATGCACTTTGAAATAAAATAGTTAGATCTTATTTAAATTGGAACACTTTTATTAAATTAACCCTTGAATTTTGCAATATGTAACAAAACATGGTTGTCAAATTTAAAATTTGGTTGTATTGAGTAAAAACGTATATAGACACACATATATGGAAAGATGTGCAAGTATTATTTACTAAAAATGCTTATGGAATTGTATAATTAGCGTATTTATATATATTTGGAGTTAGAAGCTCCAATGATATGTGAGTGGAAGTAGCTTGGCTTAATAAACTTCATGAAAAAGATCATAATTTATTCGAAATTTTCTCATCTAAACTTAGATCGTCTTCATATCTGTAAGAGACCAATGTACGGATGTATTTTATTTCCATCGATTATCAAATTCCGAAAATCTGAAAAATTGCGTTCCATTACAGTCACAATAAATCCTTTTCCTTTTTTCATTATTTATATTTTCGATAAACATGCGAAATTGCTTTAATAGTATGCTTATAAAATTATGATAGATCTAAGCAAAACACTTGTGTGTAACCGATTGTATAATGCTCATCTCCTCAAGGAAATATATCCAAACTTTCGTATTTTATGTGTTTGTAACGGTATGAATGTAGTCAAAGAGTCTATGGACGATGGAAGAATATCTGAAAGAGATGACACGAAGGAATTTTTTTTTATAAAAGGAGAGAACATGGTCTAAATCTTAATTTATATGAGATAAGTTTTTTCCAAAATGAAATAAATTTTCTGCACTTAAAATGGATGCAAAAAAACTTACCTGTAGTTAATGCTCCTGGCTCTAAGACGATGAAAAAGTTCAGGAAGTAAAAAAAATCTTAGGGTTAGTTAATTTTTATGGAATTTTCTATCATTATTTAGAGACTATTGCTAATCACAAAACTGTTAGATTTTTATGGTTGAAGATTGCCAGGTAGCCTATGAGCAAATAAAGAAGATAATCAATTCGCCCAAAGTCTTAGTAGTTTATGATCATAATTTACCTTTAATTTTAGCTAGTGAAGCCAAATACAACTTCACGAATCAAAGTATTAGGTCAGTGCTTCTCAAACTTTCAATCGAATCAATATCAAATCCTAATTTTCATGGCGCAACAATCTATTCAATAACGTTGTATTGAATTCAATAATACTACACTTGGACGCTGAAGCTACAATAGAACGTTAACCTCTTAAGTGACACTGGCGTCTATAAACGTCTTACTCAGCCAAAGCACTAATTGCCCAGGACATGTATATACATCTTTGCTAAGTACGATTTTCTCTGAGCACTGCTAACCATAAAATCATTCCGAAGGTTTTGGGATGTAATAAAAGGGCCTTGACAGCGTTTTCGAAGGATTTACTTATTTCAGAGAAGGTTTAATTATTTATATTCCGTTTCATAACCCTCCCCCCCATCCACTTAATCACATACGCGTGTCTATGTGTGGTGGCATTGGGGAGTGAATCACGGAACTTTTAATAGGTAGATTCGGAACTAATTAGAAATCATACAAATCATCAAGAAAAGTGTTAATTTTTGTAAACATTTTATATAGGACATGCCAATGGGGTTAATGGTAATTTTTAAAATTGTTCTTAACTTAGTATTGTTAAATTAATTAAAAAATGCATTGTGCAGTACTGATACATTTATAAGTGTATTATATGAGTGTAAATGTGTATTTTATATTTTATTATGTTAAAATGTATTCTGTTTGTTTACTTTCAGTAAATTAATATTTTTTTTAAAAAAAATAGTTTTTTGTTTTCGATTTTTCAATATGCTTGCACCTTCCAGTTTGAGAAACGTTGTAATAGTTAGAATGGCTGAAAAGTAATAATCAGATGAAGCTATAAAATGGGCATCTCTCTTACCATTTACTTAAGTAAATGTTATTGCATTTAATCGCCTGAACTGTTAAATTGTTACTACTTTTGTTAGAAGAATATTTTATTCGTGTGGTTAAAATTTAAAAAAAAATCTCAAAATATTGGCAATATTTTATAATAAATACCTTTTTCAGGAGAGAATATATGACATAGAATTTGGATTCTATTGTGAATAGGATTAAAATTTCGAAATTTTTAAAGTATTAGTAGTTTATGTAACTAATTCATACACGAAGGAATCGCATTATTTCAATGTCTGATTAAAAATACAGATCCTTATAAAAATTTTGGATCATTTATATAATACAAAGAATATTTGCTGACAAATAAATTCTTTCATATGTGAAGTTACTTGAATAATGATATATTTTACTACTGTCAAATAATTTACATAAATTAAAATAATTCCAAGTAGTTTAAATAAATATTATAATAGTGAAAGAGAATTAGATGAGAGTTTTCTCTATGGAATATCACAAAACCTTTAAGCATATACCTTATTACACACTTGCCATTTATTTGTATTTGATGGCGTGTATTTTATTGAATATTTATTTAAATTTATTGTTTATCCAAATGAAATAAATATGAATTTAAAATACATGCTAATTATTAGGAATTTAAACAGGAAAATGAAGTTACAAAAATAATAATTACGTTTTAGATAATTTAAATGCATATATTAATTTTAATACTTTCATGGATATGAAATAATGAAAACATAGACAAACAAAGTTTAATGGCAAAAACAAAGAGCATTGCTTCCGAAATAAACCATCAAATATTATATTTCAGTTCTGTAAATTCGGGTAAAATTGGAAAATTAGAAAATACGAATTTATAATTATTCCGTTCAATTTATAGTCGAATAAGAAAATTAATTTCAGTACATTGCAGTATGTAAAGTCAGGATGAATAAATGTTGACTTCTTTGTTACACTATTTAAACAAAGTTCCAATACAACGTATTCGCAAAACAGCTCAATGTCGCTATTTTTCCAATATAAATTACAGATAAAAGAAACACTAAAACACATTTCAATTAATAATTATCTTTTCAATTATTACTTTCTGAATTAATAACTGGATGATTCCAGTCAAAATAAATTGCTAAACAGAATATAAGTTCTTTAATTAAACTATTAAGAAAACGTCTCGAATATTTTTAATTTCAAACAAAGTTAAGGGTGTGAAAAATATAAAATGTCACGTAAATTAAAATTTATTTTAATATCCGCTGCAGTCTGAGCGTTGAAGTCTGATTTATTCGAGTCATACTGTCTAACAAATAAGTTAAAAGGGGTGAGAATTTGCTCTCCCAGTAGACTACTTAAGAATGTCTACAGCCCTTAGAGCGTCACGTAAGATCATAAATTATAGTTTACTTGGCGCTTTGCAGATGTCAGTGTAGCCTCGTTCTTTACCTTGCTGACGTATTAATTATATTTGATTTCTAACCACGTCCACGCTTACATGTCGGCATAGTAAGTAGAATTGTTAGAGTTATGATTAACTTTTGTTAAAGGTAGTTAAAGTCACAATCTTTTAAAATTAGTTCTGAAATATAAGGAGCTGAAAAGAAAGCATACAAATATAGAACTTAATTACACGAGTTACTAGAAAAATCTCAATTTTAATAAACATTTATAATTTTCTTCTTACGTAATATATCGTGTGCACACAAAAAAATTTACTAATATCAAAATATTTTGTTAAAGAATAAAACATAGATATTGAGAAATTACTACATGTTACATTTTATCCAACTTATAGCATTTCAAGTGCATAATAAAGTGTTTCATTTTTGTACATACACTGACGTGTAAAAAAAAATCCTAATACTAAGAAAGACATGTGTTAGATAAACGAATTTAGTAGAAATATTAATGCATCTGAAATTTGACATCGATTCAAATTTCACGTTTCGCGCTCAACTGTGGAGTTAGTAGTGCCACTTAGAACTTCCAAATTAGGATTGTTTTAAATGCGTGCTGTAAAGTTCGTGAGCGTTATTTGTCTTTTAAATTTGACGTATTGAATTGATGTTAGCCAAGAATGCCTTTAAGAAAACGAAGAAGCCATTATCAACAGCTTACCGAGTTTGTCGTGTAATAGGGTTACGAGAAGATGGATATTCTTTCCGTGATATTACAGAAAGACTTGGGCTTTGAATGTATCCACTGTGCATGATTGTTGGGAACAGTGTTTAAGAAATGATAGTGCCTTAAGATAACAGGTTTTCGGGTGGCCACGTGGTACTACTAAAAGGAAAGACCGCTGTATTCGGCGTACGACTGTGGTGCATCTTATTGCGTCTGCGGCAGAAACTCTAGCTGCAGTTGGTACCACAGTGACACAACGAACTGTGTGACGGATCTATACGGTCTTTTACTAACCGCCTCTATTTTCCTAAGGATAATTTATTTATTTCAACCAATCTTCACCGAGAGCCAAGTGTGATTTATGCAAATAAGATATATTATATAAGTTCGGGTTTCGCGAGTTAAGAGAGTTAAGTAAAGTGAAGTGCTAGGAAGAGAGAAGTCAAGTGAATTAAAGATCGGGAGGTCAACACGAAGTTGTTGTCAATTGTAGATAGCTGTTTAGTGTGGAGGTACTTGAGGTGAAGCGGATTGAATATTTGGAAAATCCTTATTACAGAGTGTGGATTCTTCACCCATTCTTCCAGCCATTAAAAAGGCAGATATCATCACGAAGGAACAGCCGATGTAAAATGTAAGGTCAGTGATTTTATTTAAGATATTGCGAATATTCGTACGTGGCGTAGCTGTACTTGTGCGCGTTTAAGCTTTCCTAGATTCAGTTGACATTCTGAATATTCCGCTAGTAGTAATTCACCGTTCCATACTCCACTCTTATTTGTTTTTCTTAATCGAATTGTGTGTGTTTAACTTATGTGCTGATTAAAATCAATAAATCTATTTGATTTGCAATTATGTCTTTTGATCATTTAAGTCCGCCTACACATCCAGTAGTATTTTCAGATAGACAGGGAGATAGAAGTGTAAGGGGTGGCTTTCAGTCACGACAACTGTTAGAAATCGGATACTTCAAGGACAGTTCCAATCCAGGCGCCATGTAGCGTGTAATTCCATTGAATCCAAGCATTGCCGTTTGCGACTCCAGTGGTGTCAAGCTAGAGCTCATTGGAGATATGTTGTGTTTTTTAATGAACGCAGCTTCTGCCTTGGTGCAATGATAATCGTGTGTTGGTCAGAGAGAGGCCAAGAGAAACCATGCAACTGTCCGTGTGTGGCCTAGACACACTGGACCTACACCTGGAGTCATGCTCTGAGAAATTGATTTACTATGACGGCAGTAACACTATCGTCATTATCCCACACACACTGACTGTAAATTTATAAGTCAGTTTGGTAATTCAATTTATAGTACTGCCATTCAGGAACAACATTCAAAGAGGAGTTTTCCAGTAGGATCATGCTCGTCCTCCCACCGTTGTTGTTCCACAACGTGCTCTACAGAGTTTTAGAATATTTCCTTGGCCTTCGAGATCACCAGATCTGTCTCCAATTGTGCGCATATGGGATATTATTGGACGACAACTCCAGCATGATCCACATCCAGCCTTGATCGCCCACAACAAGTACCAAATGCAAAGAAATCCATACCACAAAGTGACGCTCGGCGCCATTATGACGCAATACAGGCACACTTGCAAGCTTGTATTAAAAATTTTGGAGATTACACCGGCTATTAATGTAATAGCATTTCATACTTGGAATGCATTTTCTTGAAATTAAAATAACTTTTGATCTTGAAAATTTAATCAATTAAACATATTAACTAGACAATTGTATTGTCAAATTTCATTACTTTACAATAAATTTTCTCGGTGTTTTTCCCCTGAGTGTAGTTGTAATCTTGTTTAGAATGAAAAATTGAGACCAAAGAGTAGAAATAAATATTTTCTCGGAATAATAAGTTTTTTTTTATCAAAGCCACTTCAGAAATAAATTGTTTTATAAATAAATAAGACGATTTACAATTAATTCTGTGTCGTGAATGTTTTTGTGACTTGAATCAATATATGTTTTTGCTTAATGCAAACATTAAGAAAAGGTTAAATAAAATTATGAAAGTTATTTTCTGAAAAGACTGCTCTAACATTTTTTCTAGAGAAACATTTTTTTCTCTAATAACTTATATCTTTCAATGATTTCAAATAATATGTATTAACACTGTTTTCGATAACTATTTCTACCATTTTTGTTTAGTTTTATAGTGACTAAATAGATATTAGAATTAATCATGGCCCTATTTTGGAGATAATATCCTTTCTTGTATATTAGGGTTCTTTGTTTAAGATTAATTTCCTGCATATAGCATTAAAATAGAGAGGTTTCATTCAATATTTTTAATTATAAAGAACATCATCTATTACGGATTGGAAAACATATGTGTTTCTTTTTCAATTACATCTAGAAAGCTTAAGACTACGTTCACGGAACCGTGATTTTGCAAAAGTGTATAAACGTATATTTATTTTAATATTCAGTGTCACTTGGATTTAAATGCACGAATAAAATTGTTTTAAGAATTATATTGTATTAGAATGATTTAAATGTAATATTTTGGCCAAAAAGAGTTCAAAATTACCTATTTTCAGAACATTCTTCTTCTATCAAAAATGCGGCTATAGTAATAATATTTTGCCAAATAAGTAGTTCAAACCTCTGTACAGAGCCTGAGCTAGTATTTCTGAGATATTAACTTAGAGGTGGTTTATCCATATTTTAATGCATCAGAATGGAGAAATTTTAACAAAAAAAACCCCAATAATTATTCATATTGGTAGTAACTGTGTAAATAATGTGAATATTTCAATATTTCTAGTTCTGGGTCAGTACAAACATTTGAACTGTATATAAGAATAATATTATTATTATAGAAGCATTTTTCATAAAAAGAGAATGTTTTGAAAAAAAAATAATTCTATTTTTTTGCCAAATTTTGCATTTAAAAACTTTTTTATTGTAATGTTGTTGTTGTCTTGTTCTTTACGAAGGGAATGAAAGAAAGTTGCCAGAACCTGAAACAGGTTGGATTTCTAAATGTACGCCTGTCGTTGCCATAGCCTTGAGCACCATACATGTGACCGTTCGATTTTTTTAGCTCCGTTCCAGCCCAGTTTAGAGAAAGAACTCTCTGAGGGTTCAGGAGCCTCCCGCCCCTCTTCTCCTTCCAAAAACCCACAAGAGGACTTGCGGCTCGACGGCTCTTTAGAGTACCCCCATGCCGGAAAGACACTATACTTTTACAAAAATTCATGTTTTCTCCGGGATTCAAACCCAGGCTCTACGGCGCAGCAGTCAATGTCGCTATTTGATTGTAATAATATCTTAAAACAACTTTATACGGGTAAGTGACATTAAATATTAAGAAAAAAATATTCGTTTGCACGTTTTTGCAAATACAAGGGGTGATCAAATGAAAAGGTACGAAACGACATAAAAATGAAACAGTTAAATATTTGCATATTCCGCCAAGGGAGAATGTAGAGAGACATCTCGGGATGCCATTCGAGACTTTGACTGGGATCGGATCATGCGCGGGTGCCCGCATGCGCAGGAGAGAGCAAAGGCTCTTATAAAAAGCGGCGTCCAAATGATGCGAGCACAGAATTACTCGAGCACAGAAAAAGCATTAACTCCGATGTGTACTGTGAGACACTCCGACGCCTACGCAGGTCCATCAAGAACAAAAGACCGGGGCTGCTCACGGAGGGTGTGGTTCTGCTCCATGATAACGCGCGTACACACGTCTCCAGAGTTACACAAATGGAACTGGACAAGTTCCAATGGGAGACGTTGGACCATCCGTCCTACAGTCCGGACATGTCACCCTGCGATTTCCATGTGTTTGATCCACTGAAGAAACACCTGAAAGGAAAGCGCTTCAACTCGGACGACGTACTCAAGGACACTGTGAAGGACTGGGTCTCGTCACAGCCACAGGAATTCTGGGAACAAGGAATCCTGCGGCTTGTTCATCCGTGGGATCGTTGTGCTCAGGCCTATGGTGTATATTTTGAATAAAGTCTATATTTGTACCAACCGTGTCGTTTCGTACCTTTTCATTTGATCACCCTTTGTATATGTATATAGTCTGCAAACTCAATATAATTTTCCATTGCAGTCATGTCCTTGTAAGGAACAAAAAGTGAATGTACTTATGACTATACGATAGAAGTGAAAACTTCAAATTTTGTAATGGTATTTTAGGCATTAGTTCGGTAAATAAAAAAAGGAGACATTAGTATTACCGTATAAAATTATTTATTCATATGTCTGTACTCATTAAGAAATATTTTTTGCAAAACATACAATCATATTTGTGAATTAATTGTATTCTAAGAAGGAAATACTAGGTTTATGGTAGCTGAAATAGGTTGTAAATACTTTATATATTAAAAACTATTTAAATAACTAAAGAATCTCCTTCAAGCGTTTTTCCATACTTCCTCGTGTTTTACTTGGATCATTTGCCATAGTTAAATTGAATTTTGATTTTAAAAAATAAACTAACGTTTTTGAGTGTGATTTGTCTTTTGAAAAATCTAAATTAAAATACCCACTTAAAATCATAGGTAATTTTTTCAGAAGAGCCGATCTGGCTTCAGTGTAGGCAATAAATTTTTGTGAATGAATTCGATAATTTTCTCTACTCTTTAATTTGGTGAAATATAAACAGCAATCATTATAATTATTTGTCTGTTTTCTGCTCTACATTTCGCTGCATAAATTTCTCGATACATGACTGATTAAACCCAAATGTGATCCTGTAGTATTTGATGCTACATCCATTTCTATATAGTATAATAAAATGAATTATAAGGAAGTACACGAACATTGAATAAAAAAAGAATCGATAGTTGGATATTTAAATAAATAAAACAGGGAATATAAAAAGCAAACATTAATTAAATTGACCTTAATTTCTTAATTTTTCGATTATTCTTCACCGTTAAAATTTCTTCATTTCGCTATTTTGAATAATTATTTAAGCATATATTCCCGAATGTAATGAATATTATTTTTAAAAAGTATGAACATGCAGGTGTGTTACAATTTACAGAAGATGAATGAAACGAATGCAAGAAATTCCACAATTCATGTAATTCTAGATATGCTTCCGTTATGCTTGTAAAACAAAATGATTGGCAATCAACTTTAAGATATTTTGACTCGAATCTTCTGGATATTAACAGATTAAAAATAAAATGTTGTGCTGAAAGGATTTTCATAACAATATCTGTGGACATTTTTAAACCTCCTCTATTCAGAAGACTCAAATATTTTGTCCCTTCGGCATTTTCTGAATCGAAATTAATTTTTTTTATCTACATCAAATATATATTTGCACTCGGATTATTTGAATTATATATTATGCACCCAATAACCCGCTATGTACATTAAAACTTGATAAAGTATCTTCTGATTTATTTTTATATTCCCTAGGAATTGTCTTTTTCGAAGTTTGTATCAACTGTTCATCTTTTGGGAAACAAAAAACTAACTATATAAGTGCACAAGAGGAAGGCTTAGTATTACTCAAAACCCGGGGGAAACACACCACCTTTGGTCACGTGATTTCTTTTTAAGGGTTGTAAACGCAATTTCCGACGAAAGACGAAAAAGGCCGAATGAGCGTCACATTCCTGAACATCACGCGTCATTCAAGTTCACTCTTCAGCAAAACGCGCCTAAACATGGTATCACTTCAAAAATATTTCTTTAAAGTGAATGAAATCAGCATACGGCTTAAAATTAAGAGGTAATTCGTCGGAATCTCTCGCTTTGCTTTAGTTAGTGAGTTAATAATAACGTCGCACTATTCAGTTACTCGATGGCATTTGGCTACATATTTCTTACTTTTGAACCATGGTCAAGTGACGAGGGCAACACCTGAATTGGCCCTCCACTTTCCCAACTTCCACACCACACCAAGGCGCGTTACTTTAGAGTGCGATGTTAATAACCCCTCACTCACTATTTATTTATAGACAGTACTTTAATTGGAAGAACTTATTTCATTATTCAAGCATTTAAAGGACTTAATGAATAATTTGTCCTAAGTATTGAGTTTAGTTAAATTCAGTCAAATCATTTAAAAAATCTTTGCGTACAAATTTTATTGAGACATTTTTTATTATGTGTGAAAAAATACATTTATATTTCTAATGAAGTACGAAAAAAAATATTATATGTGCATTCTTGTTATTGAAAATTTTACAAAGCATTCGATTATTTAATTGATCGTTCAGTAATGCAGTGCTTCAAAGAAACATGATGGCCACGGTAGCCTTGTGGTCAAGGTATCAGATCGTGTCTGGCTTATCACGAGTCCGTGCCCATTACTACTAAAGACACACATGTAGGGAAACGATGCACGTTAAAAATGTCGAGAACTCAAACGTCCTCCCGTTGTTGGGGTGTGGTAGTTAAAAGAAAGGGGGTGCCAGCTCAGGTATCGTCCTTGTCCCTTGACCTTGGTTCAAAACTACGAAGTCCGTCGTCAAAAGCCCTCGTGTAGCTGAACAGTGTGACTTCAATATTCACTCACTCACTCGAAGAAACATGAGGACTACTGCGGATGGAACTTTAAAATTTAAACCATGTTAATATAAGCATTAAGTTATCGATTTCAACTACTGTCCTATGATAGGGTTAATATACATAATTATAAATCACCTTGAAAGTATGTGGTGGTGTCTTGCTTTCAAATTTTAAGCCAGTCTTAACCGGCTGTATTATGAATATTGATATTCTTTTACTGTCAAATGCATAACGCAATTGCTTTTATGCATATGTCTGTGTAAATGTTTGTTTTTCATGTTTTTCCTTAAAAATTATTCGATGTGTTTAATACTATAAATTTTAAAACCTTTCTTTCCTTCAAATGCTGAATAATTAAATTATTATTTCAAGTAAATAGTAAGTTAAAATGACATTTATACACACGAAATGTCCGTAGAGATTTAAACAATACTTTAATCCTTCTATAAATCTAAAAACATTTGTTGTATGAGAAGTTATTCAAATTTTTAAAGCATGCAAAAATGAAAGATATTTTTTTTTAAAAACCAGCTTTATATATTACATACAAGACTCAAAGCTAAAAAATAGTATCTTTAGGGATAATAAGTACCAATGTACACACATACAGAACTTCTCTTTATATGTACATAAATAAATAATGGTTAATAAATTTCTCAATAAAAAATAATAATATGTGTTAGAACAAACACTTCAGCTCACGGTCATCTCGAGTTAAAAATTATTGTATTAGCATGTAAATAAAAAGGAATATTGTTTTAGGGTGTTCCGAGAAAAGAAAATGCATACATATAAACAAGATATGTATGCACAAACGGTTTTTTTTTCGTTTCAATTACTTGTTTACATAAAAAAATGAAAATGATGACAAGTTTTGATAACAATTTGTATTTGGATGTGTGCACACAAACATATTTGAGTTTATTTGATTTTAGCAGTATTAATGTATAATATTCAGGCTTTTTCATCTACTTATTTTATGGAAAAAAAACCCTTTAGAAGTCAATAAAGCTTACTAAATGTATTCCATATATTTTTATTGATCATTAATCTCCCAAAGATTGCTTGGTTTACTGGTCCAAAGGTTATTATTGGCAAATTTGCGCCAATTGTACTATGTAAATAATTGTTACAAATATATATCTGCAATATAGAGTTGAACTCTATTTAACAAAATCACTAAATCCAAAAAAGGTTCTTTCTTTATGTGGAAAGTCTTTAAATAGAAATTTTTATCTTTTGATATATTTTATAGACCACACACAAAAAATTTAATTCCTAAACACTATACATTATTGAAAAACGTAATTATTCTCCCCCTTTTTTATACATTAATATCTATTTATTTTCCATATCTTATCCATACAAAGAAATCTCCTAGGAAAACAACATCAAAAACAAAAACATTATCTAAAAATTAAAAGCCTTTTCAACTTAAAAAAAAAATTTATTATTAAAATTAAGGTATTTTAATGATATCTTATAATTTTAGACCTACAAGTAATTTTAAACATACATTATCTTATAACCAGTAATTTTTTGCATGCATTACCCCATGCGAACCTAAATTTAATTAATGATAAGTTCTGTTAATTTTGTTTGAATTTTTTTTGTTCGAAAAATTAAAGCAAGTTTATTGCTGTCGGTGAATTAGGCCCTTGGTAAAACCAGTTCAAGTTCATTGATCATTGTAAAAAGGGGTTAAAAGAGAGAATATTTTGAAATATCCAGAAATATTTAAAAAATAGGAAGGAAAAAAAATCAAATAACAAGAGAGAAAAAGTTTGTTAAATAAAAAATGCATTTACTATTTTTAAATTTTTTTTTCTATTGAGAACATTTTTAAATCCTCTTGCACCACACTCAAAGTATCACACGGGGCTGACAGAAGTAAGTATGAAGCACACATCACAAAAAGAAGGGATTTAAAGTCAGGGGGGAAGGATTACAATACAAACATCCATGCCTTCTCCGGGATTCGAAACCAGTGCCTACGGTACCTCAGTCAGCTTCACTAACCACTATAATGGATGGGCGGCCCACTTCGCTATTTAGAGTTTGTTTTACGATGAAAATAATAAAATGGTCTTGGTTCCAAGAAAAAGTTCGGAAAATTGAGGTTCGTAAAACGGAGGTTCGACTGTACATACTTGTAAGGGGAAGGAAACCTGAAGAACAAATATTGATTGATAAAGATTGTATCGAAAACCGACAAATATTGCAAAGGGCTCATCATTTGTGCTTACCCAAGGCAATACAACCAGAAAGAGAAATATTTCTTAAAGAACCAAAGTCATTACTCTCGTACTTACCTAAAGTGAATAGACACTGATGGATATAAAAACTAGAAGAATGTATATTTAAAACCAGAAATGTTGTGATGAGTGTATAGTATATTATTAAATATATTATTTTTAATATCAGCTAAAAAATTAACATGCTTATCTTAGCACTGATTAATAAGACATTATTGTTTATTAGAATACTGTTTTAGTAAGATAATACAAATACAATACTATATTTATTTCCGTAAACATCTTTTAGGATTTTCTAGATATTGCTAAGGCAACGTAGTCGTGGCCGGCGTGTCAGGAGTTCGAGTATGGTACCACTAAAGAACCGTCGTGTAGGGGTACTATGTACGTTAAATCCGTCGAGAGCTCAAAGGTCCTCCCGTTGGTGGGATGTGATAATTAAGAGCCAGCAAAATTTCGTCCTAGTCACTTTACCATGGTTCAAAATGACGAGGTCTATTGCCAAAAGCCCTCAAGTAGCTAGCTGTAAGCATTGCGACGCTAATGTTCACTCACTCACACTAGACATTACTTGAATTTTTTTCCTAAATTTCCTATAAAATCTATGTGTTATTTTTTAAAATTTTATCTGAATGCGAGGTTTATTTGTTTACTGCATTCACAAAGTATACTGGTACAAACTTAATCCTCAAAATATGTTTACATTTTAATAGTAAAAGTGGGTGAAAACGTAAAATCGCTTCGTTATTATTGACAATAAGAATCTAGTAGAAACTTCAATGCAGTAAGACTTTGCAATTGAAATATGAAGCAGAAAAAATCTTCAGTTTAAAAGGTTTACAATGTAACAGCATTTAGTAAAATATACTGAGTTGTATATCTTTTAATTAGAACAAAATTTAAAGTTAAAAATTATCAAATATAGATATTATCGTTTTAAAAAACTCATCGGATTTAAGAAAACATTTAGTTCTTAAGTAATATGTTTCTGTCTTAACACTTCAATATTAACACGTCATTTGCACGCGACTTTGATTAAGATGCATTGTCTTTATTTCTCATTTGGTTAGCATTTTTAATTACATTTTTACATTTGCTTAGGTATCTTAAAAAAATTATTTTTTTTTACATTCATCTCTTTGAGGTAAAACTTTTTTTTCACACTTTAATTTTATTTTACTGCCTGGTGAAAAAATACAAGTGTGATAATTTTAGGTCTACCTTTTCAACATGGCTCTGTTTTTTTTTTAATACGGTGAAAATTTCTACTGTACGGGAAGGTGGATCCATAAAGCATGCTTAACTCTAATTTCGCTGGTCTTAATTCAGCGACAGATTTAAA
>BMAO01028377.1:0-37039 GCA_019973975.1 Trichonephila clavata
AACTGTTGCATATGCATAACCTTAAGTTAAATGCAAGGCGTGTTCTTTGTGCTCTTTTGTCGTCACAGAAAACATTTCAAACTCTAGTACTTCACCTAATTATTAATTTATGGAGCAAATAACTAATAAAATAGTAAAGAAACTATAAATAAGCCATTCACATTTAGTGAGTATAATATAATCCAGTGGTAATAGTGGAAATGTTTTGCTTTACTTTTCTGCAGTTTCAAAATCTTTTGTTAAAAAAAATCCTGATTAGAGAGATATCCTATTTTATTAAATTAATTCATGTGATGCAGAAAAAAGATGTAATTATTTCATTGCTGAACTTTTCACTTCTATGCTTCTATGCTTGCTATGAGCTTTCCACGGATTTGTCTCTCTGTATGCATATATAATATACGTATTAGTTTTCCATCTAGCTTTGTTCAACAGACATTTATTGGTTTGAAGATCATAATTAAAAATATTAATTTTTCCATCCTCTTTTTTAATAATGAGTATCACCATGTTTCTTAAGTACAATTTGGAAGAAAGAGATTCGTTGTGTTCTATCCTTTATTTAGATAAACAGTGAAATATTGATTCATAACCAAACAAAGCACATCTCTTTGAGGTTTTTCGGTTTCAAAGAAGAAGCATAAAAAATCAAAACATATTTTAATTAGATGCCAATGTTAGTATGGTTGCCACGTAGACAACCGAATTTCTTTCAGATATTAAAATTCCTAAGTAATACTTCTTTATTGCTAGCGATACATTAAAAATGTCAAAATACTTCAAATTACACATCCTCTGCATTGGATAAAAACAACGTGAAGAATTAGAAAATAATTTCAGACTACCTTCTAATTCATCCATTCTATTTTTTGTTATTATCTCAAATGAAAAGAAGTTTCAAGTAAAGACATTGTTCTTGGAATTAAAACTATTTATTAAGGACACGAATATTTACTGAAAGAATTTTTTCTTTAAAAGAAAAAAGAAAAATCTTCTCACAATAGTTTTAAGGCGAAGCTTCGTACTTTTCATTTATTGATTCACTTTTTATTGATTAAATTTTTCTTATTTTTAGAATGCAAGTATTTAATGTAGATAAGAATACTTTTTAGGAGGAAAGTAACTTAGAAACAATAATGGACTTTGTTCACATTTAATTGTTGATAATACTCGCATTTATATATACAGGGATATTCATAATACCCTCCCGGGTTTTGAAGTGCTATAGTGAAACAAGTAAGACTAATACAGTACAAAAGAACATTTGAAAGGATACTGAAACAATTCACGTTTAGTTTACATAGTTTACAGAGGTTGTATCTATGAAACTGTTGGTCACACGGCATACAACAATTCGATAGTCTAGTGCCTGCCTCCCTCTACTCTACATGGCTTTTTTTATTTCCAACGGTGGATTACATGACAACTTCAAACAAAATGAGAAACAGAGAATATTGACAAAAAACAAGAAACAACAATAAAATATAAGAAAGGAAACACAAATCCACAGTATAGTCTATAAATCACATATTTTGTGTCTGGCCTCCCAATATCTGCTCCGCATGGATCCAGAGCTGAGTACACTGCAGCGTGCCAAATGAATAGCGTTCATTTCTTCATTGGAGTCACACAGTTTACAAAGGGGATTCTGGGCAATGCCTATCATGTTCAGATGCTTGGATAGGCAATCGTGGCCAGTGGCGATTCGAAAATCGGCCACAGCTCTATCTCATGGTCATTTTGGAATATGAAGGATTTTGCTAAACCACACATTTTTTCATTGTTCTTTTTGATGAATTTCGGGACCAGAAGTGTTCTCTGCAGTACTTCTTTATGATTCTTTTGGCACTATAAAAAGGAACTGTATTGTTAGAGGTTTGGAAGATTTTTGTCCCCTTCTTCGCCAAGCAATCGGCATTTTCATTCCCATCAATGCCACAGTGCGATGGAATCCATAGCATGGCAGTTTCAATATGGCAATAAAGTAAATCGACAATTAAAAGTTGATATTTTAGAATATCCTCTGATGAAAGTGCCTCGATGGAAGATATTTCTTGGAGGGCCGCCCTTGAATCACATAAAATAACTACCTTTGAGACACGATGTGCGTGGCAAAGAAGTTGAGATAGAACAGTGCGTATACTGAAACTTCGGCATCAAAAGCAGTGCTGTGAATCATTGATAGCACGTACCATCTTTTCCATGTTATTCGAAAACTTAGTTTGACACATAAAACCAGTTTTTGTACCCCCTTTGTCGCGTGATGTAGCAGAACTGAACGAAAGGATAGCGTGTGCTGTTAATAACGTTGATAGTACTAGGCATGAGGCTGAGTATGGCAGAAACTGGACGATCGCATTGATGTATGTCGTGTAATTAAGGTTTACCATATAGAACCTCAGTACAATATATGAATAAAACTTGAACTGTTTCTGCATTCTTTCGAAAGTTCTTTTTTGCTTTATTCGTCTTAGTTTTTTTTTCTTTTGCTGTAGCACGTCTAAACACCGCAGGGAATTATGAATAAACCAGTATATTGAGCCATATCCAACTATCTAAATACAATTATTTTTAAACTTCGTATATAAAGCCAAAAACACTAAATTGAAAGCGAAAATATATGTAGGAACCGGAATTTAATTTTATTGAGAAAAAAAAGCACTTTAATCTAGTAATAACAGTAATATGAGTATCATTTTTACTCAAGTTTATGATATAGTTTAATCCATGATCCATATCTGAAATTCAGTTATAAGATATCGAAGTCATAATAAAGCGTATAAAATTGCACTTTATGGGATAGAAACCGTAAACCTTAAGTGAATTGCCCGATTTTATTTTATTATTATTATTTCTTGTCTTTCATCGCCGGAAATAGATATCGGCACAAAAATATGCTTGTGGTGGATTTAAATTTATAAGAGAAGAGTATCTTACCCATTTGCGTATTGGAATAAAGCACGGAAGATAAATATTTTGAAAGAAATCTAAGCCTTAAAAATATTTGAAAATTTAATGCGAGATTTTTGTTTCCACAGGAAGTTCTAAGTAAATACAGAAGGAATATCGAGAAAGTAGATACACATAAGAACTCTTTTGTTTCCCACCCAAAGTGTCCTCCAATTAAATTATGACCCTAGTTTCTGTCTAGAAGTGTCTTGTATTTATAGTGGCTTTTGGGGCTGGATAGCGGTGTGAAGTTGTAAAGTACCTCCATACTTCAAAGCACCCTTGACAGTTATGATATCTTTCCAACAAGTGTGGCAATCTTTTTAAGAAAGCACTCGGCGTAGATGAGTGCTCTTTTAATTTATTTAAAATAAACAATTTCATTAATTTTTTTAAGTAAGCATCTGCTTGTAGCATTAGGTTAAATGTTTCTATTCGTTTGTCTTCGATTATGAACTTTTTTTTTGCTTTACAGTGGAACATCAAACGGCGCTTTTATATTCGATTTTCCAGTTTAAATAATGATACAGTTTTTTAACTGTTTTAATATTTGTGATGGAAACATATTTAGAGCAATTTATGTTTTTATGCTGATATTCTTACAGAACAAATTCCATTTCTAGTCTTGAAGTATTATGTCAAATGTTTTTTTAAATTCATTTCTATTTGATTTCTTAACCATTTCTATGGTCATTTTTCAATTTCTACTATTAGCTCACTCTCTCCCAATATATATTATATATCTATCTTTTTCAAATTTTCAATCGTTAATAAAATACCTACTTTTCATCCAATCAAGCGCTCAAATACATTTTTTTAAAACTTGTAGTGGATGATACTTGATGTTAATATAGTTTTTTTCAAATATTAATTCATTAATTACCGGTTTTCGATGCCAACTTAGATTCGTCTCCATTGTTGTAACTGCTACAGTAATGACAATAATTGGCGTCGAAAACCGGTTTTTCAGCCAAACTAGCCAAACCAGATGTGCATTGTTACAACAACCCAGACAAATCATGCTCTTTTTTCAATTCCTACTATTTGTTCCCTCCCTCCCAATATATATATATATATATATATCTTGTTCAAATTTTCAATCATTAATAAAATACTTTCTATTCACCCATTCAGAGTAGGAATTCACATAATTTTTTATATTGCTTGTTTCTAGTAATGTATATATACGAAAGGTGTCCGGAAACTAAGTACTGTTTCGGAAAATCTTTTTTCAAAACAAATTTTGAAGTGATAACTTCTTTAGGCGCGTTTTGCTGCGAGTGAACTTGAATGGTGCGTTTTAAGAAGCTAAGCATTGTTACGCTCGGGTTTGTAACGCTCGTAGCAAGGCATCGGAATTTTCCGTAACAATGTAAAGTCCATCAACAAAAAAGACTTACAACAATGACAAAATTTGGCGTCGAAAATCGGTTTTCAGCCAAATTGGAATTACATGACGTTGCTCTATTGACTGTATTAATTAATTTTGTTTAAAATATAGACGGTTATTAATAACTTCTTTAGGCGCGTTTTGCTGGAGAGTGAACTTGAATGAAAGTCATTGTTTGGTTTGTAACGCTCATTCGGCTCTTTTCGTCATTGTTGTAAGAATGTTATTGTTACAACTATGTCAAAATTTGGCATCGAAAATCGGTTTTCAGCCAAACTGGAATTTCATGACGTTGCTCTATTGACTGTATTAATTAACTTTGTTTAAAAAATAAATGCTTTTAACATGTGATTAACTTGAAATATATTATTAAAATTCCAATCTCAACAATATTTTACATTTTCTACAAATTTCTATGGATTTTCTTAGATTTAAATTTAAAAAAAAAGAAAGTTATACAACTATTTTTCAAATAGATTGGTACATTGTATATCTTTCTCAATACTGCCAAATTAGACTGACAATGAGATGGAATATTGTAAAACTTCTTTAAAATATTTATAAAATTTCGTAATTTTGAATATTTTCTATTTTTCTGCTTTTTTGCACATAAAATATTTTTAAAAAAGGCACTTTTCCATTTCAAGCAGCCATAAAAATGCAACGAAAAAAACTGCTAAAATCACCAAATGCCAGTAATAATGAATTGTAATAAACCTATGACAGAATTGACTAGTTTGGGGTTTATGGAGCACGAGCAGAAATACAACTCTCTGATACATTACAACTGATAGTTTTCTTTATTTTTAGAAAAGCGATTGAAAGTGAAAAACTTGAAGACTATAAGAAAATGCTGAAATGGTTTCATCTGATGTTATTATTTACATTTTGAATATTTGTTTATACAGTGAATGCAAACAAATGTCTGGGTTTTCTCTCGAATACATAATGATATTGAATAAATAATTTTATATGGCAATACTAATTTCCCCTTGTTTTTTATTCACCGAACTAATCCCTGAAGTAACATTACAAAATTTGAAGTTATCACTTCTATCGCATGGTCATAAGCCCACACATTTTTTTTATTAAAAGAGCACGTCAGGAGCCATTTTTTTACATAGTTAACAACATTGTTCAGACATTTGTCATATCAGGAAACCAGTTTGTTTATACCGCATAGCTGCCGCCAGTGAGCAGTTTTTGAAATTTGTCTAAACTTATTACAAAGCAATCCTTTTCGTGAACCGTCTGTTTTCACGAATTTACTCTTTTTTTCAACCAAACCATTAACAAGAAAGGCATGAACATTGATGGATATCATTGATTGCCGAAACCACGTCCGACTTTCATCATTCATTACATTTTCACAGTTTGTCTATACCGCATAGCTGCCGCCAGTGAGCAGTTTTTGAAATTTGTCTAAACTTATTACAAAGCAATCCTTTTCGTGAACCGTCTGTTTTCACGAATTTACTCATTCACTTTTTCAACCAAACCATTAACAAGAGAAGGTCATGAACATTGATGGGATATCATTGAATTGCCGAAACCACGTTCCGACCATTTCATCATTCATTACATTTTCACTATAAAACTCTGGGAGTTGATGATGATTTTCCATTGGCTTAACATTCCTTACGTTCAAAAAACAGATTGCAGAACGCACTTCACAATCGGTGGGATCGGCAGTCGTGTTAAACATTTTGAACACCTACAAACACGTGTAAAATCAGCACAATACAGCAGCAATAACGCCACTGTGGACTAATAATCAATCCAGAGACACGTGTCCGCAAGTGCCGAACTGCTAAAACTACCGCTGCAGTAGCAGTAAAACGAAACAGTACACGCCTAGTAAATATAATAATACAAAACGTTAAATAATATTAAAGGTTTGTTGTGTAATATTATGATGGAGTGCTACGATGATATAACAAGCAATATAAAAAAAAATTAAGTCAATTCCTACTTTGAATGGATGAATAGAAAGTATTTTATTAGAGATTGAAAACTTGAACAATATATATAGGGAGAGAGTGAGATAGTAGATGATGATGATGAATGCCCAGAGGAACCGAGCTCATCCGAAGTGGGTTTAGAGCTACAAACGATCCCTCCGGAAACAACCACTCTCTCGTCCACTTTTTATTGTAAAAAAAAAAATCAAAGTTTACATTTTAAACAATTTCAACTTTTTTTACAAATACAAAAGAAATAATAAAATTATACAAAACAAATGCACCATAAAGACAAAAAAAAAACAGGAAGCATAAATAATTACATTAAAAAAAAGTTTCTTTGGAATCAAATTTTCAGTTGAAGTCACCACTTCCTGTTGATATTTTCCCGCCATTTGGTTCTTCAGTTTTCAGAAAAAGGAAATAATCCATCGGAAGGAGGATTACTTTTTTCGAGATCTCCCCCCCCCCTATTTTTTTTAAAGAAGCATAAAAGAAGATAGCAGCAGTGAAAAATAAATAAAGAGAGAAAAAGGGGGCGGGGCGGAGAAAGATGATTGGGTTTTATTGGAGATATCATTTTTGCTAAAATAAAATAAAATAAAATAAACAGGAAATTAACCTGAAAGTATACTAATATTGTTAACCAAGAGCTAATAGTAGAAATTGAAAAAAGAGCATGATTTTTGTGCATTGTTGTAACAATGCACACTCGGTTGGTTAGTTTGGCTGAAAAACCGGTTTTTGACGCCAACTTTTGTCATTGCTTAACAGTTACATTGTTAGAACAATAGAGACAAATCTAAATTGGTATCGAAAACCGATAATTAATTTAATTAATTAACCGGTAATTAATGAATTAACATTTGAAAAAACTGTATTAACATCACAAGTGTCATCCACTGCAAGTTTGAAAAAAGGTATTTGAACTTGTGTGTGTGTGTGTGATAGGATGAACAGAAAGTAACTTATTAACGATTGAAAATTTGAACAATATATATATATATATGTATATATAGGGAGGAGTGAGCTAATAGTAGGAATTAAAAAATAATATGATATATGCATATAATTATTTTGAAATTCGTATTATAATATAACATTACTTTTAATACAGTCATATATTGTTAAAACATTCTTTAAATGGTTATAAAAGTCGTTTGTTATCGGGAGATATTAATAAACATATGTGCAATATAAATCGAGACCAATAGAAAAGTACGAATATTTGTATACATAAAAGCAATTTTCTTTAGTCAAATATATAGGAATCGATCAATACCAAAACACCAATATCTTTTTTTGCTTCATTTGTCTGAAGTTTACACTACGTTTGTCTCTTCCTATCAATTTTCTATTTCGCAATTTCATTTCAAATTATTGTTGATATATGAGCAGGATTCCTGATTAGATTTTCAGTATTATGTCTGACAAAGGAAAAAAAAGAAAGAAAAAGTAATGCTTCCTCTGAGAAACATTACACAGCAAGTATGGAATTCCTTATATGTATGAGTCTATACAAAATTAAGAATCCTTTTGAAAGCGTTCAACAAAGGAAATATGAAATGTCTAGACTTAACTTGTAAAAAATATTTTCATTAGTTGATCAAATTACTGTTCAAATGGCTTTGCATTCCATGAAAAAAATAAGCACATGTTTTTTTTTAATATTATGAGTAAATGCGATAAAAATCTATGATTACTTACGAAGTTTCATGTACCTTATTTGGTTTTAAAAGAAACTAAAATCTTTAATTAATACTTTTCATTAATTTTTTTAATTATATTACTTCACAAATAAATGCAAATCCTTTTTTCAATTATTTTCAATAAAATTGTTTTAATTTTCTGTCTATTATTGTTATAACTGATGAAAGATATCCCTGATTGTTTTCTTTAAATTATTTGCGTCGTTGTATTGAATTTTTGTCTAAATTTTTAAATGAAAATATGTATTTGTTATCAAATTTTAACTATATATACCCAAATTACATTCTTGGTAAACCAAAAAAAATTTCATTTTTATTTGTTTTTTGTGTTTATGGTAATTGATTTATATATAGTTAGCTGTCTTACAAATACTTATGACAGGAGCTATTACATTTTCAATAATGCGTCATCAATTGAGGTAAAGTCGTCATCTTAGATGGAATAGAATATAATTTAAATATATATTAATTTATCATTTTCTTCATGTACATTCTAATTTAAAAGAAAACCCTGAGTAAAAATAAGTCTAGTCATTTTAGTTTCGTTTACCATTAAAACCAAAATTATTCTTAAAATTCTTTTTTCTAAGCAAAACCATTAAATATATCAGTCCTGTAGTTCTATTATTGCTATTTATAAAATTTTCAGTTAAATATCACAAAATAAAAAATTCATATCCAGATTTGGCACATTTTGCTAATACACGATGAGCCAGTCGCTCGCCAACCATGAACCAGACGTTTTCTATTGGAGAGAGATCTGGTGAACGTGAAGGTCAGGGAAACAACCGAAAATTTTCCGTATCAAGGAAGGACCGTACAATATTGGCAACATGTGGCCATGCATTATCCTGCTGAAACGTAGGGTTTCGTAGGACTCAAATAAAGATTAGAACCACGGGTCGTAACACACCAGAAATATAATGTGCACTGGTCAAAGTGCCATCAATGAGAACAAAAGGTGACCGAGCCATGTATCCAATAGCACTCTACACCATCAGGCCAGATGAAGGGCCAGTATTAAGATGACGAATGCACGCTGTCAATGTACATTCACCACGATGCCGCCAAACACGGATGCGACCATCTTGATGCTGTTATCAGAACCTGGATTCATCTGAAAAAATTACATCTCGCCAGTCGTGCGCCCAGGTTCATCGTTGATCACATCATTGAAGACGTTCCTGTCTGAGATACAGCGTCAAGGGTAGCCGCAGCCATGGTCTCCGTGCTGAGAGTGCATGTTGCTGCAAACGTCGTCGAACTGTTTGTGCAGATACTTGCTGTCTTGCAAACGACCATAATTCTTGACACGGGGCTCGTGACGCGGCTGCTTGGTCCATTAAGGCCATGCGGGAAACATGCCTGCCTTCTCGGCTGCTAGTGATAGGGGGCCGTTTCCTATTACCGCCCTAAGCCCTTTGATTCCATATTCTGCTAACAGTCATTGATCTCGACCGACGCGAGTACGATAAACCGCGATCCCGGTACGCTACACTTCGACCTTTACCCAAACCAGAAACGTGCTGGTACACATTTTTGCTTCTTACACGAGGTGCCACAACAACTTTTCACCAGACAAGGACATTCAAATGCGAATTGTGAAGGAAAAACCGACTGGACTATTTCCTCATTTAAACACATTGTAGGTGTCGCTACCGACACCTACTTTGTCTCGATGTGCAGAAAAGTTTATCATTTGCATATCACAGTACTTTCTTCCTGCCGTATATATTTCATGTCTGTAGCATGCCGCCGTCTAGGTGTAGCAATTTTAATGTCTAGTGTAGTGTATGTTCTACCACGACCTAACTTTTCTTGTTAGGTAGAATCAACTGGATCCTTATCATTGGATACGACATTTAAAAAATGTGTAATTCATAGAACATAAAATAGATTTTCCCTTTCTCAATATTTTACACAATTTTAAAAATATTGTAATCAAACTATTTATGCATGCGAATAGTTCAGATAGATCATAAGTTAATAATTACCTGTAATTCTTCATGAAAATTCAAATATCCCTCGCCTTTTTCTTACATAATCGAATACTTCGCTTAAAAATTTACGGTATACTTCGGAGTACACGGCGTGCCTTTATACTTTCAAACTGCATTTTTTAAAGTTTTAAGAATATTTGCCAAATAGCAAGCATTTCTTTTACAAAGAAACTAGAAATGTACATGCGTAATACTTTTCAAAAGATAACAATATAGTGTGTGAGTGGATAATAAAAACAAGAAATAAGAACACATCTACCAAGCTATATCAAACTAAAGATGAAAGAATTCGATGATATAATAGATGATACAATGGGAGACGAATATGACGAACTTTATTCATGTTATCTAATAGGAAAAGATCATTAGGCTGCCCGTTTCTTTTAAATAAACATTGTTCAGATATATTTTGAAATTGTATTTTTTTTATATATATTCATCTTTTCTTTTAATTTTAAAACTCTCATTTTTTTATATCAGATGTGTAAAGCGCGTCTTTAGATTTCGGTCTTATTTTTTGTATTAAAAATGCGTGCTAGGGCCGGAATTTTTTATTTTTTCCATTTTTTTTTGTACTTGATTTTTCCTTTTTTTTAATTTTTAAAATTTTATAGGTTTTTGTTTTTTTTTCTTTTTAAGTGCAGTCAAAATTGGCTTCACAACATAAAAATAATGCCTTACAGAAAATCAAACCTGGGTCGTCCATACTCGCAAAGCAAATGTAGTGCAACGAGTGTAAATGCACTTCAAACGGAACAAGAATGTGCATCAGCAAACGAGAAAAGCAGACAATGAATGGCAGAAACACATTCTGAGGTTCTCATCAGAGCAACATGTAGCCAGACTTGAGTATGTACATTTACGAGCACAACATTCGTGTTCTGCAACGTAAGATCTGCTCTGTTCTTAACAAAAGGAACACAGTAAGTTACGAATGGCTTAAAGATGTCAATCAGAAACAGCATATCAGCGTCAAATAGGATTTTGTCATACACAATAACAGTCACCTTGCATTCAGGTAAATCCCAGTGGAAGATTAAAGGTTGAGCTGGCCTGTTCTCATTAGCACAATGACTGAAGTGTATCCTTATTGCAATGCTCTGAACTTTAAGGTTGAAACAAAAGGAATGTTTTGTACCACTGGAAAAATTAAACTGTCTCAACTTGGAGAACCACCAGGGTCATAAAAAACTTTGCTTGCCAGATATACTGCAAAACATTTCCTATATAACATCAAGAAATACACTTCATGTTTCCAAATGATATTGTTAGGGGGAAAGGTGCATTTGTGAACACACCTCTGATTTAACAGAAACATCATAAGCATTGTAAAACTAAGCCATTGCCCTCGAGGAATCCAGAGTTGAGCCATTTAAAATTTATCTTCAAACGTGAGGTCTCCACTATGAAGACAACATAAATAAATTTAGGTTCATAACATAAAGACAAAAATAAGCCGTAATAACTTCAAGTGTTTGGTTAACAAATTACAAATGATATTAGTTAAGGAAAAGTTTTGTGTATATATATTTACTAGCTGTTACCCGCCCGCTTCGCTGGGTATTTCATGATGTTTTATAAATTTTTACTGCTTATATATATATATATATATATATATATATATATATATATATAAATTATTGATATCTAAGTCCTAGCATTAAGAATTCGATTGAATTGAAAAATATACTTATAACTGTAACTGTCACCTGTTGATAAAAAAAAAGGGCAGAACTCATCTAATTTGTATTTTCTAAAAATCTCTAAAATTGAAGCATAGAATGATGTTTGCTCTTTCGTAACTCAAAAACCAAGTGGATTCCCGCAAAACCAATTTTCGGTGGATCTCTACTCCGTAAATTGAACATGCAAGCCAAATTTCAAGTCTAAATCTAACAGAAAAAAGCAAAAGTTTTACTATAAATATCCCCGTAATCCCGTTGAGAGCCGTTTTCCAAAATTACTGCTCTTAGCGGATTTCAATTCAACAAAAGAAAAATGCAAACCAAATTTCATTATTATAGTCCTTGTAGCTCGAAAAAAGTAATTTTTTTTGTCAATACGTTCCAGTAACCCCCTGCAACCCCCCAGAACTTGATTTGCTTAAAATTTATTCTTAGTGGATCCCTATTCAACAAAAGAAACATGCTTAACAAATTTCAAGTATATGGGTCTAACAATTAAAAACAGGAATTTTTTTCTGTAACTCCTCTTGATCCCTCGCAAACATCTTTAGGATCAATTTTCATTTTACTCTTTGTTAGAGGAACTCTATTTCATGAAAGGAACATGCCTACCAATTTTCAAGCAGGATGATCAAGTAGTTTAAAAATGGAAATATTTATCGATTACGCCTCTTAATCTCCCGAAATTAAACTTGGTAGTTGATATTCGCGAAACCCATTTTGTAGCGGTTCTCTACTTTACGAAAGGAATCTGCTTGTCAAATTTCAAGACTGTACGTCTAACAGTTTAAAAATGGGGATAATTGTCTATAACGCCACTTGAGCCCCCGCAATGCCACTTCTGGGTCTGTTTTCACAAAACCCATTTTGTAGGGGAATTGCACTCTATGAAAGGAATCTGCTTAGCAAAATTTGAAGATTGTGCGTCCAATTAATTAAAAATGCAAAAAAATTATCAATAACGCCCCTTGAACCCCCGCAACACCACCTAGGGGTCGATTTTCACAAAACACATTTTGCAGTGTATTTCTATCCTATGAGAGGAATCTGCTAACCAAATTTCAAGACTGTGAGTCTAATAGTTTAAAAAAAGAATTAATTATTTATATCTGCCCTTAACCCCCGGAACACCCCTTGGGGGTCAATTTTCTCCAAACCCGTTTTGTAGCGGATATTTACTCCATGAAAGAAACATTCCTACCAATTTTCAAGCAGGTAGGTCAAATAGTTTAAAAACGAAAATATTTATCTCTTACGCCACTTATTCCCCTGACAACGCCACTTAGAGGTCTGTTTTCACAAAACCTTCTTATAGTTGATCTCTACTCTATGAAAGAAATCTCTTTATCAAATATAAAGACTGTGCGTCTAATAGTTTAAAAATGAAAATAATTATCTATAACGCCCCTTAAGTCCCTCAACGCCACTTGGGGCAATTTTCACGAAACCCATTTTTAGCGTATCTCTACCCTATGAGAGGAATCTGCTTACTAAGTTTCAAGACTGTACGTCTATTAACTTAAAAATAGGAGTTTATAACGCCCCTTAAACCCTCCGCCCCGCAACACCCCTTGGGGGTCAATTTTCCCCAAACCCATTTAGTAGCGGATATTTATTCCAGGAAAGAAACTTACCTACCAATTTTCAAGCAGGTAGGTGAAGTAGTTTAAAAACGGATATATTTATCTATTACGCCCCTTAATCCCCCGCAACGCCACTTAGAAGTCTGTTTTCACAAAACCCGTTTTGTAACTGATCATTATTCTACGAAAGGAAACTATATATATCAAATTTAAAGACAGTGCGTCAAATAGTTTAAAAATGGAAATGAATTATCTATAACGCCCCTAAGCCCCTGCAACGCCACTTGGGGGTCGATTTTAAGCAAACTCATTTTGTAGAGGATCTCTACTCTCTGAAAGGAATCCGCTTACCCAATTTCAAGATTGTACATCAAGTAGTTTAAACATGGAAACAATTATTATTAAAGCCCTTAACCCCCGTAATGCCCCTTGCGTTTCGAATTTCGGAAAATCCTTTCTTAGCTGATGTCTACTCTATCAAAGGAACATGTCTACCAAATTTCAAGTCTGTAGGTTGAATAGTTCCAGAGATTTCGTGATTAGTCAGTCAGTCAGTCAGTGAGTCGCTTTTCTCCTTTATATATATTTATACACTTTTTTATAAGAAGTCATACCTCCAATGCAAATGCTTAAACATACTGAAAACATGTGATTTTTTTAAACCAGAATGAGCCACAGCAACGCGTGGCAGGGTATAGCTAATTTTATAATAAAAACCTAAGTATTTCAGTTTGTTCCTTCAATATGTAGAGATAATTATATCAAGGCTCTGAAAAAAATCCAGGAGTTACTTTAGACTGTATTTTAAAATTTAAATCTTTATGGTGAATGTTTTGGAAGCATGAACAATTTTTATAAATATATGCTTTAAAAATTTAGTTTTTATTAGTAATCATTGATAGTCTATGTAAATGGTTACTGACTTTGGAAAAGCATATTTAAATTTGTATAGCAAAGCAAACGCACACACATTCGGTCTTTATCCTTAATTAAAAAAAACATTTACGTATTATGATGAAAGCATTTCATGACGAATTTACGAACATTGCAGTTTGTGGTCCAAAAACATAAATACATATGATGACTTTTTTCCGCTATTTTCACATTTAGTCTTTTTTTTTTCACTAAGGAAAAAAAAAGAACTAACAATAATTAAAACAATTTCCTGTGTTCTCTATTTTCAGAAAAGTGGAGAGGATTTTTCTTCTATTCGTTTTTTGAACGAAAATTTACTTTTGTTTTCTAAGTGTTTGACATCCTTCAAAAAAGTATTATAACTAATTTTCATTGGAGAAAGTTTATAAACTTTCAAGATGTTTAATTATTTTTGTTTCTTTATGGTTTCCCCCTCTTTTCAAAACTAAATTAAATTTTTCTCTAACAGAATTAGAAGACAGGCTACTGCACTTAAAAGGCCAAATGATGTACATGGAAGAGTGGAGAAGCATGGTTTACTTGGGAACACCTGTGTAAGTAATTTTTCTCTTGCATTTTGGCTGCTTTTTTTTTCTTACATAGACCCTGAAAAAATTAATATTTAAACTCTAGTCAATTTTAAAAAATGTACAGCAATGCTTTTTACTGGGTGTAATAATTATTAGAAGACTACCGGCATATTTTTTTAAAGGAAAATAACTTTTGCAGATTGGTATAAAGCTTATGATTGTCTCCATTATCATGTAAAAATGCATCCAGAGATTTCACCTTCACTAAAATGGTTTAATTGATATTTTAAAGCTATTTTTATTGTATTCAGCACTAATTGTAAAACTATCAACAACATTTTAATGGTAGTTTATATATTCTCTGATATTATACTTATGTGAAATACCATTGACAGTTCTTCTGTTTAAATTTCGCTACAACAAAATGTCCTCAGAGATGTTCCTTTTTTTATCATATCTGTCAATTTGAGTCTTTTAAGGCATGTTTTAAGGGGCCAAACTCATGTGATGTCTTAGTCACATGATAAATGAAATCACGTGTTTCCAGTCGATGAGTTCCTGTCTTTTGCTGTTACCAACTTTTGTTTTTTGCTGAAACTTTCTTCATAAAAAAAAGTACATATTCGTCTACAATAATAAAACAACAGGAATATTACTATTACAAAAACGTATTTTATGTTTTAAATAAAAAAAACTTCTTCTTATCAAAAATATTACTACATCAAGATAACTTGTGGAAAATGGATTCTTGTTTGTTTTAATTAGGCTGAGATAATTAGGATATCATTTAGCATTACGAATACATTTACTTTCGAAACAAAAACAATTAAATCCACACAACACATCTAAATAGATAAAAATATTAATGTAACTTTTTTTCAAAAAAATGTAAGTATATATTAGCTAAACCATTGCTTATAGATTCACCTAGTGGTAATCTTTAATTTTCTCATGTAGATTCCCCTTAAAACTAATACCTTTCCTTAAATAGTAATTTCTTAAGAAAATTAAATTTGTGGAATTTTAAAACACTATAGATTCTAATTTTCTAAAAAAAAACTTTAATTGCATCTTTAATGGTTATCAAGTTAATCAAAAATTCGTAAGAAATCATAAAATAGTGTATAAATCTTTATGTTTCAAAATTTAATAATTATCATCATAATTGATAACCTTCGTAAAATAGTTTGTATTTGTTTATATATATAATCCAATAAAGTAATACTGAATAATAGGTAATAATATATGTTATTCTTTTGATGCATCTAAAACAGTTATTTGCAAATACTTTATACATATTTTATTTATTTTTTATGTCCAAAATCAGCAATTTAATTTTCATAGAGACGCAATTCCTTTTTTGAGCGTAGACTTTTTTTTGGAAATCCATCTATCACACGAAACTAAATTTTAAGTGTTCTTATATTTATTTACAGAAAGGATTAGTTAAGCTTTATTTATTTAAACTGATTCTTGTATGGGAAGCAAAAAGCAAAAAAAAAATCTTTTTTTTAACGATGTTATGTCTAAAAATATTCTTTTCTGTTTTGTTTTTTTAAAAAAAAGAAGATTTTTCACGAAAAGAGGATTTATGAGGCTTGTAAAGGAACTCTTTAATAATATGGTAGTAAGCGCACTTTGTTATAGGAAACAAGCTAGCTCAAAAAAAGGATTAGTGTAAGAAAAATAAATTTTTAAAACTGTGTGTTGCTTAAATATGAAACTCTACAATCGCCTACAAAAATAAAATAATTTTCACATCATGTCGAATTTCTAAGAAACTAATGAACAAATTTTAATGAAATTAAGTATGAATATATATTTATAACAAAGAAGTGTGCTATTTTTTAGAATCAGTTTTATATATGCAGGATTAAAGCCTAAAGTGCAGGAATATCAAAATCCACGCAATGATATCTAACTGAAAATGAGGTATGGTCCCCTCTCACAGTCAGATAAATCGCACAGCGCAACGTCATAGGGGACAGAAGGCAGTTGAGGATTCTGTATAGCAACTATTTCATTCTTGCAGCAAATCAGTTTTTAGTTCCAAAGATGTTCTCAGAGGAGAATAATGAGATAAAATTACTCTCCCAAGAACGTCATAGACATGCTCTGTAGAGTTTAGGTGAAGAGATCTGAATGGCCAATCCATACAGCGAATATCCTCCCTTTCCAAGTAATCATCGACCAGTTGAGTACCACACAAAAAAGCCTTGTGGTTTATCAACAGGAACTCTGGACAAATTGTGACCCTGAAAAGTAGAACATATAACTTAAGGGTCTTCTTTCTATACGTCTTCTCAGTAAGGGAACATTTGTCAAAAACATGCAGGGGTGGGCGACTGTTCAATATAGGACCTGCCGAATCCATTACATTCACACAATCGTAACAATCATTTTACCTAATGGAAATGAGGATATCATAGGCGGCTTTCTCAAGATACGCTTAGAATCAGTGTCCAAGCTGAATCTGGACTCATCATTAAAAATCAAGGTGTTTCCCTGATTCTGGTCCAAGTCGCATGTTTTTGCAATGCCAAACATGCTCTCTTTTGTGCTGTAGTGATCAAGATGCAAACTACGAATCTTCTGGAATACAACCCTTTCTTATGAAGCCTCCCAGCCATTGTTAACAGTGATATTCGAGTTCCAAGTGAGGCATACAACTCACACATGAGAGTTGTGAAGCCGTAGCAGTGAAGTGTCACCGCGTTGTCAGGACTAATTTCGATCTTCATTCCTCATTGCGGAATTGGGTCAATTTTGTCTAGGTTTACTAAGTATATATCTAGTATTATGAAACTGTTTCCTCAAAATGCAGATGACACTGGGCAGTATCATTGACACTGACATTGGGTTTTGTATCCATCTGAGCTTGTGATTGGCGTGCTTCCGATCTAACGACAATTTTTCATCTCATTTCGTCATACGCATGTTCATGGCGGCTCATTTTATCTGATGTCTGATAAAATTTACTCGACTCTTGCCAGAATCACGGGGAATGTAAGAACACAAACATTGAAAAACCTTTGTGTGCTTACATTCTTTCCAAAGACACAGCTCCGCATGTATGCTTAGAATTTAGATTCTGTATATTTGCGTATTTTTTCGGTGACACACAATTACTACATTTTGTTCAATACGTTTTGCAGAAATAAGTACAATAGCGAATTTTTTTAAGGGAACCAAGACGTTTTTCACCTTCGGGAAATCAATTTTTTAAATTTTTATCTTTAAAAAAAGTCAATTTAATGCTGAATTCAAAATTGTATAACATGTATAGGTTTAAAGCTTAATACCCAAGCAGTTGCAGTTTTAAAATGTAAAAACAGCTATTGCGGTTACAACAAATGTCTTTATATCTGGAGAAGAGTATATCTACAAACATTCCCTCACAGAACCAGTTCTTGTCAGGATTAAAAACATAATTACAAACATATACATAATTTTCAAACATGCATTTAGAGACTTAACTGCAAAAGAACTTTGACTAAAATGTTTGCCTGACCGTACCCAGATCCCAAATGAAAGCTTCAAAAACTGTATATGGAATCAAGTTCCAAAAAACACAATTGTGAGCAAAAAAAATTGCAAATTGGTGTAATGGACGCAGTTATATGCTTTAATGAAGATGCACAGTAATATACTTATTAAAAGCACTAAAAATAAATCTTGGGATAAACACTTCTGAAGGCTTTCGAAAAATTGACAAAGATAGAATTTGTGAAGTCGAGATGACAGTTTAAAAATCCAGCAAAGAGGCCAAGACCATTGAAAGACAAAATAAAAGGAAGAAGGATGCTTTAGAAGTGTTCATGCAAGATGAATACAAATCTGGAATATTTTAAATATCAAATTTTAGTAATGTACCCTTTTATTTAGTTTTTTTCTTCATATTATTCAAAACGTGTTTTTTTAGTTTTTAGGATCCGTAGAAAAATCTATCTAAAACATTTTAGTGAAATTTTGGTATGAGCTTTTGTATAATAATAATGTATTTAATGTTACTAATTTAATTGCTGAAATGTTAGTATTTTTATTTTTACTGTCAATTTTTTAAAAAAAAAATACCTTTTTTTTATCAAAATTTTAAAAAATCGAGATTCAAATTTTAAAAAAATTCTAAGCAATGAAAAATAAAAAAAAACTAGAGCATTTAAATAAAGGTACAATTTTGTAACTAAAACAGTATGATTTGTTGTTTTATATGTTATAAAAGGAAAACTACAGATATACCTAATCAACACCATGTATACGAAAGCACCTTTTGAAGTGTACTTTTTCAAATCCTTATATTTCAAAAAATATTGTACATATTTAAAAATTTTATGTTATAGTATATTAAGAAAAGTATGTAGATTATGTGACCCACAATTTTTTTTTTATGGAGTCTTTTTGTTTTTGAAAATAATGTTCCTTCGAAAATCGAAATTTTGCGTCATCGAGAACGTCCCGGTTCCCTTAAATTTTGTGCTCAGATATTGTATTGTATTGAAAGGAAGTCAAAATGCGAGTTTTAAGTAAATCTCATAATATCATATTCTGTAGACTTTTAATTTTATTTTTATCAACCAATTTGATACGGAGTTCATAGAAGCTATTTTTTGTAATAATTTATTCACGGTGTAAAAAGCATTTTTATTTTATTAGTTATATCTTAAAAATTTTAGTTATACAAAGAGAAATTTTCAGAATTGAATTAGTCATTTTTTAACAGCATTTAATCCAGGTTTATTTACTTTATTTGTGTTTAATTGCATTTTCTTACAGAATGAGAGATTTGGATGCAATGGTTCATACCGGACTCTACATAAATGATTTAAGTATGCACGATTTCAGCCGAGACATGGTGCTGGCAGGACAACAACAATCAGCAGAGTTAAAGCTTGCTCTTGATCAGGTATTCCAAGTCAATTTATGCATTTTTCCAATCATTCTTTCGATGTAATTCAAAAAGTTGGGGTGTTAAGTTAAATGCCTTTTTAATTGTAAAAAAATCGTCACGTCGGTAACATCGTCTAATATTTTAATGATTAATAATTGACATTTACTTTAGTCTTGTTGGTTGTATTGCTATGATAGCACAGAAGAAATTAACCCCTTAAGTACTGCTGGCGTATATATTGGCCTTGATCAACCGGTGCGTTATATGCCCCGGATGTATATATCCGTCCCCCCGAAATACGGTTATTTTCTCTGAAATGCTTTCAATAAAATTATTTCGAAGGCTTTGGAATCCAATAAAACAGCCTTGACAGTGTTTGCGAAGGATTTACTTGTTTCACAGAAAAATGTGCTTATTTGTGCATTTCCTTCCCTCACCCCCTAATACACTGCATACGCGCTTCTATGTGAATTACGGTGGCACTGGGGAGCCAATCGCGTAACTTTTAATCGGTAGCTAAGCGGTTAAGACACAGCACAGATTTCAATTGCGACCTTTCAAGCTTTGTGACTATTATACTGGCGGTTAGCAAAATGTTGATACTCATATTCTTCTCCGATCCAAATAAAGGGGGGAAAGCCTGAAAGTCAAGCTGCATGTACTCGAAATCAATTGACCCCTTTGTTTCTAGTAAAATTGCATTCGCATTGTTTCTTCCTTTATTGATTTGATTTTGTAACTTTTACTTTGTAATTTATCCTTTTATTGTTTTGTTTTTTACATGTTTCTGAAATCTCCACGGTTCGGGCACACGAGAATTGTTTTATCTTTTTCCAATATTTTTAAAAAACTTTTAATTCGAAGTTTGTGATTAGAATATACAATACAGTAGAGTCCGAAAATAGGCACTCGATAACTCTGCGCTCCGGATAACTCGGACATACCCTTGCACTTCCATAAAGCCCCACTTGCAGACCCGTTCAACACATTACGCCTTTCTTTAAAAAATAAAAGAGTAGCCAGTTTTTAAAAAGTTTGCTACTTAATTTTCGAGTAAATTTACAGTACGCACTTTTCCTTCGTTTGATGGTATTTGGGCAAGTTAATTTTCGGTTGCATTCTCAAGAAAAGAATACATACAAGTGCAGTACAGTATTTTCTGAGGTAACACTCCCATATTCGTTTTTAACTCCATTCTCGATAACCCAGGATTTTCATAAACTCGGATAACCTTCGATACACATTGGTCGAGCTTCCAGAGCTCTGCTGTATGTATTAGTAGAGGCATTTTTTTCTAACCTTACTCATATAACGAGTATTGTATGAGAAAACGAAACTTTTATAAATTCTTAATTTTAATTATTTACATAAAATGTTTTTGATGGAAACATTGGATATACACTGAAAAGCCAAAAAAAAAAAAACTGGTACACCTGCCTAATATCTTGTAGGGCCCCCACGAGCATGCAGAAGTGCCGCAACATGACGTGGCATGGATTCGATTAATGTCTGAAGTAATTCGTGCTGGAAGTAATTGACACCATGAATCCTGCAGAGCTGTCCATAAATCAGTAGGAGTAAGAGGGGGAGGAGATCTCTTTTGAACAACACGTTGCAATGCAGCCCAAGAATACTCAATAATGTTCATGTCTGCGGATTTTGGTGGCCAGCGGAAGTGTCTAAATTCAGAAGAGTGCTCCTGGAGTAACTCTGTAGTAATTCTGGACGTGTGAGGTGTCTCAGTGTCCTGCTGAAATTACCCAAGTCCTTCGGAAGACACAATAGACATAAATGGGTGCAGATAATCAGACAGGATGCTTACGTACCTGTCACCTGTCAGAATCATATCTAGACGTATTAGGGGTCATGTATCATGCCAACTGCACACTCCCCAAACCATCACAGAGCCTTCACCAGCTTGAACAGACCTCTGTTGACATGTAGGGTCCATCGATTCATGAGGTTGTTTCCATACCTGTACACCTCCACCAGCTCGATTCAATTGGAAACGAGACTCGTCAGACAAGGTAACGTATTTCCAGTCATCAACAGTCCAATGTCGGTGTTGACGAGCCCTGGCAAGGCGTAAAGCTTTGTGTCGTGCAGTCAACCAGGTACACGAGTGGGCCTTCGGCTCCAAAAGGCCCGTATCGATGATGTTTTGTTGAATGGTTTGTACGGTGACACTTGCTGATGGCCTAGCATTAAAACCTGCAGCAATTTGCGGAAGGGTTGCACGTTTGTCACACTTAATGATTTTCATCTGTCGTCAGTGGTCTTATTCTTGCATGATCTTTTTCCGGCCGCAGTGATGTTGTAGATTTGATTTTTTAGCGGATTCCCGATATTCACGGTACACTCGTGAAATGGTTGTCCGTGAAAATCTAAATTTCATCGCTACCTCGAAGATGCTATGTCCCATCTCTCATGCGCCGACTATAACACCACGTTCAAACTCATTTAAATCTTGATAACCTGCCATTGTAGTGGCAGTAACCTATCTAACAACTGTGCTAGAAACTCGTTGTCTTATATAGGCTTTGCCGACCGCAGTGCTATGCTCTGATTGGTTCCATATCTCTTTATTTGCATACGCTTGCCTGTACCAGTTTTTGGGGGGGGGAATCTTCAGTGTATATGTTGTATATCAACCGATGAGAAAATTATAAAACTGATGGAAACCTTTATAAAAAAAAGCATTTAAATAACCGTATGATAGTTTAAAGGACACCCATAATTGTTTTTATACGGTAAGTGAATGTCCCCGATAAATTCGTGCAAAAAATATTCTAATATAAAGGAATAATTAAAAAAAAAACATTTGCGCTTAGTAAAAAATGAAGAATGTTTCAAAATAAAAATCATCCATGAAGCCAAATGAAATTTATGTTAGAATTTATGTTACATTTTCTCAATTTAAACGTTTTAGGTTTATATATTATACCATAGACCAATTTCACCAAATAAATAGTCATCGCCAATTCAAAAAGCGTCGCTAAATGCTGCAATCGTTATTATTACTTTGGAGCATGCGTAATAACGGTTTCCCACTATTGGCTACATATCCTGGCATTTGGCGATGTCTTTTAATTTAAAGAAATTTGTCGACGGTATAATACGTAAGTACCACGTTTTATTTTAAGAAAATTGTTTGTATGATAAATCTATAATTAAAGTGAAGCAAAAATTAATAAATTCATATCTGCACAAATTTTGTTCTAATTTTATTGACGTTTAAGATCTATGTTAAGATGTAAATTTTGGCCAAGAACATTTGTATATGTAATTTGAATAATGTGTTGCTTACTATATTAAGGCATTCCTGACAATAAACGAAAAAAAGTGGTGCACAACCAATAAATTCTAGAAAAATGTATGATTTAAAAAAAAAAATAAGAGAAAGAGAGAGAAAAGCGCTACACAAAAAGTTTTGATTTCACTAATTACACTAAACCAGGGAACATTTTTTTCAAAATGATAATGAAATCTTTTTCAAAATTTGTGTAAAATCAAAATCGGAAAACAAAATTAGATGCTAAAATAAGGGAAATAAGTAGGATTATAAAAGGGTAAAGGGATTTTAGTAATAAATCTCTAATAATGATAAATGCGCTACACAAAGAATCAGTCGAGAATGAATACATGTAGAAGATGAATATGAAATACCAAATCAAATATACAGTGTAAATATCACTTTAATTTCAAAGACTATCAAGTTCTATTGATACTAAAGGCACAAATTACTAAAATCTCATGAAAGATGTTTGTGAAAGCACACGTTTATAAATCAGGAATTCAATTCCCTTTTACATTTAATTTAAGCTAATTCTATACACATATGCATAATCCTATTTAACTTATACTATATACTCCAGTATTATTACGAAAGTACCTTCTAAATATCCTGATATAAATTGACAATGATTCAGCATTTATTTTAACATTTCCATAGTAAATCTTGTCGCGCGGGGTTTCTTTCTACTTTACGTCCCTAATTAACTGTAATCCCTATTTCGTGCTGCGAAACAATAGCGGACTTAAGCAGCTTATGCAAATGACAGGGCGAAAGTATCGTGAACAAATTAAGGCTTTCGTTAGCAAAATCCCCTATGAAACCAAAAACTTATCCATCATGTTTACTTCTTGTTTTCCGTGTGGCAGCTTGACACGATTCTTAGCAGCAACTCGTCAAAAGGCTTGTTAGAGCGCCAGAGCTGTCTTGCAGTTAATGTGAATTGACTGCAAATTGTCCTGGTGCGTTGCTTACTGTTTTCGGAAATTAGATGATGTCTTTAAAGAGCCGATCGATTTTCGTGTGCGGGTTTAAAAGGCGTAAGAAAGGTAGCTTTTGTAGGTTTTAGATGAGGTAAACATTTAAGAATAAGGACTGCCTGTCGGTTTTGAAATTATTTGTCGTTTAAGATGAGAGGATTGTAAAATAGTTTCGTGGAAGCTATTAAGGATTTGGTTGACATGTATTTTTATTGTGTGTCGTAGACAATATGATCTCGTGTTCAAGAATTTTGTTTATTTTTGAATTCCTGATTCTCTCTAAAGACTCCTATACAAGGAAAATCGTTTAACACGAAACTGAGAGGAACTGAAATATTTTTTGATTTTAAAGGATATTGCAAAAGAAAACAAGTATTTATAAAATTAAGTTTATTAAAGTGCATTTTATTTGCATAGATATGTATATATATACATGCATTTAATAAAAATCACTGAAACAAAAACATTCACAAGAATTTAATAAAATTTAATACAAAATTTTGCAATAAAAAAATCTTCACAGATTTCTGTTTCTGAACAACAGTTTTAAGAAGCTCCATCTTCATTTTAAGCGAAATAGCAATTTGTTTCCTTCCTCCCTGAGTTCTTTGTCATTGCGCTTGCAAAAAAGATTCTTCTAACATATAGAAAAAAGGAACAAACCAAACTCACTGATTTTTTCTCACAGTGTGATGTACTCGTCACTGAATTCCAAAGCCAGCTGATGAGAGATGAAATGTTTTTGGTGGCGTTTGTAGGGGTGGAGGGTTAAAGTAGCTTAGATAAACAAAATAGGTTTGCTACAGGTTCTTCCGATGGTATTTCAAAGCCAATTAGCCTTATTTCTACCAATCATATGACCCCCCCCCCTCTCTTTCACTTCCCTCTAAATTTTGCTTGAGTGGCTGTTGCTTTCCAAATATTGTACATTCCAGGAAGAAATTTTCGTGTTAAGCATTTCGTTTTGTGTTAGAGAAAAAGTTTGTCGGACGCTGTATTGTTCATCTAATCGATATTTGCTTCACGTTTCGCGTAAACATTTTTCACTATTATGATTTACATTCCTGAATGTGTAACAAGGCGTTTAAAGTAATACATTGTTGAATAAAATTGTATTCAATTTTAGGTATTGATTATTGCATACTTATTTTAAAAGATTGAGATATGAGATTTTTTGTCGTTAGATTTAGTACATTTTAAGAAAAATATGCTAAAATTAAGAAAAGAAAAGGAAATTATTATTAATAAAATGGGAAACAATGGGTAAAAATTTACAAAAAAATACCATAAACGCCGCTCATTCTGTATCAAAAGTTTATAAACCAATTTTCAAGTTTTCATTTCTGATGTGTCTATGTTATTCATTTTTGAAATGACTTTCAGAATAAGAGATATTTTAATTTTTACAAACACTAGAGCACTTTATCTTATTTATTATATAAGGTTGCATAAAAAAAGTGATTTTATTTATTATAAGGGATTGTAAATTTTGTAATAAAACAATGATTGAAAAATCTGAAGATTAAAACATTGCTGCTATTACACAGAACATGCACAAAAAATTTCAGTTAATAATTTTCAAAACTTTTTGAGCCATCCCTGGCTCCGTTTGAGCATTTAAAAAAAAATACATTTCGAGTAAAACACGATTTAATGTATGACATCTTACTTAAAGTAATGACATCTGTTTTACTAAAACACGTGTAGTCTTTGTTCAGAGAACGGAAAATAAGAAACTTGGTATTTTTATAAATCTACTAAGATGACCCATAAAACAAAATCATAACAAAAATTTTCAGTTTTTGGCAAAGTTCACAATTTTAGGGTAGTCGGATACTTTTAAAGCTTTTGAAAAATTGTTCAATTTGCTTCTTAAGCAATATATATTATTTATGTAAAAAAAAGGTTTATTAAAGTGTTTTTGCATAACATTTTCACACATGAAAAAAAATCTTATTAATTAAAAACAAAAAATAGAAAAACAATGTATTTAATTGATTTTTAAATCTATAGAAAAAGTAATAACTTTTGAAGGAAACTTTTTGTGTAGAGTAATAACCGCTTTCCCGGAGGGGCTTCGTAAATCTGAAAAACAATCAAACGATGAGAATACTCGATCTCTAATCTCGTTTTCGCGCATTAGTTTCATGTACTAAGTGGTGACCGCGGTAGTCGAGTGTGCATGGTCGCTAGTAGGTGTGAGTTTGAAATCTCGTGTTACTGAAAACTTGCCATGTGGAGGGGTTTAAAATCCTCCCGTAGCATGGTGTGTATATTTGAAGGGGGGTTGTCAGCTCAGATGTTATCGTCGTAAATTGACGAAAGTTCGCAAATACGATGTCCGTCACCAACTGCCCTCGTGATGTTTCACAACGTGACGTAAATTTGATTCAAATCAAAAAACAAATTACATGACGATTTTCGAGCCCAGTTCCCATTAACGCAAAAAAATTTTACTATTTCCCAAGATAAGATTTTTGTGGAAGATTCTTATACCCAACTTAACCTCTTTTGAGAAAGAATTGCGATAAAAATCAGGGTTAATGCACAGTAATGCCCGAACTTACGCTGCAGGTGGGGTGGCCGCGGTAGCCAAGTGGTCTAGGCATCGGATGGTGGCTAGCATATCATGAGTTCGATCCCAGTACCACTGAAGAGCGATGTAGGTAAGCGGTGTAGGGGAGCGATGAACGTAAAATCTGTCGAGAGCTCCAACGTCCTCCCGTTGGTGTGGTGGGGTGGTTAGGAGAAGGGTGCCAGCTCAGGTGTCATCCGCGTCACTTGACCATGGTTCAAAATTACGTGGACCGTCCCCAAAAGCCCTCTTGTAGCTGAACAGTGGGACGTTAATATTCACTCACTACGCTACAGGTGGGACTGAGCTATAATCGCAGAAGAAGGGAAATAATTTTGCATATAAATACACATAAATTATTTTAGTTGGAGCCAAAGACGAAAGAAAATAACAATTTAGATGTTGAATAAAATCTTTGATAACACAAATACAAAATCGTAAACCAGAACTGTTTTGATGTCCACCAGCTCAAAGTTTTTTTTCCTCCCGCAAAATTTCCTCGTGGCATTCTAATAATTTTTTTATTCCTTGTTTTGTTGAAAAAATATGCTTAATGTTGGGGTCTATGTTTTCTTAAATTTGTAACTCTTTTACAAGCTTTTATTTAACTTGCAATGTAATTTGTTCGGGTGGAATCTTGCAACTCAATTTTGAAGCTGGTATCTTCAACCGATTGAGCTGAAATTTTGTATACACGTTTAGTTTGGATGACAATATATGTTTCACCAATTTTATTCCGATATTGCTATTAGTTAAAAAGATATTAATTAAAAACCTTAAAAGATATAATTGTTTTACCCCTGTGGGCTGTTTATTCCACTGTGCTCGGCGACGCAAATTGAAGAACGAGATGAGGGGAAGTTTTTTTGTTGAGTTTTGACGTTTTTAAAACAGCGATCTAATTCCGATATTGCTGTTTGGAGAAATGGGTGTTTAATATAGGACTTGAAGATGCTACATAAAATAAAAGTTTTGTGGCACAAACATGGAATTTAACTTTATATCTTATTTAATTATCCACACACGCACACACACACACACATATATATATATATATATATATATATATAATCAAAATTTCTCTACAAGAGAGAGATGAATTACATGTTTAATACTAAAAAGAATATCAATTGCTAGATAACAAGACAACAGAATTTAGAAGGAGATATGAAAGATTGAAATAACAGAGTAAAATATATTAGAGAATGGATGCTTCAGCATTATCAACATTGCTGACTTAGGACAGCTTGTATACATAAAATTTTCTTTAAAAAAATCCTTCTGTATAAAAGTGGGGTTGAACATGTTTTTGGCCAGCCAACCTTCCCCCTTTTTTTGTTAATAATACCGAGCAAATACCAATTGGAAATAAGGGATAGGAAATCTAAATCCATTATAAGGAAAAGGTAACTTACCCAAAATTGCATACTGAAATGCAGAGCCCGCGCTAAATCTGAGTACAACAAACAAGTTATTGCCAGATTCTGGACCAAATACAATTTCAAAAGAAAGCAAAGGCTGAAAAATAGCACTTAGCAAAAGTATGAAAAGAATAGAAATAATAAAATAAGAAATGTAAACATACTACCATTATCTTAGAGACTCTTAATATGGTTTAAAAGTTATAATATATTCTAAAAAGTAATTTTATCTAAAACTAGAAACTGGGGTATTTAAAACTATCTAGGAAGAATAATAAATCTATAATATAAACCTTTTAAAACTATGGAAATTTAATCCTTACTATTTAGAATTTCATTATTTAAATATCTATTAATAAAATTAATTGGGTAGAGTTTTGAATTATACAGTATTTAGTAAAATGTTTATAATTTTTATTTTTTCTGATTTATTATAAACTAGAAATTTATTGCGTAGTGTGTAATTAAGAACAATATTTCTGAATATCGATAAATGCACATTACTCTCCCAATGCGGTACTTTTTTAATATTGAAATTAAAGTCTTCTCGTTTATCATAAATATTAGTAACTATTTTATAATCTTTTAATTTAATTTCTATATCAAGAAAATTTGCTTCGTAACTGTTACTATTTGTGTGTATTAAATTAAGATATTGTGGATAAAATTAATATTAGATATAAAGTTGTCTTGCTTGCCAAAAATGTTTATATCATCTATATAACGAAAAAAGTAAAATTCTAAGTTGTCTTTCAAACTATTTTCAAAATATTGTAAATATAAATTGGCAAGACAGTTGCTAGCTGGGCCACCTTGTGGTAGACCCTTAATCTGTTTATAATAATTACCATTATGATAAACATAATTCTCTTATAGAACTAACCTAAGTAGAGAACCAAATCTATCATATTTAACATTTTTAAACAAATGATCTTTATGTAATTTTACTAGTGTTTTTATCATATCATCAATATTAATTGAGTTAAAAAGATCTTCAAAATCTAAACTAAATACTGAAAATATCTTTTAATCTTTAATTTGATATATATATATATAATATATGTATGTGTGTGTGTGTATGTGTGTGTATAATACTTTAATATAGTATTTGATTACTCAGGAAGCATCAAACTAAAAAGTTCTGCAGTTGACTTAAGAATTAAAAATACAGTGGGTAAAAAAAGTATTGGCAATTGTCTATAATTGAACATATTAGCTAACAAAGCAAATGATTAACAATTTCAACTGGACATAACAAACACAGGAGGTAATAAAGACACAAATCTAATGAAACTTTCATTTTACACAAAATATACAACAAAACGTAAATTTGCATGTCAAAAAAGTATTGGCTAATTTCTAACTGTTATGCAAATTTTGTCATGTTGAGGTCACGTGTTTAGACTGATAAGAAAGTCTGTTAGTATAAAGTCTGCTGTGCTATTTCAAAATTTTAAAACGTTGTTTTGTTAATGCTGTGATAAAATGGCTTCGAAATCGAAGGAGATATATGTTAATGTTATAAACATGATTATTCAGCTCAGAAATGAGGGTTTAACTTATCGTGCTACAGGAATACAACTGAACATAAGTTTATTTACTGTCAGAAGTGTTGTAAAAAAGTTCAACGAGACAGGATCCACAGAAAATAAGGTTAGAAGTGGACGGCCTGGAATATTTTCTGCAAGGGAGAAACGTAGCATTATCAAAGAGGTTAAGAAAAATCCCAAAATAAGTACACCCCAGGTAGCCAAAGATGTTGCTAATATTTCGCATAAAACTTTTAGTATACAGACTATACGGAATGTTTTACATGAAGAAAGTTATTATGGAAGGGCAGCTAGAAAGAAACCTTTCATTTCGGAAAGAAACAGAAGAAAGAGATTAGATTTTGCAAAATCTCATGTTAATTTATCAGATGAGTTCACAGTTATTTTTTCCGACGAATCGAAGTTTAACATTTTCGGGAGTGATGGACGACAATATGTGTGGAGAAAGCCTAACACCGAACTGGAAAAACAACATTTAACAACGACTGTGAAACATGGTGGAGGGAGCGTCTTAGTTTGGGGCTGTATGGCAGCAAACGGAGTTGGTAAACTGTGCTTCATTGATGGTATTATGACAGCACGTAAGTACATCGACATATTGCGCCATAATTTGCAATCCAGTGCCCAAAAACTTGGCTTAGGAACATCATTTGTGTTTCAACAAGGCAATGACCCTAAGCATGCAGCGAACCTCACCCGGGAGTGGTTACTGTATAACTCTCCTCGCCAGTTAAAGACGCCGCCTCAATCGCCTGACATAAATCCAATTGAGAATTTATGGCACAAATTGGACGTAGAAGTCAGGAAACATAAACTTTCGTGTAAAGACGAACTTAAGCGTATACTCCTGCAAAAATGGCACAAAATTCCCAATAGTACAACCAAGACTTGGTTTCCTCTATGAGAAATAGATTACAAGCTGTTATAAATGCAAAAGGTTTGCATACAAAGTATTAAACATATCCTGATTTTGTTCTTACATTTTACTTATTATTTTGCCAATACTTTTTTGACATACAAAAATACGTTTTTGTTGTATATTTTCTGTAAAAGACATATTAAAATGAAAGTTTTGTTAGATTTGTGTGTTTATTACCTCCTGTGTTCGTTATGTAAGTTAAAATTGTCAGCATTTCCTTTGTTAGCTAATTTGATCTATTATAGGCAATTGCCAATACTTTTTTTACCCACTGTAAATGGCTTAAAGAAACTTTGATTCCTTAAAAAATGCATCCAGACTTAATATGCTTAGCTGAAAAGGAAAAAATAGCAATTTTCTTTCTGTTTTTTCTACAATATTTAATTTTCTTATTAAAAAAATCTCTAAGAGTTTAGATTTTATGAATGAATTTTATGAAAATTTTCTTAATTAATTATTTGAAAACTGTGAAATATTAGCTTATTTTCCTTTTTTGTGAGTAGATTTTTTCAATTCTTAAGACTCTGGCGAGACATGTTTTTCTAATTTTAAGTGACTATACTTTATTATTTTATTTAGTGCCTCACTTTATTTGCTTAGACAACTTGTTCATAGCATAATCTTTGAAATGATTGAAAAATCCTCTTAGATATTCTTAATTTTGTTTTAAAGGAATATTTAGAAACCCTATGGTTTACTTTTTTTATCAGGGTTTGCTGCCCCACGATGTCGGAATCCTGAAATCCTGGGATGCCGGTGTTTTTTTTCAATCCCGAAATCTCGGGGTTAAAGGACTAATCCCAAAACTTAATTTTTGTCTAAATTTTATTTAAAAATTTTGTTCTCATAAAACTTTTTCAAGAATTTTTTAATTCTTCGAAAATTTATATGTTGTTTTTTAAATATGTACGTAAAATGTTTTTGAGCAATTATAAGTACTCTTGTTAAAAAAGTATATGCAGCTCTCTTTTCTCGTATGGGAGAATATCGCCCAGATCTAAGTGCTCCTTTTGGAATGCTTACATAAGCAGCATCTCAAGAATAGATTTTGTGTCACAGTTCCTTAAATTAAATGCCGTTAATTAATAACGAACTGTTTGAAAGACTTGAGACACTTCAAATCCCATTGCATTACTAACAGCTCACGCAACTGGATCTTCTATTTCAAATGAGGTAACACTTGAAATTAATTCTCATTCTGATTCAATAACTGGATCAATTTATAAACAAAAACCATTAAGTGTAGCAGAAGAACTATATAAAATTATCACAAAGAGGTATATGCACCATTGCAGTCTATTAGATTTGAGACACTGTCATCAAAAATTTAAAAAAAAAGAAATGTCTTTTTTTTTCAAATGGAGGGAGTTATGTTGACTACCTGAAAAGAACATACTCCTATTTAATGACGATAAATCCTACTAGTAAAGAAGCCGAACGTGCATTTACTTCGGCAGGACAATTTGTAACAAAAATAAAAAGCCGTTTCAACGATGGAACGCTGGGCGAGCTGTGTTTTTTAAAGCTTATTTAGAGAAACACAAGAAATGAAGAAATGTTTTTCTTGTAATTTCATTATGTACTATACTTATTTTTTCCTGATGAATTAAGTTTTTTTATTTATTTCAATAAAATTATTATTAAACCAATTTTTAATTATTTTTAAGTTTTATTTATGCAATTTTAAATTGCTAATATGTGAGTTTTTTTAATAAATAATCTAATCCTAATCCCGGGACCAAACCCGGATTAGGATTGATAATGTAATGATTTTGATAATGTAATCCAAAATATGACACGGGATTGCAAACCCTATTTTTTATACATAAAACTTCTCTTGTGAATTTCGGAGGATATTTGAGGCTCTTGATCCGCATATGAGACTCTCTCTACTCTAGAACAGGCTAAATGTCTCGGGATTTTTTGACTTACAAGCAGCCCTCCAGGCAATTCTAAACGGAGGTTCATGGATTACTGAAGTGGTTTGCTCTCGCCTGTTTAGATTACAGGAGTCAGATAAAGTCTGCTTCCTCCAATGGTTACCAGCACATGTTGACAATACAGGCAATGAAATTACAGGTAAAATGGCGAAAGAAACTAGCGACAGCTTTATCAACGTTATCTTATTAGACGCAAATGCTGTCACAAGTTTCAAATTGAGGGAAAAGTCAAATCCTGTAAAGCATGAAATCTGTAATATAAGTGGAGACCGCCTTATAACAAAGACTACTGCTAGGCTAAGAACATGTCATCCCAGAGGAATGAAGTTTGATAGGATGGTAGAAGAACTTATAGGAATTGTAATTGTGATAACTGTTCCTATAACTAACACCTGCTCATATTTTTGACTGTCCAGCTATTCTTGCTGCTCTACAAGAAATAGGGATACTTTTCTCGTCAACAAACCTCTATTGGACAATATTGCACAGATTGCCAGAACAGACATCTGGACCTATGGTACTGTCTGATTTGGTCCCGTAATAAATACACTGCTGGCCACCGTAAATGCAACACCCTGAAGGAAGCACGCAAATAACATGAAATTTACAACATGTATTAGCGGAGGTGAGATATGCAAATAATTAGAATTTCAGCGCAGACAAACATCACGCATGCCTGGGGCGCCACCTCAAAGCGCAATTTAAGGCTTGGAGATTTCGACGATTTCAAGTTCGGCAATTTTGTTTTTCTTGTGGTTTTTTTCAAAAAATGATCAGTTATGTCTCGTGGAAAACAGCGATAACCTTTTGATCAAGTATCCGAGTTCGACAGAGGAAGGAGAGAGGCCTACCGACATTGTGGATTATCTTTCAGGGAAATCGGTAGTCGTGTTGGACGAAACCAAAGAACTGTAATGCGGATATGTGACCATTGGATGCAGGAGGGTACGACGGACCGACGAGGTCGATCACATCCACCTCAGTGCACCACTTCACGTGAGAACAAGCAAATTGTGTGCATGGCAGTGGCGGATCGCTCAGTCACATCACGAACCATATCACACCTCATTGAGTCTGTAACGCATCATTCAGTGTCTGCGCGTACTATTCAAAGCCATTTACAGCAGATTTCTCTGTCCGCAAGACGTCCATTTCTTGGTCTACCCTTGACGCAGAACCACAGACGTCTCCGCCACCAATGGTGCGATGAAAGAGCGATGTGGGTGGCAGAATGGAATGAAATTGTCTTTACTGACGAGTCACGGATCTGTTTGCAACAACACGATGGTCGGATTCAAGTCTGGAGACACCAGGGAGAGAGGATGCTGAACAGCTGCGTTATGCACCGCCACACTAGTCCTGCACCGGGTATTATGGCAAGGGGCGGTATTGGATATCACTCTCGCACTCCTCTAGTACGCATTGCCGATACTTTAAACATCCAGCGCTACATCTCCGAGGTGTTGGAGCCAGTTGTTCTTCCTTACCTTCAGGGCTTCGCCACAGCCATATTTCAACAGGATAATGCGCAACCACACGTGGCACGCATTGTCCAAAGTTTTTTCGTCAGTCTCCAGATTGAATTACTTCTATGGCCAGCTCGCTCTTTGGATCTTTTGCCGATAGAAAACATGTGGTCCACGGTTGCTCAACGATTGACCAGATTACACCCCCAGTTGCCACACCAGATCAACTTCGGCAACATGTGGAAGCTGCGTGGTCTGCTATACCCCAAGAACTTATCCAAAGCGTGTGGCAGCGATGATCTCCAACAATGACGGCTACTCTGGCTACTGATTCTGGCAGGAACCACACTTCACAGAAGTCTATAAATTAATCATTTGATACTTGGTCAACATGTTATCTATAAAATAAATTTTGTTGTGCTATCTCTTGTCTTTCTTGGTGTTGCATTTACGGTAGCCAGCAGTGTACCACATCGTCATCATCATCACCAAAACGAATACCTTCTAGCAATTAATAATCTTTTAATTCTTTCCTGTTTGAAATTTAAATTAATTGTGAAATATATAAAGCAGTTTATATAATATTATCAAATGAAAATATTTAAATTCAGTTGTAAAAAGTTTTAGAAAAAATAGGTAATGCGCTCTAATTTGGTTTTAAACCTCGACGTATTGCCTCAGTTTTCATTTTATTTTTATTTGTTCATCGAATTAAAATGCGCTAATAAAAATGTTGTGGAACAATTTCAATTTCAATTGTGATATTATATTCAATATCGATTTTATTTGTATAAAATTAATTTTTTAAATTATTGTATGCAGAATTAAGTTCTTTCTGTAATAATAAAGTTAATTTTGAAAATATTTGTGAATGGATTTTAAAGTAGTACAAGTCCAGAAGTTTAGGTTAAGTTTCTATAATTCGATTTCCTAACTTTACAAGACTTATAGAGATTTAAATAATTATTTTTATCCAAGAAAGTTTGCAAGCTTTCATATCTTAGTATGTAAATAAAAATCAATGAACAGAACACACACAAAATGAATGAGCACATAAAAAGCTAAATTTAATTAGAAATAAATGCATGTTGTATTAAAATGTGTTTCAGAATTAAAAATATGTCTAGATCCAGAGGCTACTGAGTTTGAATCCTTTTATATATGCCCAGAAAAAGTACAATTATATATTTTACTAACACTAGAAACTCTACACATTATTCTCTTCTCGAGAGTAACTTAAAGGAATATATTATTATACATGACGCTATAGAAAAGGCATTTCACTTCATTTTTTAAAATTTATTTCAAAATTTGACTTCCAAAATGAGAGCATGGGTTTTTCTAAAGAAAACAGTACTAATAAAACGGAATAAGATCATACTAATCAATGCTAAAATAACAAAATCTTCAGTTTAAATTATGTTACATTTATTTTCCAAAAATAATTTTTATGATGAGCGAAATGTTTTAAAAATATTGGTTTCTTTTCTTCGAATTATGAAATAAAATTAAAATATTTTTAAAAATACTAAACTCAAATGTTCCTTAGTTTTGTAATAAAAAAAGGTGCTTTAGGCAGTTTTTTCTAATATTGTGGTTGATGTGAGATGTTTCAGAGACATTGTTGGGGAAAGAATTGAACTGATGTATATCAGAGAGTTATATATATTAATATATAAATATGTATATATATATACAAATTAAATTATACTGCGTTATCAAAAATGTGTGTTCCATGATAAAACTTATTTGCAGCAAATTCAAATAAATGTTCGAATTCTTTATAATCCAGAATTGAAATTTGATTTCCACCTAGAATAAGAAATGTGAAATTTATCTCTTTCCGGATTTTAGGATAAAAATTGTTCTCCTCCATGGGTTCAAGGATAGAATAAATTTTATTCGAAATATATTACGAATGAAATAAAAACCTGAAGTTAATAATATAAAATATAGCTTAGATAGAGAGCTTGTCTTTGAAGTATTATATATATATATATATTATATATATATATATATATATACTATATATTATATTATATATATATATATTTATATATATATATATATATAATGAGGGTTTTTTATCTTCATTATAGGAAAAAATAAAAAATAAAATTTATTATTAATTTTTTTATTTAAATTGGAAAACGTTGTTGTATTATTAAAAAAAGTGTTCATTCTCATTAAAAATTTGTTATTAATAAACGAGGAATTTAAAAAAAAATTGTTTATGAAAGGAACACTAATGATTCAATCATAAACTTGAATCATTTCATTAATTTAACTATTTCAAAAATCGATCTATACAATTCGATAATATACATTGTTTTCATTTTTTTGCGAGAGAATTGAGAAAGTAGTTTTGGATTTTGCATCTGGTAAGGTTGTGCAGCATTCTTACTAAAAAAAAAATGTTATTAATTTTAACTGAGTTGTTACATCATATTATTTAAAATTTCAAATTAAAATATCAAAATGCAAGAAATAAAGTAAAAAAAACATTTTAGAACCTTTTTTGAGCAGAGGATAGATATTTCATTTTGCAGTGATGAACAGATGAATACCCCTTCGATTGATTTACTTGTGACTTGCATCATTATGCCACGCCATCATATACTAAAGCCTTATTTGTTTCTTCGAAGGAAGTTAAATTTGTTTGAAATTAATTTAATAATGAGATGACCTAAAACTAGATGTAGTCATGGTATTTTACAAAAGAAAATTTCTCGAGGGGGCTCAGTATCCTCCAAGTTTTCTGAAAATAAATGTATATATAATTCAGAAGCTAATATTGTATGTATTGATCTTCTCCAGGAACTTCAAAAGAGCAAACAATTGGAAGAGTCCATGAGGAAATTAGATATTGAAATGCGAAGAACTGACGAATTGCTCTATCAAATGATCCCGAAGCAAGTAGCTGACCGTCTTAGAAAAGGCGAAGCTGCTGTCGAAACATGCCAGGTAAGTCTAAAAAAAAGCAAATGCCTGTGTATATTCATCGTACATGTAAAAAGTCTAACAGACTTTTAAGAGACTAATCGTAAGGTGGTAGATATTTGTGAGAATTACTTTCTGGGTGGAATTCTACTGATTTCATTATCATTCATATGATTTTCCCCTCTATCTTATATGGAAAAAACTGTTGCTGAAATTAAACTAATACACTGTTAACACTCAATTACAATACCTTAAAAGAAGCAGCCAAACTGTGTGAAATGTTCACCGTACATGAATGGATGACTTCATCTTGGATGATTAATAAGCGCACGTAATTCAGAGCAGT
>BMAO01028379.1:0-57278 GCA_019973975.1 Trichonephila clavata
TTTTAAAAAATTAAAATTGTACATATATTATGTATTTTCAAGCATATTTATTAAGATAAAAATAAACAACATAAAATATAAATATTTTCCTTCAGTAGAATTAAATAAAAAGATAAAAATTTTAAGGCGAACCTAGTGCTTGTGCATCACTCTACTTTTATATCGCAAAATCAGAGGTATAATGTGACTTTCAATTAAACATGATTCTGAGCAGTCAGTTGTGAAACAATTTCTTTGCGGACTCAATATTTTTCACATGAGGAAAGATTTTCTACTTAGATATGTAGAACTAAAAGTGGAAAGCAGAAGTGCATGTAATTTTCTCTCTTCAAACAATTAAATCTCTCCAGCAATAACATTCAATAATTTACAAAATAGCTGTAAATTTATCTTTAGAGTTATCTTCCAGATTTTTTTGTAATTCTTTAAATGTTCTTAATTCTGAAGATGATTGTCAAGAAGATCCATTTCAAATTTATCAAATATCAACTCCTCAAAAATTGACAGATTTGTAGAGTAGCGCAAAGTGCCACTGAGAATTGTACCGCGTGCCACATGTGGCACGCGTGCCCTAGGTTGCCGATCCTCGTCTAGCATAAGATTGGTTATGGTATAAATCCCCTAAATATTCTTAAAAAGAACCATATGATTATCATAGGTAGTGTAAAGGTAGCGGTAATCTAGCGCAACCTAAGCAAACTACAAGATTTTCAGAACGTAAAGTATTCAGTTTTTAGTGAAGTAATTAGTTTCAATATTAGTATTCAGTTTTAATTATATCTTTCTGAAATAAAAAGTGAAAAGCAACCTTTTTAAAAAAGAAAGCAACATAAACTAATTTTTTTTTATCAGCAGAACTTAAAATCTTTTATTTCAATGATTCATCACTCCCCAAGACATCTACCCAAACCGCAATTAGACTGCCAATCCAAAATATTCCATTCGCAAGATGTGCCAGTTTTAGAGAGGTGTGAATTTGTTGTTGTTTTTTTCGAGACGCTTATTGAAATGATTACTTGAGAAAAAATAATAATTGCTGCTCACATTTGAACCTTAGGAAACCGAAAGCCTGAAAAATATCAAATGAAATGTTTATTATAATGTTAATATATTGATTCACTGAGCTAATTTTAACTGAAGAATTAATTTTGATAAGAATGTTGACTATAATTTAAGAACATTGAAGAATTAATAGAGGTATAAGGAAATGTCCCTTTGTATTGAAGCAATTTTTTTTTAAAGAAATACAAAGTTTCTCTACTGAAATGACGCATCTGGAAAACTCGGCGTATAGAGAACTGATGCATATTGGGGTAGCGTGAGTTGGGAAAGTGCCGTACCTTCTCAGATGTTATCCTCGTCACTTGGTTGTGGATCAGAATTTTTTCGAGATCTGTCGTCAATAGCAGACGTGGGGCTTCTCAGTACGAAAAAAAAAAAGAATGCAACAATCAAACGATTTCGGGTTTACATGTTATGTATCGTAGTCACATCTAGGCTACAACAGCTCAAACTCGTTAATGCCGATCCATATGTACATGGAACAATTGTTGTATATACACTTCATAACACTGAAAATGCACCACCAAGTTGGAGTGGACAGTTATGAAGACTTCTGGGTAGACTGTGTTATGCAAATTATGTGAAATGTGCAACTCTCCGGCACAGGTTGAGAAGGTTACAAAGAAAAGAACCTACAGGATAGACTTCTCAGAGTAGAGTCCCGTTTTTTGTGCCAGAGAATAATTTTGTAAACTTTTTTTTTCTTGTCTCAGAGAACATGTGCAATAAGAAAGAATACCTAATGAAGCCATTTTGCAGCATGTGTAGGAAAATTTTGATGTTTCTGTATCAACTAGAGCCATTATCCTACAATTGGTTGCTAATGGCCTTCATTCCTACAGTCTGTTAAGAAAACTGCTATTTACCCCGCCCACCCCTTCCCAACACTGACGACTCCTCTTGTAGTGGTACCAGGTTAGAGCAACGTGTACGACGAAATAGCACAAAGCCGGATTTTCAGACGAGTCACGCTACTGCTTGTTCAATGACAGTTGTATTGTACCCGTGTGGCGCCGATGTGGGGACAGGTTCAATTTGGCATTATCTATGGAATGCTCCACCTTACGACAATTCGACATTATGATTTAGAGGGCCATCGCGTATAACAGGAGAACACATCTGGTTTGTATTCATGGTATTATGATGAAATGAAGACGTATGAATGATGTGCTGTGGCTGGTACTTTTCTTCTTCCTCTGGGAGATGCTCAGTGATGTGCACCAGCAGAACAGTACCCGATTGCACGTTGCATGCTGGAAGCTTCTACAGGTCATCCAGATGCTTTCCTGTATACCATCCTTCTTGATCTCTCACCAATGAAACATGCCTGGGACGTAATTAAACGCCGTTTCTATGCCCTGTCCCCAACATTGCAAGTTATTGCCGAACTTCTGCAAGTAGTTGACAAGCTATCCTTTTAGACACCATCCGTACTCTCATTGACTCTGTTCCTAGACATTTTGCTCCATGGATTGCTGTCCATCTTGGTCCTACAACTTACTGAAGAAGCATGAACGTTGTTTTTGGTCTGTATTATGAATATCGTTTCAAAATAAATACCTATCACATATTGTTCGTTGCTCTCTCAATGACCAGATGTGTTATCACTGATATTCCTCTGACGTTACATCTGGGAATGTACTAGATGTGTCCGTAGAGGTAAGATGCACAGTATATATATATTCGGACTATTTAGAAATTCTGTTGCTCTTGTTATGAAAATATTGATATTAATAACGGGTATTTACCGTTAAGCGATCGAGAAGAATGAGCCCTTTGACTTAAGACCAGTACAAAAAAATTTTTTATCAGCTTTTAAATAGTTCGAAATATGCTTCTACCATTTTATTCTACATAACTATACGGAACTATATATAATAATGGAATATTAATTCAACATTAATTAATAAAAACTAAAATAAGTGAAGGAAGAAGAAAGCTATTATTTCTTGAAAAAACTCAATTATTGTACTTGTACACTTGCAATATCAAAAAAAAAAAAAAAGATTTATTTAGTACTTATCTCTTTACTTAAAAATTAAAAAGCATAATCTGCTCATTACTATGGAGAATTAGTTATCTCCTTTAATAAATGGTAGAAATGTGTGTTTATCTACCTCAAAGGGAGTTGTTTTCAAATAAAAAGTTCTTTATAACATTCTTCAATATTTCTTTATTTATTTACTATAATTATCAGAAAATATCTTAATTCTCATCTTTCATAAAAATTTCTCTGTACCCAAGACCGAGAAAATGTTTACTCGAGTAAAAGGGGTATAAATTGGAAAGAAAAAAAAACTGTTAATTTCTGCTCTCTCTCTATTTTTTTTAGAGAGAGAAAATGTAATTTCATTCGAAGTAAAAGAAAGAATTATGATCAGAAATGAAACAGGGAAGAATACAATATTTAACCCTCTTTAAAATCTAAAAATAAACTGATAAATGTGTCAATCTTTATTTAGTACACGTTCCAGACCACCTAACATTATTAAGATTTTAACATCGTAAATAGTACCTGGCAATACAGTGACGAAAACACTCAATTAAAGTGGTATCCTGCACAAAAGGCACAAGGCGGGGTAGTACCAATTCACGTTGCGGATTCTCGTATCCCCCCCAGCCGGAAAACCCACAATGGCCAGCCCCATCATGATCATTTGGCCGAAGTGCATACCTGTGTATCGTGTACAGGCACAGCAAAAACAAACGGCAAGTTGCGAAGTCGTGGCATGTAGGACCATGTAAAAAATGATTCGACCTGCCAACGGGTTGAGTGATGGAGATATCAAATCGAGATGGGGGGGCCGGGCCCCACATGGCGCCGATTTCGTAAGGGCCCCCGTTCTTTTTCCGCGGCCCTATCATTAGGCGGCGCCCTAGATTACTACCTACACCGCATACCAATTATTTTCATAGAAAATGGGTGGGGTTGCTAGAATTTGGCGCCTTCTCGCTTCATTAGCAACTTGGTTTTTTTTAATTTATCGCCTGGACCGTTATGAAACGAATTGCATTGTGGTTATGAACCTTAGAATGCTATTAGAAACATATGTGAGACCGCGTACTGCTGAGAATACTGATTACTCTATAAAACTAACCGACAGCTTAATGTGTCTTATGTAAATTTTGAGGTAATAGAGTGAAAATTTTCAGGGTTATCAATTGAAACTTTGTAAAGAATGCTGCTTTGTGAAAAGTTAATTATTTTTTTAAGGTTAAAAAATTGGCTTTCTGAATTTTTCTTCGTAAATCATGTTTAGCTATGACACTAAAAATGATTCATGAAGCAATATTTTTGTACTTCTTTATCGTTGTACAAGTTTTGTAAACATTTTATTTTAAGTATAATAATGGGGTAAATGTTAAAAAAAAAAGCGAGCTAAAATAATACTCTAGTAGTAAACGATCAAAAACCTTTTCTTTTAAAATCGTATTAATATAAAAATAATAATTTCTCCAAAAAGAATAGTAAATTAAATAGTCTAAAATATATGTGAAAGTACCAAATTTGGGAACTCAGTTGATTTATTCTCTACATAATTTCTTCAAAAGAAAAAAACCGTTGAAGAAAGAAAGTTTAAAAAAGTAAGAAAATATTATTATATTTAATAAGCAATTTCAAATAAATTTATTGATTACTTTATCAATGTCCCAATTTGATGTACTCGATAGCATCTGCAACCGACCTTGTAATTTTGAATGTTGAAGTATGACATCTCTCAAGGGTATCTATCGACATGGTGAAGGGCGATATCTGTGATCTGTACCCTTCTCTCCAAACTTCAATACCACGCAACTGTGCGGACTTTGATACTGAATGTGTATCATCCTCTTTGCAAGGCTGGTCTATTCTGAAGTCAGGGCTTAGATTCGAGAATAACTCTGGCTACGAGCTCGTGACCTTGACCATTCAGATACGTAGCAGCCAGAAATAGTTTGGTTAATAACGCGCTAAAATACCGTAAAATCCGGCGTATAACGCGCCCTTTTAACTCAAAATATAAGATCGAAATTTAAGCGTACGCGTTATACGCTGAGTTTTAAAACGATAAATTCAAAAATAAAAAAAGACACGGGACATAAAAAAACACATATCGAAATACTGTGTAATGTCCTAGCATTGTCAATTGATGGCTCTTGAATAATTTTTAAATGGTTTATTGGATAACGACAGGGGCGGCTCTAGGGCCGGACAAACCGGACCTATGTCCGGGGCGGCAAATTTTAGGGGCGGAATTTGGACCAAATTTTAAAAATACTTTTTTTTGTTATGGAAAATTTGGAAGAAGTTAAAGTACACTATCTAGGGAAAAATATTCAGAACAAGATAATTTCTCTTTTATATGAGAATATTAAATTATACATTGTTCATAAAATTAAACAAGCTAAATATTATTCGATAATTTTAGATTGCGCCCCTGATGCCAGCAAGATCGAACAAATGACATTTATGGTAAGGTATACATGTATTGAGAAATCTAATTCTAGCGAAGTTATCGTTAAAACTAATGCGAGTTTTTTTGGTTTCCTTCCAGTTGAAAGATTAACTGGAAGAGAACTTTAAAATTTAATAGTTGAGAAACTTAAAAAAAATTAGGGCTATATTTTTTAGATATGCGAGGGCAGGCCTACAATAACGGGGTGAATATGAAAGGCGAGAAATCGGGGACTCAATTTAAAATAAGAACGTTAAATCCGCGAACAATCTATGTGCCATGTAGAAGCCACTCTTTAAATTTGGTCGTTAATTTTTTAAACTTTATTTTAATGTTGAAAATATTTTAGCTCATAAAAAAGGAAAACTTCACTGAGATTAATGTGATACTAAAAATATATATCTATGTTTGCTTAAAAAGTGTGATCAGATATCCTGAACTCTGATTTGTCTTCTCTGACAACATTTTCCAGTTGTAAAAAGTAAACAAACCTTTTCTCTCCATTCCTTCAGGGTGTCCTAGGATTATTGGGACAAACTTTATGGGGAGGTAGGGCCAGGACCTCACCCTCGGTGGGGGGCCTCATTTCGTTCTCTACTCAGTCTTAATAAGATCACGATCCGGATAACTTTAATTCTCAAATATTATTCCGTACATATTCTCTGAAAAACAGTAATTTCAAACTACATGTCAACTGTCAAAAGTGGCAACACTGTTTTACATTGAGTTGACCGTTGTCCCTTTCTAGATCTAGGCCAAATTCCACAAGCAACCATTCAAGAAATGTAGACGAAAGGCGATCTTTCATCGACCCGGTTTCTGCGATTGTGAATCGAGCATATATACACTGCTGGCCACCGTAAATGCAACACCAAGAAAGACAAGAGATAGCCCAACAAAATTTATTTTGTAGATAAGATGTTGACCAAGTATCAAATGATTAAATTTATAGACTTTTGTGAAGTGTGGTTCCTGCCAGAATCAGTAGCCAGATCACCGCTGCCACACGCCTCGGCATTGATTCAAAGAGACTTTGGATGTGTTCTTGGCGGTGTAATAAGAATTTATAAACAAAAAGGGCATAAAATATTGAAGCGTTTAATTTAGTTGTCATTTGGCGTGTCACCAACAAAACTTCCGTGTGTTACCTGGGTGCATGTGTGCTATAAGATTGTTGGCCCTGATTTTGACTATGAAACCTTTCTCCAACTGGAACTTTTCTTATAACTTGTTTGATTGTCTTTCACGGTTATTCTGAAGTGTCAACAAATTATGCTTTAAAAATGTGTTGATTGATTGATGGTGTATGACATATATAGAGCAACAAACGCTATTATACTTTTTTTAACACTACATTCAGCTTTCAATCGAACAGTTCTACGTATTGGTGCCATTTCAAATAAGAAAAATGTCTCTTTCTCCGCCTAAATGAGAAGAAGAAAAAGGTATATAATTTTAATCTGTCGTTTTTCTTGCACCGTTATGTGTTGTGATAGTCTTATGACAGTCTAGTACAGGATGGCGAACCTTTATGGATCAACGTGCCATTTTTTCTAAAGAAATGTTTAATGAGGTATAGACGTGCCTTCAAATAATTTTGACTTGTGATTATTGGGAAAATAATAAAACTAAACCCTAACAACTCAAAACTCTTTTTTTGCACTGTATAGTATTAAATGTTTTTGTTATACGTGTAATTCAAATTAAAGTAACATTAGTGCAGCTTCTGTTGTTGCAGATTAGATGACAAATAACTTATATTAAGATTGTAAGATATTACTTTTAGCAGAATGCATGCTGAATTGGAGTCATCTGTTAAGGTTTCTAAAGGAGTCTTTAAAATTATTCATCTCTGGAAATAATGACTCACAAGCATAGGTAAGTGAAAATATGGTTAAAATGGCATAAGCCAGCATCTTCATGTAGTTAAATGTTCTGGAATCAAATCCCACCCCTCGTGACCGATTACTCGCCATTTGTTCGTAATACTTCATAGTGAACTTTATTATTTTGAATGGTGGAGCACCCCCAAAAAATTATTCGCGTGCCATTACTTCACCATTCCTGGTCTAGTGATTTGGCGACGCTTTGACTCAATCATAGCTTGACATTATTTTATTGGTTACCTCCTCGAGCCTGTTTTTTGTCAGTTTCCAATCAAATCATATATAAAGAGTTCTTATTGTATTAAAAGCTCTGGTACCACTGAAGACCCACAATGTAGAGTGGCTGATGCGCGCTAAATCTGTCTAGGCTCAAAATCTTCTTGTTGGTGAGATGTGGATATGGAGTACCAATTTAGTTGTCGGCCTCGTCATCTAATCATGATTCAAAATTATGAGGCGTATTTAGCTTGCCTGTGATTTGCCAATTAAGCTCTAATTGGCAAGCTATGATCCCCTAGCTTTGATAATAGGTTGAACCGCTAAAAATAGAAGAACGAAATAATCAAAATTTCTGCGATATTAAATTCAGTCGCTTTCGAAGTCAACCTAATTTGTGAAAAGAGGAAGAAAGCAGAGAGAGATGTCTTCATTCTTTAAACACAATTTTCAATTGAGTTTTTTTATAATTTTTTCGGATGCGGTAGCTAAGTTGTTATGGTCATGAATTCTTAGCCAGCGTTTTTCTATCATGAGTTTGACAGAAATGTGGTGCCCGCGGTAGCCTATTGGTCAAGGTCACGCACTCGTGACTGGTATGTCATGAGTTCGAGCCAGTACAGCTGAAGATCTGCCGTGTGAAGAGGCCGATGCTCATTAAATACGTCGAAGCTCAAACGTTTTTCCGTTGGTGTGGGGTGAAAGTTATGCGAAGGGGTGCCAGCTCAGGTGTCATCTTCGTCACTTGATCATGGTTCAAAATTAAGAGATCCGTCGCCTATAGCTGCTTCTTAGTGCAACGTTAATATTCACTCACTCATAAAGAAGGGCTGAACAGGGAATTCGTGAAGAGGGGTTGAATTTTTTGAAACTCAAAGTCTTCACGTTGCCGTGATGAGAAAATTTGAAGAGTGGGTGTTGGTCTCAACTACCGACAATAGTTCAAAATTACGAGGTCCATCGCCAATAACTCTCTCTTTGCTTTTAAGCGGGACTTTAATAAGCAATCAATTATCTAATTATTTCTGTAAATCTCATCTTGCTTTAACAAGTTGTTAATTCAAACTAATAAATCAACTGGAATCGTACATATATTAATTTTTATGTCATAAATACATTTTTTGTTTCTTACCTGATATATAAATGCACCAAATTCTGTTTTAGTCGCTGCAATTTTCTTAAGTGATTATTTGTATGAGTGTCAAATGAAGTCACGAATATTCTATTCACAATAATTTTTCTTGTATGGGAAAAAATATTTCAATTGATTTGTTTTTATATTAACCCCTTAAATGGTCGATATTTTTGCCCAAAATGTTAAAAAAAAAAAAAGAACGTGGAAAGCTACGCGATAGAAGTAAAACCCTATATTGTTTTTCCTTCTCTAGAATCAGTATTCATTGTCAAATTCAGTGTCCGTTTCAAGAATTCAATGAGTGACTTTGCTTCTTCTGAAGCAAAATTAACAGTAAAATCTCTAGTTAAGATAATCGGCTTTTAATCATCATCGGATCCAATGATTGCAGCAGTCTCTGATGTATACAGCACTAAAACTTTATGGATAAAGATGATAAAAGCTGCGACAGAACTACCTGGTGATATATTGACTTTCGACTGGACTTGCTGCTAGTTTTGCTTTTCTTTCTTTCACGAAACTCTTTTCCTCTTTTTGCATTTGTTCTAGGCATTCTGACCAGAATTAATTAATTTTGATTCAACGGAAATAAAAATTAATAATATAAACTTAATGCATCACTAACAGAAGTCACTGTGTTTGTTTACAAGACGTATCCGTAGCGATTCTGGCGCGACATTAGTGACATATACACAATGCCCCAGGCACTCCCGTAACGGGAAGAGCCATTTAATAGTAACATTTTGGGTGCGTTTATTCGTTGAAAACGGCACGTTTTTATTACATAAAAACTACGAAAATACGCCACGCGAGTACGTTATGAGAGTAGCAAGGGTACCCACTTAATGTCACCAATACCTAAGCGCCTTTCGTCCATAGCAGCAAGATATACTTTTGATGCACAATTCCCCCTTAGCAATCGTCCAACTTTTTCAGATATGACACAAGTCACGTGGTGTCCCCCCCCTCCGCCGCTCTCTTTTCCTTCCGCTCGCTATCTCCTCACCATATCGACGTTTCGAGAGAATGGGGGGGGGGAATCACTACTTCCGTTCGCTTTTTCACTGTTACGCAAAACTGGATAAATTTCCCATTCACTCCCGTCCCCAAAGAAGTTTCACTTTAAAATAGGCAGATTTTTATTGTATATAACTAAGTATAATGCTTAACAGAATGTGAAAATCGAAGAATTTTATTTTATTTTCAATTTTTAAGTATTCATTCTATTTTTTTATTTTATAATTGTGGAGCAGAAAAACCCCTAAATATTTGATTTTTATAAGTACACTCTGCTTGGTATAAAGAATGTTTCATATATCTATAAAAAAAATTATATTTACAAAAATATTTCATGTGCTCGTACCTCTTTTTCAAACGGTTGAGGATTTTGTGTGTGTATGCGCACACATATAAGCACAAACAATTTAAAGAATAGTGTAGTACTAAATTTCATATTGCAATGCGGACAGAGATATTATCGACTTTTTTGGATTATCTTTCCGTTTCTTCTCGAGCAACAAATTGCCCATTGTCTTGCGAATCCCTGTTCTTTATCGAATATTTTAAAGAATCTAAATTCCTGTCTTCAATGAAAAGTTCTCATCTTCATCACAAAGAAAATCCCGGATGTGAGAAGTATTTCAGTACCACAGACAAACTCCATCTCTTAAAAGCAGTAGCATTAATAATCTCACTTTAAGAATTAAAAATGTGTGCAAATAAAATATGGAAAGAAAAAAATATCAGTGCCCATACAGATTACAGCAAACCGGTTGCGGGCAGCTTTCGGTTGCCCGTACTGTGTACGGGCAAACCAGTTAAAGGGTTAACATTGTACTCTAAAGCTATACAATGGCTACGGACCTCATAATTTTGCACCTCAGTCAAGTAACGGAGACGACACCTGCCCTGGCACCCTACTTACCATACTTTCACACCACGCAACGTGAGGACTCTGAGAAACGATAGATTTAACGTGAAACGACGTCTCTGTACGGTGAGTTTTCAGTGACACCCGGACTCGAACTCACGACTCGCCACCCACGAGTTTGTGACCTTGATTTTATCTATAAAGGTCAAAAAATATCTTTCAAAATAACAAAGTAGAGCTATCTAAAATACGAAAATAATCATATCTGTTACACGATGCAATCTTAAAGCCGCGCATTCAGATGGTCTTTTTCCTGATAAATTATACCAGCCAGATTTTCAATATTACTTAAAAAGTGCCTATATCTACTGTAAAAGGAATCCAAACTTACCTTGTTATTATGCATCTCTCGTTTATACAGTTTAAACCTTCTTGACATTTATTACACTATTTCAGATTGAAATATCTCACTCTATTATTCACGATACGATTTCCATCCTACATTTTTTGTAAAATAACAGATAGCTTCTTTTCTTAGCTACTGTAACCCACGCTTCAAACACAGAAGTGTAGAATTTCATTAGGTATGGTGCTAGCTCATTTAAAATCATTATTAGAGAAGATAATGTACTTCTACTTATTTTTCTAAAGAAGTCATTGTTTTTATCGCATCATTAAAAACATTTCTTTTTTCCTTTCAAGGATCTTTATGGCTGAGGGATTTATTATCTTTATTCGCTTCTTGGAACATTTGATGGCGGCAGTTATTTTCTTCCAGATAAGGAAAATTGATTTAGGAAGATGCTGTAAAAAACTATATAGAGACGTGATACGTAACGTCTGAATTCGTGGAACACCACACGAAAGATGCTGTTCCCCTAATTGCTATTTGCTCTTTAAATGTTGCTCTCTGTACGACGTGATTAATAGACCATTAATTTTTAATGATTGACCGAGAAAAGATTTTTTTTCCTTTTTTTTATTAAAGATTCTGAATATTCACTACGTGATTCGCTCGTTAATTTTTTGAACTTTATTTTAATGTTGAAAATATTTAGCTCTTAAAAAAAGGAAAACTTCTCTGAGATTAATTTGATACTTAAAATATATACAGTCGACTCTCGATAATTCAAACCTTCGATAATACAAACCTTTCGATAATTCGAAGTATATGCTCAGTCCCTAGAAAAACTCTTGATATTTCGAACTAAAACAACACGTTTTGGTACACTCAATATTTCGAAGTAAAATCCGTGACTGGCTAGACTACAGCACGCAATAATTCGAAGTTATCTTATAAAACTCTCGGCAATTCGAACACTCACTATCATGTACAGCCCTGTAGCAAACAGGTTGGAACTTACAAGTTTTGCGTTGTGTTGTCTCTGCTTGTCTCCCCCTGTAACGTAGCTCCTTTAATGACCATCTGTCTGCTATTCCTTCTTAGTATTTTCCAGTTCATCAGGCGAAAACACACCTTTACTCGTTTCCTTTTTCAAATGGACAATAGACCAACCACACCTGTTGTCAGCCTTCCATATCTTTCGTTTAATACGTGGCCTTACTACACTTGTGTTCAGAAAGGATGGTCCCCTATTGTGAAGAGGCGTAAGATTGTGTATGAATGTATTGAATGTATTTCTTTAATACAGGACTTTTAACATCTGTATAATATTTATACTGCTTATAATATGTACTTCTTAAAAATATTTTAAAATAATTTTATACATATGTACAATTGTTGATTTATTATATAGTTTCAAATTTAAATGTGTTAGAAAAAAAATTATCTTCATGTATTTTGAAAGTTTTATTCTGCCCTCTTGATAATTCGAAGTTTTTCATTGGTCCCTCCAATTTCGAATTAACGAGAGTCGACTGTATCTATGTTTGCTTAAAAAATGTGATCAGATATCCTGAACTTTGATTTGTCTTTTCTGACAACGTCTTCTAATTGAAGAAAGTAAATAACCCTTTTCTCTCCATTTCTTCAGGGTGTCCCAGGATTATTGGGACAAACTTTATGGGGAGGTAGGGCCAGGACGTCTTAAGGCATGGGCCAGGGCCTCACCCTCGGTGGGGGGCCTTGTTTCGTTCTCTACTCAGTTTTAATAAGATCTTGATCCGGATAACTTTAATTCTCAAATATTATTCTCGTACATATTCTCTAAAAAACAGTAATTTCAAACTACATGTCAACTGTCAAAAGTGGCAAGACTGTATTATAATGAGTTGACCGTTGTCCCTCTCTAGACCTAGCCTAAATTCCATAAGCAATCATTCAACAAATGTAGTCGAAAGGCGGTCTTTCGTCGACCCGGTTTGTGCGATTGTGAGTCATGTACATTTATTTGTTTCAAATTACCATTTGTACGAGTATTCGACAATGCATGCTATATACTGTCTACTTTTAAAGATCCCAGGCGGAGCCTACTTTTTCATAAGGGCCTAGGGCCTCAAAAAGTCTTAAGACGTCCCTGAGTAGGGCAGATCACAAGGATTCAGATTTGCATAGCAACCCATGGTCGAAAACGTCTTCGTTCCACGCAAGGTGGCATTGCTCACAAGAACATTGAAGGAAACAGGCCTGTATTTCCGCAGTCATTTGAGCTGCCCTCGCTCGCAGAGTAGTATGAAACGTTTTACGAACGCCGAGCTAGCAGATATGCACCTGATTTACAGATTGGTAGAAAGAAATGCATGTGCAGCAGAAAGATTGTTTTGCGAAAGGTACCCACAGAGAGAAGCACAGGACCACCGGATGTCACAATTTTTGCGAATATGGATCAGTACGAGGTAATACGTAGAGAAGGGTGGGACACGAGTGACTCAAACTCCCAGCTTTGACCAATAGATATTACGAATGACCCCGGTCTTATATCTCTTCGTTTCTTGTACCCGTCATATTACTTTCTCACGGCGTTTCTGACCATCGGTTGCTATTCAAATCTGAATCCTTATGATGTCCCCTACCTCCCTTTAAAGTTTCTCAACACCCAGTTTTTGATTTAATTCTTTTCGATATATTTGTGCAAAATTCGAACTTGTAAAAATTAAGCGAAATTTCTTTTAACGGAATGTTCTAGTTTAACTAACAAAATTTCTAAATAAATCAAAGAATAATTTTCTAAATAATTACCGTGTGAGCGATTTCTATTCGAAGCCGATCCTTCATACGTCCTGCCTACCTAAGGGTGTGGGGGGAAACAAAGCAACACCAGAAACTTCCATGATAATTATTATTTTATTACTATTCAAGCACACTAATCAGCCACAAGTGAAACTACAAGAAGAGACCCTAGGAGTGATATAAAGAGGGCAATCTACACTAAGTAAACAATCGCAAGTAATCTGTTTAATTTAATCTACTCCAATGTATCTTATATTGTTAATTCTCAATCCACTAATTTATTATAGTGGCAAACTCCGATCTTAACTCAAGTTGTGATGAGGAATTATATCTCACCTACGTATCACCGCAACTGTTCCTCTGCTCCTTCTATTTTACATTTACAAAACGTTGACTTTATATAGTCAAACAAATCTACATATAAAGGTTTCTTCTTGAGGGATGGCTGGGAATTAACGCGAAAGCTAGCCCCAAAGTTTCTCCAAGAGGAAGGTCGCGTATAGATTCGTCACAAACGTTTCTCGGAATTTGAGCTCTGTTTTAAAAGAAATTAATTAATATTTCTATTCACACTTGGTAAAGTTTATTATCACCTTCAGAACTTTCTTTTTAGTTTCTCCTACATATATGCATCGTTAATAATTGAAAACATTAATTATATTTAATACTATTGACTGATTTTGAGTTATATCAAAAGAGTTCAAAGTGTACTTTACCAACTATGAATCTTTTGTGTAAAACAAGAATAAATAAGGACATTTAAGTACATATTGAACCAATACAGTAAGTGCGTCAATGTTTTATTAATGTCGCACCCTAAAGCAATGTGAGATCTGTTGACTGCGGACTTAATAATTTTGAGCATCGATCAAGTGGTGAAAACGACTCCTGAGCTATCATCCCACTCTATAAACTACCACATCACGTCAACGGAAGGACTTTGAGTCTCGACAGATTTAAGGTATCCGAACACGTTGAAAATGACCAAATTCAGTCAAGACAGATATTTATGTTTTTTATTTTATTGAATAGAGATATCTTTTGACTTTAAGAAACATACTTTGTTTTGTTTCTACACTACCTAGAGGCCAAGTTACAATCAATTTTATAAAGTTAGAAAAACCGGAAGGAGGTTTTTGATCTACCAGAAGTGGGTATTAAAATTGCTCAAAATCTATCAGGCGAGTCTGATAACTCAAAATACATATTACGAATATATTTCTATAAAACTTTTTGAACCTGATATTTATTTTTAGAGAATGTACTAAAATATTTCTTATTGTGTGAATACTTTTTGAGTTATGGCTTGTTATTTAAATAATGATCTCCTAAAAAATGTAACATTTCTTATAATATTTACTCAATCAGCTCTAAAATGTTCAAATTTTAATAAAAAATTAAAATTTTAGTACATTTTCTAGATAAATGCATCTAATTTGTTTTAGTAATACTTTTACTAATATATGCTTATTACTTTTTTCTCTAACTGCTTTGAAGTTTTTCAAAAATATTGCTAAAATTTCACTTATAATTAGGATTTTTGTAAAATTCAGGTAATTTATTTAAAATTTTGATAGTTAAATATATATATATAGTAATATTTATTGGTATTGAATCCTAAAAGAGCATTTATAATGTTTAGTATGCTATTTTGTTAAAAAGTACTCTGAACGTGATCTGATACATTAACGTGCATTAGCCTCTCTACATGGTGAACATTATTGAAAGCCATGAGTTCATGAACATGACTACTTGGTTACCAAGGGCACTTGGGACAATGAAAAAATTAAGGATTTTCCTGTAATCCAGGTCATCTAATATAATCCGATTACGTATCCTGGCGTACGAACAACCGTCGGGGAACAGAAATATATTGAAAAATAGATACCAGAGGACGCAAATTTATGATCGGTATAGGATGTTTTAAATATGAATTACCGTAAAATCCAGCGTCTAAAGCGCACTTTCAACATGAAAAATAAAATCTAAATTTAAGGGGGCGCGTTATACGCCGGGTATAAAAATGAGAGCTTTGAAAATAATAAAAATAAAAAAAAGGATGAGTGTAGAAAAAATGAGACTTCTACTCACATCGAAAATGTTTGTTTTTAAGAAATTACATTCCTTATGACTTTAAAGGGTTGTAGTTCTAGAAGTATGCTATTTTTTCCTAAAGCATTAAATAATACCTCCTGTAAATTTCTTCAAAACATATGACCATAGCGCACGTACATTTCAGGTTCCTTCGGAAAAAAATTGGCGCTTTATACGGCGAATATACCAAAGAATTTAAAATTGCAGCTTGAAAGTATAGGTGCGCGGTTTACGCCGGATTTTAAGGTATATTATTTTTCCTGTATAATAGTTTCCCCTAAAATATTTTACATTTTTCTATTTTTAGAGCTATAATGTCTTTAAAAAGTCAGTTCTAATTTTAACTCTCTTTCTGATCTATTTTCCCTTCAAATATCCTTTAGGTAAAAAATTTCTTTTGTTATTATTATTAGTTTTTTGAAATTTGGCTTTTGTTGTTTGTTGGCTATACGTATACATATTTTACAGAACTTTTTTTAAATCTGATTGAAATACTTTTTTTATGTGTGTGATTTATTTTTTATCATTCTAGAATTGTCCCTTTCTTTTAGTTTTACGGACATTTCGGAATATTTTAAGCATTCTCTTAATTTAAACTCATGTATACACATATTTTTTATGCAACTATTTATAATCGTGTAATTATAACATTTATTTAATTTCTGTTTGCAACTGTATCATTTATCACTATATCACAATAAAATTTTGCTGTTAATGTTTTATTTAGAAACTAAATCCTTTCTACAACCTTTTTAAAAATTTTCAACAATATTAAATTTTGTTAAGACCAAACGAATTTTTAAAAAATTTGAATTCGTGTCGTTTAAAATTAATAAATATCTTCCCACCCTTTCTTTGCATTCCGAGAGATGAATTGTACATATGTTCGTAAGATGAAAGTTTTGCCAAATCTGAAAAGATAGTCACAGCTCGTGATACAATTAATTATTTTCATTCACTTTTACTAAACATAGCAACGACAAGCAAATCTGCTTTGGATAAAAATGTTTTTATGGACAAAAACTGAAAAAAAAAAGGATTTAACTCTTACGTAAATGATAATAATTTCATAATTTGTATTTTTATATTATTAAAATATTTCCTTTTTATAGCATGAGTAATGGTAAATATATTCTCATTGCCAGAAGTATTTTTTTTAAAAAAAATTAAATAGAGTTTTTTATAAGTGCATGCTCTACAAGGGATCTGAACCTTTTTGTACGCCTACGTCAAATGGTGATCAGTGGGCGGTTTTTAACAAAATATGAAATATAACTTTGTTTCTTGCCTTTATTTCCACGAAAAGACTTTTAAAGAATATAAATATGTACATTTGACAGAGGATAATTATAATAAAACGAAATTAATGTGTATTACCGCACCCACTTCACCCACAAAGATTGTGAGAATACACATAGTCCTACTCATTGAAATTGCATCGTTTTTTTTTAATGTATGAAAACAAAGAGAGATGAGAGAAACTATGCATCTACCTTGGAAATTTTGCTAGTGAATACTAATAAAAGGAGAGAATCCAGTTGCATAAGCAATAAATTCAGGGGGATTTTTTTTTTTAAAACGGTCACTATTCAGATCCACCTGTAGCTCGATCTAACAAAGAAATGCAACCAAACTTGGAATGGAGACTAATGATAACATGAGAAGAAAGATTACGGAGGAAAAAATTTAGTTTAAAAAATCTCCGATGGAAATATTATGGCGTTGAACAATTCAAAAAGTGTTACATAAAAACCCGGCTAAAGGTGTGGGAAGAAGTGAAAGACAACTCGACATAATACTTTTTAATTGTTTATTCAGCTCACTAATTATCACAGACAAAATTCAATTAATCAGATAGGATGAGATGTTTCCCAGAAAAGAACAGGGGGGAATTTGCTACGCGAGTCAAGAGTTCGGAGAAGATTTCTAATCAATTGATCCACCTTTTATGGATCAATCCACTACTTTTATATTTGATATACACTGTAGCTACGTGACCAATCATCACTTAAATCTCTTTAATAATTTAAAACTCGAAACGCGCTATCAATGTAACTAATACCGATCGGTAGATATTCTTTCTTACCGACAGCTTCTCTGGTATTTCAATCTCCAGGCAACTTCATCTAATCATCTATTCTCCTCTACCTATCTATCTAGCAACCAAACCCAGTGGCGCACATAAGGGGGGGGGAATCCTAGAGTCCGGACCCCCCCCCAAAGCCCTTGATTTTTTTCGATTGATTATAATTCTATATATATAGTACGTAAAAATTTATATAGTATTTGTTTTAATAGTTAATTTTATTAATTAATTAATTTTTTACTGTTTTTCTTGTTCCCGAAAATCGACAAAATTAAAAAAAATATGTCGTATTGAAGCATGGTTCGAGAACAGTGGACTTTTGACCTAGGACCCCCCCCCCTTGAAAAATTCCTGTGTGCGCTACTGACCAAACCTATACTATAAATAACTGACCTTATCTGCATATCACGGTTTCTTCTTCAGAAAGGGTTGTTGTCATTCATAGACCAAAGATTTCCCAAGATGGTTATTAGAAGGACTCGAATAGATCCGTCACGAAATGTTGTTTTATTCACTACATTCACTTTTTCTCCAGATTCAATATCAGAGACTACACAGTACATTCTCTGCACAACATTTTATACGGTTGAGCGCAACACGTCACAAGAAATATTCCACACTGTCTGTGTATCAAAAATGGCTCCCTGTGATCCATCGATGGTTATAATTGCAACATTTGTTATCAACTCTTCTAGCACGTTTACTTCCTCTACCTAGATGAATTGTCAGTGACTCAGTTTTCTCGAAGTTCTTACATCGTTCCTTTCAAAGCTACCCTGACGTAGCTTTTGTAGGGTTCCTTGCTCACGAAGAGCTGTTGATGGTTGACAGCCTTACCAATAATGCGCGTTTTGGTAATATGAGTCGTCTATTCGCTTAAGTGAGTGGTCTTCAAACTTTTCAACTCACGGAACCCCTAGAACTTGAAGGTGCTTTCGTGGAACCCCATTCCATACACATACTTCGAAGAATGTATCTCAAAATAATACTTAAAGTAGATTAGCATGTTATAGGCACTTTATGTAAAGGCTGTAATACCTGTCGGTTCCTGCTCGACTCTGAACCCCCTTGTCTACCTGTAAACCCGGCTAGGTGTGTGGCAGAAACTGAATGATCAACAGACATGATTTCAATCTAATTAATTTATTGTTACCAAAATATCAATCAGACACAATAACAATCTAATTAAGATAGGCGATTAAATAGTAGAGCGCGGAGGTGAGATTCTATAACACGGGGATACTACTACGGACCCTCAATTGAATCTAAGATAGCTTAAATACGCTCAAATATAACTACGTCGCACACTAATAAGCTAACTTTTAATTAATCAAGCTCACGATACCTGTACTTTTTATGCATCGGATCCTACACTGGAAACTTGCAGGTGATCTTTATCGGGATTGATCAATGTCGTTGGATTCTCTGGTGTAATCCGTTTTCCTGGACAACTCCAAGACCTCTTAATAATTCCACTATCTCTTTCAATCTTCAACTAACAAACTAACTCGCAGACTCTATACTAACTCCTACTTGCCAGCTCCAACGTGCCAACTCATGAACTCGCGAAAACAGAATTTATATAACATACTTCATTTACATAATCACACTTTAATGGTCGGCGAAAGTTGGTTGAATTAAATTATTTTTCCCCAGATTAAGAGTCCCCAAGGTATTAATATAGTCGCGATAGATCCGTCACAAAATTATAAAAAAAAGTATTGCATTTTTATTATTAAATTCTAATCTAATTTTTTTAATATAATTTACTCATAAAAAATAATTATTAGCGATTCAAGTATCACCTACCCATACATTATATTTAGTAACTGGGTATATATGCTAGTATTTTTTACACAAACTGTAGGTCTATTGAGAATCGTATTACATATTCTGAGTTTAATTTGTTTTTATACTTGTTTTTGTAGCCACTTACGTTGAGAAATATATTGCACTTAAACACAATGCTCTGAATTGCATTAAAATGGTAATAACTGTATGAGACATCCCGTGTATTTTGCATGAATTTGCAAATAAAATTTAAAAGCTGTTCTTGCTTAAATTTAGATTTTAACACGTCAACTTTTTTGATATGTTGTTCCCTTTCCTTCATTACGGGTGTTGAATTCCACGAATATAAAAAAGGTGTATTTTCCATTAGAAAACTATTTAGTTTTGCAAGACATTGTGCTAACTAACGAGTATAAAATTATCTCATAGAACTCGAGATAGTAAACAATAGAATGTTCACAACCTAGTAAGAAGTATATATATATAATTTTATGCATTACTGATATTCACCTTTCTATCGCCCGGGAACATGGTTTTTGCTGTACTCACGTGGTAAGTCTTTATCTAATTGTTTTAGCTTTGATTTTAAAGTATTCTTATAATTATTATAGGCTATAATATTATCGTTTTACATTAATAGATTATGGTTTTATTTGTAATAATAGTTCAACTTCTCTAGGCATTTCTTACTTTCCCTATGGCCCAGAGTATTGACAAATACAGGTGAAGGTTGGCTGGCCGCAAAACATTGTTTAAACCTGCAATCCTGGCTCCTAAGGCCAGGAGTTTGCTTTAGTACTATTGTGGCTAAGACTTTCTACTATTATGACTATAGCTATCTTATGTTAATAACTATTTTGTGTATATTTTAAATATATATATATATATATATATATATATGTGGTACATAATAGACATTAAAGACCTTAATATCCTTTTAAAATCTATTGTCTGGTTAACTCGCAATTTCAATTTTTTTCAGTTTTGATTAATGTTTATTCATCTCTCTTGTAGAGAAATTTTGACTATATATATATATACATAAAGATATAAAATGCGTTTTAAAATTCTTTTATTACATTATAATAAAAGTATAAAAAGTTTGCAAAATAAAATTATTATACGTAAATAAAATTTTCAGTTTTAATAAATAACTGGGGGGAGGGGATGAGCTTCAGATTCTTGTAAAACTATACAAATTTCATAGAAAAAGTGAATCCATTTTGCATACATATTTATTTCTTTTCGATTTTTTCGTTGTTGTTATGACTTGTAGAACCCCAGGGTTCCGTGGAATACAGTTTGAGGAACACTGGCTTAAGCTGACTTTCTCAGCTGAGAATACTATTTTCTTAAATTGTCTCTACATCTTTTTGTAGCCCAAATTACTGGCATTATTGGCGTATATTAAAGCATATATTGGGATTTTGTTTTCATATAACCTTGTTTTACACTGATTCTCAGTTTGGAAAGCTGAAACAGATCCACATGAATACTCCTATCGGCGATTTTTGGAATTAAATTTTTTCCAGGAATCTTATTTCCCATGTCAACATAAATCCCATACCAAGTCTGATGCTATTGCTGCTGTTAGATCGAGCTACAGGGTGTTTTGATAGTGTCAAATTAAAAAAAAATTCACCCTGTATATACAGTGATATGTTTTTGTATGTCATGCTTAAATCATATTTTAATCATTTTAAGCAGTTCCAAATCTTAACAGTAACAAATCTTTCCAAAAAGGGGGTGGATTAAAATGAGCCACACAATTACAATGCTGAATGTTTTAAAGATTTTAATGTGAAATTTTTCAAAGATTTGAATTCTGTGACACATATTGTATTCAAAGTAAAATATAACATGCCAAGAATATTGAAGATTCCGAGAAAAGAAAAAGAGAAATTATATAAATACTATTATTCTGCAAAATGCGATCGGTATTAAAAAACACAAATTCTGTGATTCACCAATCAACTATTACAGAAAATATTCTCTGAGGTTAAACGTTTTAGTAATAGGTGTAATGGCATGTATAATTTAGTAATGCATCAATGGTCAATGCAATATTTTTTAAAAAGATATTAAGGGGCATATTATTATATAACAGCCCTTTTGTGAGTACGAGTATATATTGTTGAAGTCATTGTTCATTACAATGCGGCCTTAGAATAAATTTTAAAACGAACAGAAATTTCTGTTGATTATAGACATCGAACGAGATTTCCGAATTTATAAATATTAATTTGAGAGGAACAGGGAAGATGTCAACAAGTTTAATTCCTGTAATTATGCTGTATCGTAGATAATAATAAGATTTATTGTGGAATGTTCAGTTTTTTTATATGTATGTTAGATGGATCGAAATAAATAGGTATATTTTTTTCTTAACTTTTCTTACTCAGTAATAGTTGTGTTGTTGAATAATTTTCAAGAGTTGGTGTTGAAAAATAAAGGACAGAAGGAAATCTTATGATTTTATAAAAATTAAAGGAAAACAAAGAAAATATAGCTGTTCTATGTTGTTTTTAAAATGTTCATAAGTGGAGCAAGATTTGAAATTTTGAGAAATTATGCCTAAATAATACATTCCGTACGACCCTCAAGATTTCCAGAAATATTATTCAAAGTTTTAATAAACAAATTTATTTGAATTATGATAAATATTTTTGAGCACAATAATAGGTAGTGCAGTTTTCAAGATTACGGAACAGCGAAATTACATAACTCATTACATTCCACACGTTCTTTTAACATTATTTAAAGAACTTTTAAGAAGATCTAGGATTCTTTTTTAAAAATATCGATGTCTTACTTTTGTATGGAATTTCGGAAACAACACGAATAATTATTAATACATTTTATAAATTTCGAAATTTTGTAATAATTGCAATAAATAATAAGTGTATCGCTAAGTGATAAGAAAACTATTTTAGGAGTGGTCCAGGAAAAAAAAGGAAAAACAAATGTTTGATAGGTGAATATAATTTTTTTAAAGATACATTAAAGATTAAAAGTTATTCTACTTTGAAATGCCTATAATACGACCAATGAATCTGATAATCTGTATTTCTTGGGGAGTGGGTAGGGTTTCAATTTTTTAAACTGAAATAAGCTATTAATACATTTTTAAATTAAATATAAAAGCAAATAAAAAAAAGAGTTTGAAAATATTGTTATGCATGTTCATTAGGGTGGTTTAGACCTTATTTCAGGTAATTGTGATAGAATTAGAGCGACTAAAAGGAGCAAATCTGTAATAATTCTAGATTGCGAAACTTGCAGTTATATTATTTTCAAAAACAAGTAATGCAAAAAAAAATTTTTTTAAGTCAATTCTTACTTTGAATGGGTAAATAGAAAGTATTTTATTAACGATTGAAAATTTGAACAAGATAAATATATATATAAATAAATAAATATATAAAGAAAGAGTGTGAGCTAATAGTAGGAATAGAAAAAAGGAGATCCAACTGAAATTTTTGTATAATCTTTTCTAAAAATAAAATCCTCTTTCATGCCATTATCTGTAAAATATCAGAATATTTAAAAATCAGAAGAGGTAGATACGTTTATATATTTTAATACAGTTCTAAATTAATCACTTAAAATAGGCAAGTATAGGCCACACACACAAAACAGATTTTTAGTTTTTGTCGTAAAAGCTATGCGTCGACTCTTTTCCCTACTTGTTTTTTTATGGTGTAACCCAAGAGTAGGCAAATTGCAGCTCGCGAGCTGGAGATTGCTGGAGATTTGTGGGAGTGATTTCGTGAAAAGGGACGGAAATGCGTAACAGGAAGTTGGGGAAGCGCGTGCTATTCAGGGAAGTTCTATTTTTCTCCTTCATTCGGGAGGGTCTCCACCCCCTGCGGTCTAGACCTTGGGATCTTTGTTTTTGTTTTCTCACTTTAGGATCAGAGAAGAAGCTAAGTCCTTTAGGCAGAGACATGGTTAGACAATGACGAACGTGTTTCGATACCTGGCTTCGATTGCTGCGTACAATTTAAACGACCGGGCCACAGAGCAGCTGCTGTTGCGATCTATCTCAAACAGAACAACTCACATGTTGTGGCTCGGCATATGGGTATTACTTATCGTCAAACAAGTGGACTGGGTATTGTTAGTCAAGATATTGGGAACATATGTGCGGCAAAATGCTTATTTGAAAATGGACAAACAGTGATTTCGGTGGTCGTATACATTTCTCCCAATCAAACGGTTCAAAAAATTAAAAATTTCCTGCATTTTGTACTTTTACCATTTACCGAAGGTGGTTCTGCTTTTTTTTTTAAAAAAAAACTACCACTCGCTTCCCATGATTTTGAGTCGTGATTTTAAAGTTAACTTCAGTTTGCTAGAAGCCGAGCCACTCATAGCTTTTTTGAATGATGAACTCAAGCTCGAAATGAACACAAATCGAAATGCTTCGACAACTGACAGTGGTACTGTTATTGATGCTATTTTTCACAACGGTTTTTAAATACTTTGAAAACACAAGTATATGTGTCATATTTTAGTTATCATAAATTATCATTACCACTCTTCCCCAAATTGAACAAGAATAATTATTTTGGATAAAAAAACTGCATGACTCCTTGTGTTAATTAAATAAAATTTTCATTAAAGATATAATTATTCGATAGAAAATTTTTCCAATCATACTCGATTCATTTTTTTTCAGGATTTAAGTTGCTATTGCGAATTTACCAGGATAACATGTCAGATGTTACACATCGTATGCGACTACTGTAAGGCTCGTTTCTTTTTTTGTTTGTTGTGATAAGCTTAAAAAGGTCTTTCAAAAGGTTGAATTGTTTTTTATGTGCAGGATCAATCAAAATCAATTTAAACATTGGTGTAATTATGAAATTTCAGAATAAAGTTCGTACAGCATTATTGGCAGCAGCGTTTTTTCATGACGCTTGAAAATATAACTCCCAACATTATGATATTTTGACAATGATCGTTTTAGAATTGAGACACAGAAATATAAATATTTTGATAGTTTTGGAAGGAATGATAAATGTTACTTTGGTAAAGCATTACTTAAATTTTATAAAAAAGTTATTAACTGGACCACGACAGTGTAGATTGCTACTTCTACTAGGAGTTCTCTTCCTCCACCTGCTTACCTGTAAATGGCTCTTTGTCATTTTAGTTATTTGGCTCTTCTCTCCAAAAGTTTGCCGACCCCTGTTATAATCTCTTTTCCCTAAAGAAGTCCATGTACACCAACCAGGAACATCTTGAAAATCTTTGAGGGCCAGAGAATTAAGATTTCTTTTTTTGAGACCCTGGGCCTCGATGCAAAAGTAGGCCGTACATGAGATCTTTAAAAGTAGCATATTGCATGAATTGTTAAATACTCGTTCAAATGGTAATTTGAAGCAAATAAATGCGCATGATTCACAATCTCAAATATCTAGTCACAAATCAGCTCGACCGATGGTCGCATTTCGACTAAATGAGTTGAATGATTGTTTATGGCAGGGGTGACCAACCTTTTTGGGAAGCATGCCACAATCTGATAAAAAAAAAAAAGTTACGCGTGCCACTTCCAACTTCTCCACCAAACTAAAAAATATACAAAAGTGAAAATATGTTACTTATAGGTTTATTATGGGTTATTTACACCAGAAACATATTTTTTAAATGCAAGTTTTATATAGTGAAATGTAAAAAAAAAAAAAAAAGTATAACAAATGAAACAAAAGTATAAACTTATATATTTTATTGTTGATAAATTTGAACAGGAGGAATAAATAGAAGATTAAAAAAAAAAGCTTAGATACAAAATAAAAATAAACAACTTGAAAGATTTAATTTTAAATGGTTATTAAGCAATCAGTAGTTTCTTAATGTGGTTTTTGAATTTGTAGTTTTTTTACGAAATCATCTATATTTGGGTTAGTTCGTGAAGATGCTAACAAAATTAGGTGTTTTAGGTGCTTATCAGTTAATTTTGAGCGATATTTTGATTTCATCACGTCATAACTAATATATTCACGAATTACTTCTTGACATTACAGAAATCGTAAATAACCAACACCTTTGGAAAAACCTTTTTATCTGGCATCACGCAGACAGCTATAAACACTAAACTTCAGAACTGCAATGGTAAGCTGAAATTCGAATAGAAATCCCAGATGTTAAAAATTAACAGCCCCCGTGAGAGAGAGACTTTTGGGGCAGATTCGACCGTCCGAGAGAGAGAGAGAGAGAGAGGAATTTATTTGTTTTTAGTCTCACGTTACTCAACACTTTTCTCGGAACGTTACAATGCTGTGGAATTGCAAGTTTTGGAGCATGCTCTCGTTTTTGGCGCTATACTGAAGAAAAGAAAAAATCTAGCTTAGCGCCTAAAAAAATCTCACGCTGAAAAATTCTATTTTTTATGTGTTCTCTTCATGATAATTTTATATTGTAATTCAATTAATTCTGTAATCTTTTCAAACATTTTTGTAATTTTTCAATAAGTCTTCGCGTGCCGCGGGTTGGCCACCCCTGGTTTATGGTATTAGGCCTAGGCCTAGACATGGACAACGGTCATCACATAATAATACAGACTTAACTCTTTTGCCAGTTGACATGCAGTTTGAAATTCCCTGTTTTTCGGAGAATATGTAGAGGAATAATATTTGACCATTAAAATTATCCGAATCATAATCTTATTAAAACAAAGTCGAGAACGAAGCAAGGCCCCCCCCCCCCTCCCCTTAAGCAATATTGCATAAAATTTATATTCTAGTCCTCTTCTGTATTTTCTATTTTATTAAGATGGTACTCAAAATTCTCGTAGGACTTAACGTAGAAGTTTTTTAAGAGTTTATCTCCTAAGATGTTCTTTTCAACACTGTGAATCGTGGTATAGAATCATAAGATTCTTCATTTTAATCCAGTGCTTTGAAATTATGCTAGTTTTATTCAATAAACAGATGCTTATATAAGAAAACCCTTCAACAACAAGAAATATTACACATACTTGAAGGACATCATAATGTAAAATGCATAAATTTTGTTAACTAACCTTACATCTTATTTTTTTATGATATCCTGATTCTCCAAGAGATAGAAAATCATGTCTGTTTTCCAGCGAGAAATTTATGTCGGTCATATAATCGACTGTTAAAAACATTTTTTTTTTCAAAAGTTTTCTCTACAAAGACAAAAGTTTTATCTTTTTAAAATATCTTCAGAACATAAAAAGAAAAAGTAATGCAGTAGTTAAACACGAACTTGAGACACACAGGTGCGTCCCTTTGACACTTTTGAACCAAATAAGTAAATCACTTAAAATATATAACACACTAAGAGACACTCAAAATATACCAGTCACGTAAAGTAATAAATCTTTCCCTGGCTTTCGATTCCTTTACTTCAAAATCACTCTTACCTTAGTTTTATTTATTGACAATAAATTTTTACGTTCTCCTAATCCCGATTCCAGCCGATTTGCTTTTCTCCCTATCTTCTATGTTAGTGACAATTCGTGTTCTGATACCAAAAAGGAATGTTTTTTTGCTCATTTTCGAATAGTAATTTTCTAGCGTCGATGTACTTAAGGTTTTTGTTGTCGTTATAACTTGTAAGAAGAGATTGTGTCGGATCTATTCGCGACATTTTTCCTACTAATCATCTTGGGGAAACTTTGGGGCTAGCATTCACGTTAATTCACAGCCTTTCAAGAAGAACCCGTGATATTTAAATTAGTTTGACTATATAAAGTCTATATATAAGTTTTGTAGATGTAATGTAGAAGGAGCCGGGGAGCTGTTGCGTAAGTATGAATATTGGAATATTTTATTCACAAACATAGCGCGAGTTAAGGAAGTAATTGCTAATAGATTAAATTATTAGATTTAAGATTCATAATATTAGAATTAGTTATCGGTTCATTAGCGCTTGTTCTCCTTATCTAGTTCACGTAGTCGGGTTTACTTAGAGTTATGCATTGAGATTAGATAAAGCTCTATATATCACTCCTAGGTTTCCTTTTGTAGTTTCACTTGTGAATATTTAAGTATGTGTTTCAAGGATAAATAAAACTAATTGTTATTATGGAAGTTGTTGGTGATGCTTTGTTCCCCCCACACCTTTAGCCGCGAAGGATGGAGAGAGAGGGGTGCCGATTAGACCAACACCCCCACAAAACAGCCAAAAAAATCATACAAGCTACTTATATATTGCTTTTTTTAATTATTTATCAATGTATTATTGCTAAGAAATGATTTTAAAACAAAAACACTTACAACTTTATTTAATACATGAGATTTCACTTATTTATAAGGTCAGTTCCCGTGAGCTTAGAGGTAGCCCACTTCGTAAGCCCAAGGTTGTGGGTTCGATATGTTTTCTGGATGCGAAAATCGTAGGCACGCATGTCATATAATTATGTGGCTTGTAAAAGATCCCTTGGGTATCAGTTTGGCTCTAGTACTCTTTGCAAAATTAAATCACGGCAATATTTAGCATCGAACGAGAATTTGAATTAAATAAATTCAAGCGTCTAAATTTGGTAGCGGGAGCCGTTACTAGATGGTGCCACCAATGAAATAATTCCACCCTTAGGACTTTTCATGTCTGCATTGGCTTAGTTGCTAAAATGCAGCCCATTGGGGAAAAAACATTTAAAAATATTTAGCACCCGTTTTTGTAGTAGCCAAGCAGCAACGAAACAAATATTTTATTAATCGTTGGGTTTTTTCTTGAAATTATTTTTTGATTTAACTCTTAAATTTGTAAAACTCAAGCATTTCCTTCACAAATATATGTTGTCCCAAAGAGGTTTGCATGAGGGTCGTGAGCTCATGGATGGCGTTGTTTCTGTAGAATCTTGTAAAAATCAAAAGACCTGCGTTAAATTATGAGCATCCGCTACGAGGCCTCATAGTAGCTATTCCTGAGTGGGTCCCATATCAAAATTTTTCGCACCTTTCGCCACAATATATATTTAGGGCCAGGGACGTCTTAATGCATGGGCCAACTGGGCCCTGGCCCAGGGCCTCCCCTTCGATGGGAGCCTCGTTTTATTCTGATTCATCCTTAATAAGATCCTGATCTGAATAATTTTAATATTCGAATATTATTCCGGAATATATTCTCTTAAGAATTTCAAACTACAGTGCAACTGGCAACAATGGAATGTCCGTTATGTGATGATAATTATCTATGCCTAGGCTTAGGCCTAATACCATAAAAGATCAGTTAAATCATTTAGTAGAAATGCGGTTTCGGTCGAGCTGATCTGTGAGATTGTGAGCCATTCATGTAGATTTGTTTCAAATTAACGTTTGTACCAGTATTAGACATTGTATGCTGTATACCATCTGTGTTAAATTTCTGTGGTAGGGACTACTCTTAAATAGGGGCACAGGGCCTCAAATTCTTAAGATGTCTTTGGTCCAGGGACTCAAAAAATCTTAAGATGCCTCTGGGCCCAGGGCCTCAAAAAGTTTTAAGACGTTCCTGGTTAGGGCCCCTGTAGCTTAGGGGCCCGTATAATTGATACGGCGGTAGCTACACGCCTGTTCAAAATCCTCACATTGGTGCGATGTGGAAGTTTAGAGAGTAAATTACCACACAGTTCAGGTGCCGTTCACATTCCTTGAACTTGGTCAAAATTACGAGATTTGTCGCCAGCAGCTCTCATATTGCTTCAAAGTGTGGTATTAGTAGCCAACTAGTTGATCATTTGAAAGGAATTCAAAAAAATTTAATTGAGGAAACATAGTTATTAGTAAAATAACAAAGATACGGAGCTCCATGAATAATAGATAGCCATGTGTGTGTGATCTGCGTATATTATTGTACACTTCAAACCAAAATATTCTATCGTGACTGGTGTCTTAGAGTTTTGAGACCACTGACGACCCACCGCGTAAAACAGGGGTCTTCAAACTATGTTCCATAGAACCCTGGGGTTCTACGAGGCCCACCTAGGGGTTCCATGCTTTAAAATAAAATAAATAAAAAATGAAAAGAAAATTATCAAAATGTATGCAAACTGGATTTATGTTGGTTATGAAATTTGTTTGACCATGAGTATCAAAAGCAGTGTTTCCCAACGCGGGTCACACTTCCTATAGAGAGGGACTTAGAAATTCTGCACTGGACTGCTCCTCCCTCAAGGTATCCGACTACCCTAAAACTGTGAATTTTGCCAAAAATTGACAATTTTTTTTATCATTTTGTTTTATAGGCTATCTTATTAGCTTTATAAAAGTACCAAGTGCAGTCGACTGTCGATAATTCAAACCTTCGATGATACGAACCTCTTGATAATTCGAAGTATATGCTCACAGTCCCTAGAAAAACTCTTGATGTTTCAAACTAAAACAATACGTTTTGTACACTCAATAATTCGAAGTAAAATTTGTGGCTGATCAGACTACAACACGCAATAATTCGAAATTGTCTTATAAAACTCTCGACATTTCGAACATTCAGTATCATGTGCAGTCCTGTAATAAACAGTTTGGAGCTTTCAAGTTTTGTGTTGTGTTGTCTCTGCGTGTCTCCCCTGTAACGTAGCCCCTTTTATGACCATGTGTTTGCTACCCCTTCTTAGTGTTTTCCGGTTCCTCGAGTGAAAAGACGCTTTTATTGTTTTCATTCGTTTAAGTTGAGAATAGACGAACCGCACCTGTTGTCAGCCGTCCATATCTTTCGTTTATTACGTGGCCTTGCTACACATGTGTTCAGAGAGGATGGTCCGCTATTGTGAAAAAGAGATGTGTAGAATTGTGTATGAATGTATTCTTTTAATACAAGACTTAACTTCTATAAAATATTTATATTGCATATATAATATGTACTTTTTAAAAATAATTTAAAATAATTTTATACATATGTACACAATTGTTGTTTTATTGCATAGTTTCAAATTTAAATGTGTTAGAAAAAAATTTCTCTTCGTGTATTTTAGAAATTTTTTATACCCTCTTGAAAATTCGAAGTTTTTCATCGGTCCCTCCAACTTCGAATTATCGAGAGTCGACTGTATATTATTTTCCATTCACTTGAACAAAATCTACAAGTGTTTCAGTAAAAGCAGATGCCATTATTTTAAGCAAGATGTCATAATTTTTTTTAACGTATATAAATCCCGTGCACCTTGCAATATATAACACGGGGGCATACAACACAGACAGAAGAAAGGATTACAACACAAACATTCCGTGCTTTCTCCACGATTCAAACCCGGTCTCTATGACATCGCATTCAGCTTCACTGACCACTATATCGGACGGGCGGCGATGTCATACTTTAAAACGCGTTTTACTCGAAATGTATTTTTTTTCTTCAAAAACTCAAACGGGGCCAGCGATTGCTCAAAAAGTTTTCAAAGTAATTAACTGAAATTTTTTGTGCATGTTCTGTATAATAGTAGAAGTGTTTTAACCTTCAGATTTATCAATCACTATTTTATTACAAAATTTACAGCCCCTTATGTAAATATAATCACTGTTTTCTAAGCAATTTCATATAATAACAAAAATAAAGTGCTCTAGTTTTTGTAAAAACTAAAATATCTCTTATCCTGAAGGTCATTTCAAAAATGAATAACATAGCAATACATCAGAATTTAAAAACTGTTCATGAACTTTTGGTACAGAATAGGCTGCTTTATGTTATTTTTTTGTCAATTTTTACTAGGGTTTGCAATCCCGTGTCATATTTTCAATCCCGGGATTTCGGGATTACATTATCCAAAACCCGGGATTGGTCCCGGGATTAGGGTTGGACTATTTAATAAAAATACTTAAATATTAGCAGAGTTGAAATTGCATATTAAAACTGAAAATATAATTAAAAATTTATTTAATATTATTTTAATGAAACAAATAAAAAAATTAATTAATTATAAAAAGCAAATAAAAATAGTACCAAATGAAATTTAAAACAAAAAGCATTTATTCATTTCTTGTGTTTCTGTAAATAAGCTTATAAAAACACAGCTTGTCCAGCGTTTCATCGTTAAAACGGCTTCTTATTTTTGTTACACATTGTCCTGCCGAAGAAAATGCACGTTCGGATTCTTTACTAGTAGGTATTATCGTCATTAAATAGGAGTATGTTCTTTTCAGGTAGTGACCACGTCTCCTTCTATTTTCAGAAAAGGGACATTTCTTTTTGAATTTTTGATGGCAGTGTCTCAAATCTAATAGACTGCATTGGTGCATATACCTCTTTGATAACTTTATTTAGTTCTTTTGCTACACTTAACGGTTTTTGTATACAAATTGATCCAGTTATTGAATCAGAATGTGAATCAATTTCAAGTGTTACCTCATTTGAAACTGAAAATCCAGTTGCATGAGCTGTTAGTAATGCAATGGGATTTGAAGTGTCTTAAGTCCTCCAAGTAGGTCCGTTATTAATTAACGGCATTTAACTGAAGAAGGAACTGTGACAAAATCTATTCTTGTGATGTTGCTTATATTATTGCGTAAGCATTGCAGTGAGCCACTTAGATCTGTGCAGCGTTCTCCCATACGAGAAATGAGAGCTGTGCATATATTTTTTTTTTACCTATAGCACTTATAATTGCAAAAAAAAAAAAAAAAAAAAAAATCAACATATATACCTATTTTATAAACAAAATATAAATTTTTGAAGAGCAAAAATTTTTTAAATATAATTCAGTCATAAATTAAATCTCCGTTTCTGTTATTTTTGTCCCGGAATTTCAGGATTGGAAAAAAAACCGGGATCCCGAGGCGGAAAACCCTACTAGATATCTTCCAAAAATTCTAATTGCCTCTGTCCAAGTTAGCTGACACCGAACATCCTGAGGTTGAGAGAAATGTCCATTTTCTGACCCCACTCGCGATGGGGAGAAAGTTATAGAAGAAAATAAGAGAAAACATATCAAATTTCACGGTTTAAAATAGACACCCACCTCGAACCCTTCAAGGTTCAACACGTAAGAAAACTCACATCAAACGTATACAGTGCAAAAAAAGTAAATAAGATACATTAAATATAATTCTAGATTCACAATACTTTGAAAAAAATTTCAAATTGTAATTCACAGACAAAAAAAAAATTAAATCCCGGAATTAGTTATTTTAATCCCAGGATCCCGGGATTTGAAAAAACCACCGGGATCCCGGGCTGCAAAGCCTAATTTTTACCCATTTTTTCCCCTTTTAGTAATAATAATTTCTTTTTCTATTCTTAATTTTAGCATATTTGTCTTAAAATGTACTAAACAAATCTAGGGGGGAGAATCCCCAATTCTCTATTTTTTTTAAAGTTGTCGAGTAGTCAACAAAGCGTAACTTTGTTGGATATATACAAAAAATATTTCTGAAATGTTCGAGGTTTTATTTTTGAAAGCATACTCCCTTGCTTTCGCCTTAAAAAATTCTGAAAAATTTTGTGTGAGCAAATCAATATTAATTGTGGTTTGAATGCTTCCTTTACACATATCAAATTAATATATTCCATCTCTGTAAAAAATCGCTTATTTTATCCAGAGTAAAATTACATCGAATAAATTTCTTATGAATACTTGAAACATTTTTCTTCCATTTCTTTATTTTATTTTTATGAATACTTCTTTCTAATGAATGAAGATCATTTTTTTTTTACTAACTGTTTATCTTTTTATCCTTACTTATATGTTCATCGTGGAAACAATTAGTGATGCAAGCATTATCAAGTTTTAATTATATATTTCAATGTTATGAATATAAATAATTATGTTATATTAATTTCATTTTATGTAGTTAATTAATGTCCAATCAGTCTAATGATTAGTTAAGATTTAATTACTAAATTGATCTATTTTTACTGAAGTTTATCTATGGATTTATTTTAATCCCCTAATTTAAAAATAAAATTAATTAGTTAAAAATCTATCTATTAAATAACCTCTGATTATAATCTCATAGGTTAATTACTGTAAATTAGCCATTCAAAACTTATTAAGATAATTTCCTGGCATCGTATTTACTCGATGGTCGAGTCCTTTGTACGAGAGAAGTTGTTGTGTAATTATCAGGCAAAATCAATAATGTAGGGGGGGGGGGAGAAAACTAAAATGGTCCCTTTTTCAGTCAAAAAAAAAAAAAAAAAAATAGAAAATACCACATTTGAGTGAAATGTGATAAAAGAGAGAAAAATCTAAAACACAGTTGATTGAATCTCTCGTTAAATACACTCATTAATTGTCAATTAGTAACTTTTAATAGAAACAGGATTAATTTAGAAACAATGTGATTCATTTAATTCCAAGGGATGAAAATCAGTTAATTATAAATATGCATTCCAAAGCAATTCGTTTTAATTTTACACATCATTTACGTCAACCATTCTTAAAATAACCTGAATTATTAAAAACTCAATTGACTTGGTTTATCAAAAAAAAAAAAAAAAAAAAAAACCACAAATTTGTCACGTAGTTATAATAAAATTATTTCATTTTTTTTTATATCTAAATCTACGATTTTCTGTTCTACGAATCTGTTTGCAGATCAAAATTCTAAGATCATCTCGCCAAGTGATATTCTGCCAGAAAATTCAAAATATTCTTCAGATTTTTAAAATGAGGAAATATGGATGGATGTATTGTGTATTTTCACCTTGTGTGCAGTGGCGGATTAAGCGGGTGTCTGACCTGGCGGCCGCCAGGGGCCTCCAGTGCTGTTAGGGGCCCCAAGCTTGATGAGTGTTAAAGGCAGTGACAAACCCAACCACGCCACCTTGGAACAAGAAATGAAAAGAAAACAAAGATACAATGAAAACCCCGGGAGAAATTTATCTAGATGTAAAAGAAATCCTAATGTAGAAAAACTTTTGAAAATATTTGTAACAATACCGATATCGAATGCATCAGGTGAATGATCTTTTTTAGTTTTAAGACGTGTTAAAAATAATTTAAGTACTATGGGAGAAAAGAGAAAGTGAACAACATGGCCATATTATATACAGAATAAAATGTTTTGGACAAAATAGATATGGTGAAAATAATTGATGAATTTGCCAAAGAGAAATCAAACTGTATAGCAAAACTGCAAGCTCTTAAGTAAGGTTTTTAATTTTTTTTTCTTCAGTTAAGATTTTCTTTAGCCGATGAGTTTTTGTTTTGTTTTTGTTTTTTGCCGTACATTTTATTTTGAGAATTTAAAGTAATTGACTCTTTTCACTATATTAGTTTTTGACTCTTAAGCCCATGGGCCTCAAACCTTTTACCGCCAGGGGCCTCCAACTACCTTAATCCGCCTCTGCTTGTGTCAGTTAAAAAGAAAACTAATGTCTTTTACTTTTTAAACATTCGGATCTTACAAACAAATGAATTAGTCTGTCAATTGGAATTCTAATTAGCTGTTGTTGACATTTCATCGAAAAAATATTTATTTATGCTCTTAAAACTTACATCCTCAATTGAAAATCAAGTTCCTTTTGTGTTGTTTTTCCTACCAGAAACAACCAAACTACTTTTTTCTCCTTTCTCCAGTCATCCATGTTTTCCCGAAACAGAAGAATTTCCAGCATCCACACAAAAAAAATTCGCCAATGCGCTGTCAATGACATTTTCCTTGGCGAGTTCCTGGCAACCCTCCGTGCGCATCCCGCCCTTTCCCGCAACAACTTTATCTTTCGCCTTAACCTTGTGCTCACCGTGCGGTTGATAACAGTGCTCTTACCCCACCACACGCACACAACCTTCCTCTAAAATCACTTTATTAACTCCGCGCCGGCTCCCTCCGCTCTTCCACCCTCCCTCAACTTACATTCATGGTCATTCCCTGTCCTCCATAATAATATACATAGGATCTTGTCTTTCTCTCTTTTGTTGTTTGGAGAGGGGAGAAAATAGAATCATGAATGAAGGTAAGGTTAAATACCACACAACGGATGGACCTGCAGGTTACTTTTTCTTCGTTCGTGGAGATGAAAGTTTGATTGGTTTTTGATGAGATTACTTAATGGGGTGTTGGAGGTGGTCTCTTCGGGATAGTAAAAGAAAAAGAACACATATTGGGGTTGATATGTTAAGACTGTTTTCTATTCACTGGATTCGAATGTAGGATATGTAATAATAACCAATTTCAAGGTTGTTTTCACTTGATGTGTATGATATATTCATATCGTAGAATGGAGTTAAAAAAAAAGGGGGGTGATTGGATTGTTTTACTGTTGAACCAGGATCCAACAAGATGATTCTAAAAATTATCTAGTTTAGTTTTTTCTTCTTTTATTTATCTTTTTCTTATTTTTTTCTGGGTGTCATTACGAGAAGGGTGTATAGCTTTAGTTAAAGAAAGCAAAATGTTTTCTCAGGTGATGTTTCTACTTCATATCGCTGCTTATAACAGCTTGTTGATTAAGGTGCAGACTTGTATGTAATTCCTGAGTTCAAGTCCGATTTACAAAAGACGGTCGCATCGAGAAATAGAAGTTTGTTAATGAAAACAGCTTATAATTTTTTTAGCGAGGATGTTGTGGTAGTTTGGATACGACTGATTGATTTTGAATTAATTTTTCACCAAAGAAACATGGATAGTATTGGGGCGATGGACCTCAGCACTGTTTTATATTTCTTTTCTTTTTCGTCATTCATGTATTATTCGTGGTAGCCTAAAGATCTCTCCAGGAAACCTTTGTGAAGTTTTTTTTTATTACCACAATATGTATCTTCTACGAATTGGCATTGAATTAATAATCAATGATTATCAAAATAATACCATTAACAGCATGGATTGATTGAACTAGATGTAATGTAACACGTGAAAAAGATGATAAAATGACTATTCTAAAAAAAACCCTTTTTTTATTACCGATGATTAAAAAATATCTTTTTTCATACTGTTCTAATTACTTAAGTCAGTCTGAATGTTTTTGCTGTGAAAAAAAGAAAGAAAAATGCTTACTTTAAAACGGTACAAATCGATATCCCTCAAAAGATGAATTAAAAAAAAAATGCTAAGAGTACAATCCTTAATTTTAGTTTACGTGTTGGTCACTAGATGGCGCTGCAGAATTTGACTTTTAAAAAAATGATTATTTTTTCATAGGAAAAAATATTTTTGAATGCATTTTCTAAATTTACAAATATAATTTAATCAAAAATGCGTTTTGGTATTTGAAAAGCTTTCAGAAAATTGTTCATCGAAAACGGAAAAAATTTACGCAGAAAATACTATATTTTTAAATCAGAATTGGAATTATAAAGCATGTTACACAATTGAGGAAAAATATCTGAAGCATATTTTCATATTTTATATCTGATATTAAAAATAATACAGAACTGTTTTTCAAGTAATAATTTATATATACACACACTCGTGTGAGCGCTTGCATGAGCGTGTGTGGAATTATGTAACACTCCACTTGATGGAAAAAGCTCTTTTTTTTAAATATTTAAACTTTAAAACTCTAGTTTTGCTTGTTTTTTAAAAAAAAACCATATGAAAGTATTAAAAATACTCTACAATAGTTGATACTACAACATCTACAGTGCCGATTTAAGATCATTTCGGGCCCTAGGTGCAGAAGATTTACGGGCCCCTTTGGCACTGGAGAATCGAAGTTTATAACCAGAAAATCTGACTGTCCAGCTTATCCGGGCCCTTCCGAGCTTCGGTCCCTTCCGAGCTCCGGGTCTCTGGGCGCCCTCCCCAAGCACTCAATGGATAAACCGACACTAAACATCTACAAGAACTGAAACGATATTTAAAGATAAAAACATAAACAAAAAATCATTTCAATTGTCAAATTTCAATATTTTTAAAGAATAGAACAAATAAACACTAAAATTCTATTTATTAAAATCAGTGTTTACATTAAAAAAAATTTTTTTACTAAATTTAAATTTATCCAGTAAAAGATTAGGAAAATTAAAAATAGACAAATTAAAAACAGTCTATCTATTTTTAATTTGTCTATATATTGAAAAAAATGACAATATAACGTTTTAAATAAATTTTGGATATGATTAGATTTTTTTTATGAAATAGAGTGATAATTTCCCTTTATTCACTCTTTCATAACCCCCCCAAGGGAGTCGAAAATGAAAGATTATTAAGCAAATTATTAATTTACTGAAGGGAAGCAAAACAAAATATATTCTGACGTAATAAAAATACACATTGCACTTCAATTGCAATCTGTTCCAATTAAAAAATTATCAGAAATGTTACATTACACTTTTCTTATTACTTAAAATATCTGATATTTAAAAGTAAGATATACAAAACTGATAATTTACATTCGATAAATATTACCAGAAAATAATAGGGAAAAAAGGAGGAGAAACACACGCGCGCGCACACCCATTTTTAAAATCTGATGTGCAGAAGCAAGCAGAAAGAAAAATCCATGTTCTTTTTATAAATTATTTTTTTAAAAAAATTATTAATATTGCTTTAGCTTAATATTGAACTTGATTAAACGAGTTTTGTTTAATATATTGAGCTTTCAAAGAAGTGATCTTTTACACTGTCAGCTAAATGATTATAAGTACGAAAATGATTTTTTTCAGTACTTCTTAGTTCTTTGAACTAACACAATAATTAAATCAGATCACTTACTTACCAAAATAGATGCATATCTCAAAATAATAATCATAATTATTTTTTTCCTAGGATTAAGAACATTGGAATAACTTTACGAAATGAAATAGATCACTTTGATAAAGAAACTTCTTGATATGATTGATACGTTCCCGTCCTGTGTGCAAACACCATCCACAACTAAAACAATTTTTTATCTACTTTTACGAAAAAAATTAAAATGGCACAGAAAAAAGCCTCTGATCCTATTCATTGATCCAATAAACTAATCTGATGATCAATTAGATAAAAATTAATTTTGATTAATCTTTGAGGAAAAGAAAAATAAATCATACCTAAAGCATAATCCGACTTCCTCGAAATTTCGAATGCAAATTTTTTTACAAGAAATGATTTCTTAATGTACGAATGATTAAATTTTATTATTAAATTAAATTTTCGAGGTATTACATGTTTATTTTGATCATTGCTAGCCAATATTGGAACTTATGACTAAATTTATACACACTTCATTATCTGAGTATAACGTTACACATGCTTAATTTCAATAAATAGAACGATCTTTTGCCTCATTCTTTGTTTTCACTCCACAAAATAGAGCATACATGTATTAATTAAAGAAAATTTTAATGGTGGTAAATCTTGTTGAAGATCCGTACAATGCTTATGAACCTGCATGAAACAACATACGCCTAGCCATACATGAAGTACCTAGCCTTTAGTGGACCCTGAATCAACATTTTAGGAACGCCATTTTTTAAAGCCCCATAACATATTACGATTCTATTCCTTATATATGTTGGGGCCCCTCTAGCTTGGGGCGTATGATTGATACGGTGGTAGCTACGCCCCTAAACATACGAGTATGTGATTCATTGAAAACTTTACTTAAAACATTTCATTTTTTCTTAAAATGTTGTCTCTCTCACTCTTTTTACACACATTCACGTTAATTTCATCTATCAAGTTTTTTAATTTGTAATGGCCCTGATCCTCCAGGACTTTGCGTAAATAATTAACTGTACATTACCCACATGATGGGATATAATCGTTGATGTATCTCTTTGAAATTAAAAACTATGTGTATTTAAATTAATAATTATAATACTCCCATGCAAGCCCGCTTTTCCGCTTAGGCACACTAGGCACAGGACCTAGGGCGCAACAGTTCTGGGGCGCAAAAAATTGGAAGGCGAACAAAGAGAAAACAATTGAAATTACAGCGAACGTACCTCCACCAAATGAATCATGAGATCAGCATTTCTATCTTTAAGAGAGTAAAGACTGAAATGAAACCTATGGAAGAAATGCGTAACAGTTTAATGTTGCAATGTACTCAAAATTATATTACAATGGATTTTGATTACAATGTCATTAACGATTTCGCACTGATCAAAACTCGGAGAAAACCTTTGTTGTGCAAAGATAATGGCAGTGATTTAACAAAAAAATAAGGATGTCTAAAAGTAAAATATAGTAAAACGATTAGCGAAGAAAAAGATGAGAAGAAAAAAGTTGAAAACATTTCATACTATAACGTGTACTTTATATTGTAATTGCAAACGATTTCATTAACTTACTGTAATAATTTACAAAGGGCGTGTTGTCATAAGATGAGAAATGAACAAGAGTGGCAAACACATGCCATTACCCTTTCCTTGCGGTTGCCAGTCCAGGACATGGAGGTTCCATAGGTGGTAGTAGTTACTCTCCAAAGAGCAAAAAGAAAAAAAGAATTTGAGTAAAGGGAAAATTCCTCCCGAACCAAAACTGGCGAGGGGTAAGAATTGAAGGAGGTGGTGGGGGGTGGATGAGCTCAGAAAATTGGGGGGGGGGACGTGACAATTTAAAGTGCCTAGGGCGCCGGTGAAGCTAAAAATGGGCCTGCTACCATGTTGTGATAACTTAAATAATGTAGGCCTTGATGGTTACAGGTGTTGAACATTTAACAAGAGCACACGATCTCTGTTGAGATCTTAATCTCCTACCTTTTCGAGTTGGGTGGTAAGCATTCGTCTTATGGTTTGTCCTTTTTTTATTATGAAGTGTATTTGAAATGTAAGATTGCCATGTGTAAGGTGAGTTAATAATGTCTTTTTGTCTGCGGGTTGTCGGAGTGTAGATTAGTTGTCTAGAGAATTGTGAGGAAAGTTATCTGGGGAGTAGGTGATGTATCAGGGAAGCTTAGAATGGCTGGAAGGAAGGTAAGATCTTCGAAGGGTAGGAGAGCAAGCTTTCCTATTGGCCGGGCAACTCGACTCCCATTGGGAGGTCTAGTGTACTCGGAGGCGTGTTGAAGAGTTGGAAGGGGGGGGGGGTTGCTGTGAGGTTTTTATGAAGTTTTTGTAATTTGTTAGAGTAGATCAACTACTCATAAATTTCAATTACTTGTTGTAGAATACACCTATCCTGTCTTTTCCCTTGGTCGCTCTTAGCTGTTTCCTCTGATGGTTACAGGAACAAGATATTTTACTATTCATTACGTTCCACAACAGAAGGACACACACATACAAAATACACACAGTGTAGGAATGAGACATAAAAAGAGGGAAAGGCTTTCCCTCATTTCACGTGTACCCATTGCTCGGGACCATTCGGCGGAACACAAGAACTGAGGGAAAACGTTCTCTTTCCCCCCAAAACAAGTAGCGTCACCTGGATGTCGTTATTTGTTAAGGGAAGGTAGAATTTAAATGTAGCTGTTACATAATTAAATAATGAACATCATCCGATTATCTGGACCAATCAGAAGAGACGTCTTTGAACTTCCGGTCTGTGTTTCGTATAAAACCGAGATTCTTTGGAAAATTAACGACGTGCTTTGTATTTGTCAAGATGTTCAATTAACGTACGCTGCTGCTTAATTCATTAATTTTATGGAAATGTCGTAAACAGAAAAGTGCTAGTCTATCAACATGTGAAGCAGAGTTATTTTCTATTTCTGAAATTTGTTAAGATATAATTTGGACTGTAAATTTGTTAACTAAATTAAAATGTAAACAATTTATAAATAATGCTGTAACTTTAAATTCAGATAGTCAAGCAGCAATTCAGTGGATTAAGGGAACCCGTTCTTCAAATAAATCAAGGCATATGAATTTACGTTTTCATTTTGTGAAAGATTTAATTGAAGATACTGCAATAAAATTGGAATACATTCAAACAGAATGTTTAATTGCAGATTTTCTTACTAAAGCCACGAATGTACAAAAGTTACAATATTCAATGGAAAAAATTTCATTACTCTCATGATTTTTATGTCACTGTATTTGTTATATTTTATGTGTATTATGTATATGTGTTTGTGATATTGTAATTGTTTGAAAAAAATGTATCACTCGCAGGTGTGTTGGGTTGAAGCGAGAGAACTATTTTTTCTGGTGTAAGAATATCTGTGTGATACGCCCACGCGTTCTTTTTCCCGCTTAATCCACAACGCACTTCTTCTACGGGGACCACACGATCTAAACGCTGTATGCTATTAACTTTATTTATGCTGCGTGCAGTATTCTTAATCGTTTTATTTAATTGTCCGTAATAAAGTATGCTGTCCAGAAGAGGTCTGAAGAATTATTTTACAAAAAGAACAACAATTTTCTTTTAATGTAAAGTCAAAATTATAGATGTCATCTTTTTCTCAAACACAAAATAAGGTAATTTTAACAATATCAGCAAAACGTGTTGTCCGACTTGTGACTGCAACTAATAAATTGTCCGGCTACGTAAGATGACGTTAGTGAAAAAATCACAGCAAAATTGTGAAATTTTTGGTCACAGTAGCTGATGATGTGATGGAGGATGTCAATTTTTAACATTTTCCAAGACATGCTCGTCCTTACATAGTCAAGTGCAGGGGAATTTTTTAAATATTTTTTCCAGAACAGATGACACCACCTTTCACTTCGTGACCGCTCATCGTCAAGTTTTAGGACACCCTTCATATATATGTGCGTGTTATAAATGGGGATAAACGTAATGGTTTTAATTAAAAGAATTATTTTTGATATCAAAATAATAATTTTGGTTATATCTTTGATAATTACACTAATCCTTCTCTCTCACACTCATTCTTCCTGAAAATTCGATATTATAAAAGAATTCAATGCAAGCATTTCCTTTTAACAGTTTTATCCATTGCAGCAGAATTGGTCAAAAGTAATAATTAAGGAAACGAGAGAGAGAGAGAAATAAAAAATGGTTTCTGATACATCAAATATTGAATTTTTTTATGCAGAAAATGAGATTTGTTATTAAAGAATTAAGTTGCAGCAACACTGCCGCCGTATCAATGATACGGGGCCCCCACGCTTTAGGGGCCCAAAAATGTGTGAGTAAAAAATCGTAAAATGTTAAGAAGCCTCAGAAAAGGATCCCCAAGGAATTTTGATGCAGGGTCCACACAAGGCTAGCTACACTAGTGAACACATTTTAAAGAAATGCCAAATTTAATGGGTGAAACATTAATATTTGGTAACCTTTGAATACTTTAAACAATTAAAAACATTTATAATAAATTTGCTAGTTTTTTTATTGTTCAATTTACAATAAGTTTTATTAAGCTTTTGATTCTACTTAAAATTCCCCTAAGAACCAACGACAATAATAAAATAATGCTTTTTAAACCAAAATGCCCAATGTTTTTAATGTATGCATCAGTCTCTGCTATATGATGATCTTTTATTATGACAACACCTAAACTTGAAGTCTATGGGTAACGTGTCCAGTATATCAATCACCTTACCGAGGTCATAAGAACTCAGCACATGAGGAAGTGACAGATTCTCTAATAAAAAATCTTTCAAAAACTATTCTTCCATTTAAAAATTTCAGATTTCGTTGAAATGAGTTTTTTTTTTCTATTGACTAACATTTTTATCTTTTCAAAAAGAAGTAAAGTGCATTCCCCTTTTTCTTTCCCATCAACAGACAAAAACAACAATTTTTTTATCATTATACATGTATGAGTAACAGTTATACAATTGCTTCTTTCAGTTAGAAAATCTGTGACAAGTCTGGCTATTTTTCATACAAAAAAGTTAAGAACACTGATCACGCACTGAATACATTAATAAAATAGCAAACTATGTGTTACAAAATAACCGCCAGCACATCCGCAAAAGCAGACTTGGTCTTAACAGCTGAACCATAAAACACGGTTTATAAAGTTTATTTATCTGTCACATTGTAGTTTGGTTAAAAGAAAAACTGTGTTCTCACATTTGAATTATTTTTTCCCAATAATATTGTTACAAAAATTCTTTAAATCTTCATTTTGTATTTGAGCGAGTGAGTGAGTGAATATTAATGTCATACTGTTCAGCTACACAAGGGATTTTGGGTTTTGTATTTGAAAATGCTAGAATATGGAACATTGAAAACATTATTAAACATTTGTACTTTATGACATTCTTTCCTACCGTGAATTTATTATTTAATAAGAAAGAGACTTTCAATAGATGTTCAGATAAAATTTTTAAACTAAGCATTCGAAATCTTTATTTTATTGCAGTTTGCTTTTCAGCAATTATGCTTCAAAATAGAAAACTAGCATGTGTAAAAGCAAAAAAAAAAAAAAAGGGGGGGGGGGTAAGGAGGGACTAGTAAATAATCAGTTTCAATAAAATGAAACATCAGTGAAATAACAATCAATCAATACGAAAATAAACTCATGAATGTTTTAAAAATTTTGTTCATTAAGAATTTTAACTAAGGCGTGTAACAAAATTTAATGCAGAGTTTCTCAAACTTTCAATATTTGTGAACCAATTTTCAAACACAATTTCCATTTCGCCCCTTTTCCATACAATAAGAATGTATTGAGTTTAATAATATACTTTCACACGATTTTAATTATACGCCATACAAATTATAAAGATAGGTATTAAATTTTGTTTATAATTCTATGACATGCCCATGTGTGGGGTCACTAGTACTTATTAAACATGTTCTTAACTTAGTATTATTAAACTAGTTATCAAATACTGTGTGCAGTACTGATACATTTATAAATGAATAACATCTATATAAATGTGTGTATCTTATTTTTTGTTATGTGAGAATGTATTTTGTTTTTCTCTTCCTTTCAGTAAATTAATATTTTTTAAAAATAATCTTTTGTCTTCGACCTTTCGATATGCTCGCGCCCCTCACGTTGGGTTATCACGCCCCCAGTTTGAGAAACGCTAATGTAATATACGCGCTTTCCTGTTATTAAATATCTAACAACAGTGGAGTAACTTACACCCCCGCATCGCAAGAGGGGCCCAGGATTCTAAAGGGCTCAAAACCTGACTGACACTAAGAACGTATTTAATTTAAAATATAAAACGCAAAACCTGACTTTGCAGGGGGACCCTAATATTCTCCGTTACACCTATATATATATATATGAGAAAAACAGCGAAAAATAAAGTACTCAATAAATAATTAACATTAATTAATAAAAAAATTACTAATAACAAATACTTAATTACATTTTACGTGCTATATGAATGGGATTATAATGAATCAGAAAAAAAATCAAGGGCTATGAGGGAGGGTCCGGACCCGTGGTTCCCTCCCCCGCCCTTGTGTGCGTTACTAACACTGGGTGGACCGCAACACCTTGAAAAAAATTAGAAGTAGCCCGGAAAAGTATCCTGGAAAAGTCTGCCCACCCTGCTCTTTAACAACTTTTCAATTTCCAAAACCTTATCCACAATTTTTTTTTTGTTTTTTTTTGCAACTGTTTGATGGAAAATGAAACGTATGACCAAAGAAGCGTGTAAATGAGTGACTAAAGTGTGTGATTAAAGAAGGGTTGTTAAACATTCCGTGAAAATGGGCCTCAAATGTATCTTTAGAGCATTTAAAGCAACAAAGCTGCGAAGAATAAATATGAATAAAACATATAAATATCATATGGTATTGTAATTAAAACATAATTAAATATAAATAACCGTAAATATTTCTAAAGAAAAACATTAGGAACTGTGTTATTTTTTTACCTCAAAATATCTGACAACTTGCAACAGCTTTTTTAAAAAAAAAAATGGAGATATGGGGATTTTTTTTGTGTTGTTTTTAGATTTCTTTGGTTAATTTTAAGAAAAATATGCTAAAATTAAGAAGTGAAAAATAAATTATTGTTACTAAAATGGGTAAAAAACTGGTAAAAATTTACAAAAAATAACCTAAGTGAGGCCCATTCTGTACCAAAAGTTTATGAACAAATTTTCAATTCTGATGTGTTGCAATGTTATTCATTTTTGAAATGACCTTCAGGATAAGAGATATTTTAATTTTTACAAAAACTAGAGCACTTTATCTTAATTATAATATGAAATTGTTTAAAAAAACAGTGTTTATATTCCCATAAGGGACTATAAATTTTGTAATAAAACAGTGATTGATAAATCTGAAGATTAAAACATTTCTACTATTGAACAGAACATACACAAACAATTTCAGTTAATTATTTTCAAAACTTTTTGAGCAATCTCTGGCGGCCCCGTTCGGACATTTTCAAAAAAAAAAAGCAATTTTGAGTAAAATTTGTTTTAAAGTATAACATCTTGCTAAAAGTAATGGCATCTGCTTTTACTAAAACACTTGTAGTTGTTGTTCTAGTAGACAGAAAATAATAAACTTTGTATTTTTATAAAGTATAAGATTGCCTATAAAATAAAATCATAAAAAGAATTGTTACTTTTTGGTCAAATTCACACTTTTAGGGTAGTCGGATACCTTAAGTATTTTAATTATTTTAAATTATATTTTTATAGTATTAAATAGTTTACATGAAACTATATATTATCAACACTTATCCAATATGAAAAATAATGTTTTTAAATTAATCAAATTTCGTTAACTTCAAAAACTTCACAAGCCATTCAAGTTTTATTCCGAAGAGTTGAAGTAATCAATGTGTTTTCTCTCTTCCAAAATTCTATTATGAAATATTTCAAAATATAAGGACATAACATAACAACATTGAGAGAGAGAGAGAGAGAGAGAAGAGATAGAGAGAGAGAGAGAGAGAGAGAGAGAGAAATATACCTATAAGATTATTATTGCATTGTCATTTTTTCCCCGTGAAGACATTAGGTGTACTAATGTCCTTTTTCTTTTTAGGCTTTTGTCATTTTGGTCATTTCTGAATCCAGAAAAGAAGAAAAGCACAGAATATGTTTTGATCTACATTTGAAAATCAATCCATCTTCTTGTGATCTAGATATGATGACAGATTCCACGAAAGTGCTTTGACATTCGGTTCGAAAAATAACGCAAAATTGAAGATGCTGTATGTGCTCGTATTGAATATAAATTAATGTAAACCATTTGCTTAAAAAAATGGGTTAATAACTATTGCGGATCATCGATAGCAATCAAAATGTGTGAATTTATTAAACATTATTATTTCCTTTTTTTTTCTTCGTTTGTCGAAACTACCTTATACGATAGCAAGAGACAAAGAACAGGGACACAAGAATATTTAAGAAAAACGAAGAAGATTGTTATTGGGTATGTATATTATTATGCCAAAAATAGCTTTCTATACGCTGTTATTCATCGTAAATGTTTTTACTGTGATGGGATTTCGCCTTCGGATTCTTTTTAAATATGTTAAATAGAAGAAATAAAGAGCTGAATTACAAAAACAAACTTCTCTAAAGTATTCATAAAGTAATCAATATTTTTAGTTTGAAGAGGTAATTATGGAACTAAGAATTTCGAAAGGATGGTAAGCAAATCATATTTGATATGCAAATGAAACTGATTTGAAGTTTTCGTTTTTTAAATTTTTGCTGAATTTTATATGATTTCTTTAAGAAATCTACATTTAAAAGTTTTCTCAAAAAGAAATTCGTTTTAATATAGTGAATTGAAATTTTTTAACTTATTTTAATTGAGAGCAAATACTTACAGTTACAGTTATAGGTTTTGGGGGATATGGAACAACAATGTGCTCCACAACCCTCGTACAAATACTTAATTCCTCCTATTTTTTTAAGTGGCCGTTAATTGTCATGAATTCGTGGCCAGTGTTGTCGAGTCATGCGTTGGAAGCCTGATGCCACTGTGTAAAGGGGCTGATGCACGTTGAATTTGTGTTGGCTCTTCACTTTGGCGTGGTGTGGATCCTAGAAGAGTGGGGTGCCAACTCAGATGTCCATCATCACTTGACCACGGTTCAAAATGACACCGCTAACATCAATAGACTTCACTCACTCTGTGTTTTTAAACATTTTTATAAGGTATTTTGAAAACAGGATGTGTATGTTTATAGTTATGTATGTTTTTGCATTCTGTTTTTCAACAGTTCCTTTACAGTTGATTGTTAGAATAATTTATTCATTATCACTTATCAGTTTGTGCATTATATACTTTGGCAACTTTTTTTATAGTCTAGATCAGTGTTTTTCAAACTGTGGGTTGCGCTCCCTTGGGGGGGGGGGGGCGTGGTAACCCTAAGTGCATATCGAAAAGTCGAAAATGAAAGATTTAAAACAATTATCAATTTACTGAAAGAAAGCAAAACAAAACATATTTTAACATAATAAAAAATAAAATACATATTCGCACTGATATAAGATACTTACAAATGTATTAGTAAGGCAAAAAGTATTTTCATAATTAATTTATCAGTACTAAAAAACAAGTTTAGTAATTACTAGTGACTTCCGTGCACTTATCGTATATAAAATTATATACAAAATATAATACTTATCTTGATAATTTGTGCAGTTTATAATTAAAATCACATTGTAGCTTTAGCGTTGAAGTACATTATTATTATTATTATTGCATTCAGTACACAGTTGTATGAGGAGAGCGCGATGAAAAATATGACTAAAAATTGCGTCGTAACTATTAAAAGTTTGAGAAGCACTGGTTTAGATAGTGCATATAAATATGCTGTAGAGTTAACACTCACAAAACTTTTACGGTTGATATGGCTTAAATGTGTAGAATAGGATTCCGACTCAGATGTCTACCTGGTAATGTAGCTACTGTTTTCAAAATTTTAAGATGTACTGGCAAGCCAAGTATATTTATAAAGTGGAGTCAGTTCAGTTCCGGTTCGAAGCCCTGGTTTATAGTGCTTAAATGATGAAAAAAAGAGAATATTCTTTAGTTCATATAATAATATATACTACTTCTCTTAAAATTTTAATATAAAGATATTTTCTTTATTTAAAAAATATAATAGCATGTTTTTTTAATTTTTGGAGCCTAATCCTTCATTTCGTACTGGTTCTTTGTTTCGTATAACAAGGCAATTTTTTACAGCCCGACTCTAGTGTTATTCGAGGGTCATCTGTACTCTAATCAATATAGATTATTTTTATATCTTTTTAAAATTTTAAGCATTCACAACTTTCATGGAAATCTTTTTGCCAGTTCAGTTTTTTCCCCACAGATAAGTGTGAAAAAAATTACCAGAAACTAAATACAAAAGGAACAACGCTCCTAGAAGTGTAATTTGATCACAACAAGGGTAATCTTATTTACCACAACAGCAATCAGATCCGCTTGTAGTTGAAATCGTGACACAACACAATCCCTCATTCGGCAATCGAGAACTGAAAGGAGTCACGAATTTTTCCAGCTTTTGAAACTGGTTCACTATTTTTTCCCAAGATTTACGCCAGAGATTTTTTGACTCCGATTGAGTCGCCGATGAAAAAACGCTGATAATTTGAGGTAATTGTTGACTTTCATTATTATCTGATTACCACCCCTTCTCGACAAGTATGTTTGGAGATTTTTCCAACAAGATTTTTGTCGGATTTGGATTCGTTCATAGCAAGTCGACTGCGGAAAAAATAACTGAATTATAGTAATTAGTGTTAATACCATTCATCACAACACACTTTCAATCTTTATTTTTTTTAAAATTCTGATTGCTGCATTAGGGTTGCTCAATCATATTAAAATATAATAATCATTTTAACCTTCAGTTATACCTTAGTGCTGTTTGGTCAACAACACATGACAATTTAATAACTTAAAACTGGGGCCTTACTTCTGCTTTCTCACGCCCGCCAATCCCGAAGACATTATCACAACTTTTGCCTGCTCACATCAGTATACTATCTAGCTTCGCTCGTCAAAGCAATTCTAATGTTTTAGCGCAGTAATTGCTAAACCGTCGATCACGAGCTATCAGTACACGCGAGAACATTTTTAGTAGAACAAGCAGTAAAGTTGGAATTGATTGATTTTCAAAATGATTTAGTTGTAAAATCACTTTATTCAAGCTTTGGAAATATTTGGCTTCTTGTTCCTAAAGAAAAATACTCAATTTTGTGGTTCAGATTTGTTTAAAAAGTGAAGGCAATTCGCAAGTCAACATATCTGTGTGAGAGATTTCTTTTTTCTATAAGAAATTTATTAAAAATAAGTACAGAAACACTCACTGATAAACACTTGGACAACTGTATTTTAATGGCAGCCATTACTTAATTTCCCAACATAAAAAAAAATTGTTAATTACAAAAAAAAAGGAGTTCTATTTTTTTTTTATTAAAATTAATTAGTCTGATAAAAAAATCTGTTGTTACATTTGTTAATTATTATTAACTACACTTCGATTTCTTATGTACAATTTCAGTTTCCTTTTGTTATACACAATTTAATTAAAATTGCTTTCATATTTACTAGAATTGTTAGTTTATAGATAATAAACAAATGTAAGATTTTAAAAAAAAATTGTAATTTTTTTGGTTGGATCTCAGTAATATTTAAAAAAAAAAACATTTAACACAGTAATATTTAATCATTTATGTTACCTGATCGACAGTAACATCAGATCAAGGTTCACGAAAGGTTAGATTTTTACGCCTGTTGTTATCCTTAGCTTTGAGCACCATGCAGGTAGGTGACAGTACGATTTTTCTCGTTTCCACCCCAACTTTGAGGAAGAATACCCTGGGAGGTGGTCAAGGACTTCCCACCTCTCTTCCCCCGACACCAATCTCACGAAAGGACTTACGGCTATTTAGAGTACCTCCATGCCGCAAAGGCACTAAACATTTTCCCACGTCCATGTCTTCTCCGGGATTCGAACCTAGATCCTACGGCACAGCAGTCAGCGTCACTAACGACAATACCGGATCCCTTAATCATTTATTAAGGAATTTATCGAAGTTTTTCCTTTGTTTAAATACACTAAATTATTGCACAAAGTTATACTTACCAAAGAACATAAAACACGTGAGAAAAAAAATAGTGTATTTTTAAGTGACGCAATAAACAAAAATAAGTAACAATACAGTCCGCGAATGTTTCATCATTGGCGCCAATTGATTTGGCAGTTAGTTTTTTTTTAAAAGTGTTTCCGTTTACGTAATTGCGTTCAACATACACTGCATTTTGGTATTCTGTATAAAAAAAAATGCAGGTAAGGTCATAATTAAGTATGTCAATCACCAATTTTAAGTGAGAGGAAATGTTTTCCTTAGTCGCGTGAAAGAGTTGTGTGAAAAAATAAAACTCTAAAAATCATTAACTCTATAGACACACACCAAACTTCTCCAAGATTAAGATTTTTCGTCTTTTTTTATATCTATGAAATTCGAATTCTTTAAAATTGCGTTTTATATTGCTTAGTGAATTAGAAAAACTGAATGTATTAAATTAGTAAATTCAAATTTAAAAAAACATTTATGATGTTTTGACAATTCATTTCCTTCTCAACAGTAAGTGTTACCTGTCCTCTCGTATTTGTCTGCAATACCTTATAGATATTTTAATTACCGGTTTTGTCACTTAAAATTACTATCAACAACTAATTCAATTTTTTCCCTACTTTATTTTGTTCATAGGCGTTTGTGGAATATTAATGACCTACAATCGAATATATTTCCCGAACATAGTAATTAACTCGCTCTCGCAGATTTATTTGTAAAATGTTGTTCATTGTCTTGCGGAATTAGAAAAAGGATTTTTTTCCTCTCTCTTTCTCTTAAAACCTTAGGAAAGAGTTGAGATTTAAATGAGTGCACGTACACACACACGTGCGAAACGCTTTTAAATATATATATATATATATATATATATATATATATATATATATATAAAATAAAGACAAATTCCATGATGGAAAGAATATTAAAACATAATTAATAAAAGCAAAAAAAGGTATGAAAAAATAAATAATAATAATAAAATATTTTACAGCTCCAATTTTTTTTCCCCGTAAAGAAAACCGGTATACTTATAACGAATGCTCTGGTAATTTCATTACACATAATTGAAGACTAACCATGCAAAACGTGAAAAAAAATTTGATTGGATAAAACAAATTTAAACTTGAATTATGAATTGTTGTAATGAACTATTACCTTATTTAGCATAATTAATCTGTCAGTAAATAATAACAGCTATTATTGCAATTAATTATTATGATAAACAGTTATTAAGTAAATGAATTATATCGTTAGGTTCGACTCGTTGTAATTTAGTGCCTGTGGTGTATACGATTATTTATTCTTTTATTATCGAAAAACCAAAGGGGGCGTTTTTTTACTGTAAGTTGTACGCATATTTACGTCGTGATGATTTTAGTAAGGAATACATCATGTAACAAGTTCTTTGCTAAATGTATTATACATTAACTATCCATTTGCTAAAGGCTTCAATGTTTAGTTTATTCAACTGTATTTAAAATTAATATTTTTGAGAAATATACAGAAAAACTGATTAATTTTGTCTTGCTATTTCCAAAAACTTTTAGCAAATAATAATAATAATAAATTAAAAAAATTAAAAAAAAAACAGCTTTTTAATTTAAAAAAAAAACATGAACAAAAGTAATTTTAATTTGAGTGAAAACTTTTTCATGAAAAAGAGTGTTTTTTTTTAAAGAATTTATGTCCATGCACAGGGTTGACTTTCATTAAAGACTAAAACAGAGGTTTTACTTACATATAAATGTATTGTAAATTGAAACATCAGAAAATGTTTAGCATTAGAGTAGAAAATTTTTGATTACACAACTTTGAATACTAATAATAAATAAATAATATATTACATCAAGTGAAATAATATACTAATAATAAATTTTTTAAAAAACCTAGTCCATTACTTTGTAAGCAATTATACTTAAAATCTTCTAGAAGAAATTATCTTTTTGAAATTACTTTTAATGTGGAGAATATTTCACATAAATAGCTCCATATATGTTTAAATTTACCATTTCTAAGTATATTTACTTTCTAACATTAAATTTAGGAAATTTATTTTCTAACAGCTTGAAAGCAAAATGATTTTGAATAAAAGAATAATATTAATATAAAAGAATAATAAAGTCATTAAACAATTAATATTTCAACTTACAATGTAGATTTTATTCTTAAACATGTCTACTAAACATAGCAGCCTTAACAGATTCCATATTATATATGTCTGTTTATTCTATATCATTTTCAAAATCATAGCAAAATAAGTTCAATTCCAATTAACGAAAAGGAAATATTTTGGGAGATGTACAGTGAAAATTGTTTAACACAAAACTTGTTGTTGTTGTCGTGTCCTTCCCGACGTGAAGGAACGAAAGTTTCCAGAGCCTGAGACAGGTTGGATTTCTAAGTGATAGATAGCGACACCACCTATCTCCACCTCCGTAATTTTGGCTTGGAACTGGAGGGGAGGGAAATATTCTCCAGCCCCTGCACCCGTGGTATCTGCTGCGACCGCCCACAAGACTTTCGGACCCATACTGATTTAACGAGTACGTACTCCGTGTGTACTCGGAAGTATTTAGTGGCATTGGGCATCGAACCCAGGCCTTCCGGTCTGAAGTCCGATGCTCTAACCACTAGGCTACCCACGGCCCCGAACACGAAATTTAGGGGACTGAAATATTTTTCGTGTTGATCAAATAAAAGAGGCAAAATTCAGTTATGATCCAGATATTCCAATATATCTTACATGAAATGTAAAGTTATTTATGCATTGACTGAAAATAATTCTTATCGTTTTTATCACTAAGTTGGTTAAAAAAAATAGATATGCTCGTAATGTATGCGAGCTATTGTAGTGGACAAACTGTAGCAGTTATTTGAAACAAAATTTGAATGAAATTAATCTATTTTTATTGTTCATGGGTCTATTTTAAATGGGAAAAACACAAACACTTTGTTTAACTTCTCCGAATTATTCGTAGGCAACAAAAGGTTAAGTTTGCGTTTGCCTGTCATTTTATGTTTCAAACTAACTGACCACATTCGGAATAGTGATATAGAAAAAGCGTATAACTGAATAATTTTTTGATACTTAGTATCAGTTGAATTGGAACAGTGATTCTCAACTTTTTTTATTGTTGTTGTGGTACACTTTTAACAATTTTAAAATTTGGTGGCACACTAGCAATAAAATAAATTCAAAAGTTTTACTCACATCTTGAATACACTATGTAAACTAGTTTATAATAATAATTTTTAGTGTTAAATAAAATATGTACGACCAAGACAATAAAATGTTTAATTGAGTGATTTTAATGTTAAATTGAGTAATTAATTACATATTAACCATAAGCCGAATGATTCGGTCCTGGATTTACTTTTTTTTTGTCATTGTATAATTAATAATTTTAAAAAATTTGGCGGTACACTTCAAGAATTTGGCGGCACACTAAAGCGCCGCAGTGCAGCGGTTGAGAATGAATGAATTATATAGGGTAAAAGTATTAAACTGTTTTAAGGATATTATTAAGGGAAAAAATTATTTAAATGCAATTTTTTGGCAAAAAATGAAGATGGAATGACACATTTTCAAAATATTCTCCTTTTATGAAAAATGCTTCTACTAAAATATTTTGCCTATAGCTTTGACTTCTATACTGGCGCTGAACTATAGGATTTTTGAAAAATTTATTTTTAGAGTTATAATCAATTGAAATAAAACCTTGTGGTTTTCGTTAAAATTTTTCTGATGCAATAAAATATGAATAAATTCACTTCTGAATCGTATATTTCAAAAATTTAGATCAACCTTTGTAGAGAATTTCTAGAGCAAAATACATAGAGGCAAAATATTATTTTTATAGAATCATTTTTCACAAAAGAAAAATGTTTTTAAAATGTCATTCTTTTTTAATTTTTTGTCAAAAAAATTGCATTTAAATCATTTTTTTCTTAATAATATTCTTAAAACAATTCTATATGAATATATTAATTCAACTGACACTAAATATTAAAAAAATATCGTTTTTTACATGCTTTTTCAAAATTACAGCTTCAGACGTAATCATTCACCTTGTGTGAATGATTACGTCTAAACGATGGCGAAAAATTCTGATTTCAATAGATATAAAACCTTATTACATAATTAACCATCTTTAGGAACATTTTTCTTGATTTTTCCTTGTATTCTAGATCTAAACTTTTACCTTTTTGGCTCTCTGAATAGTAGTACTATTTCATCCCGACCTCAAAAACAAACTTTCAAGCGAAATTTTTAAATTTTTAAATAATATGTTTTCATTTACATTTAGACAAATTCTGCAATATGTGTCATCCATATCCTGTCTACTACACGTTGAACATTCCTCAAGAACCCTCCGGTCATTACTTAATTAATAAAATGCAATATAAATTCCGTTGAAATTGAATGAAAAACACTCGGTAGGATGAAAAAGAGGAAACTAATCTCCATTTAGACTTCATTACAATCTACATTTTAATTCCGAGTTGGAGGAAAATAAATTAATATCTTCGGATAGGGTCGCGAACTCAATTTCCGAAGAGCCGTTGCTATTCATGACTGACCAATCTTCATGGCGAGTGCGTTTAAGCCGTGCCTCATCTTTCTCTTGCTGAGAAAATACATTAATTTTCAATTTGCTTGTGGCAACAGTGATTTGAAAGGTTCGCTTTCGTGTTCGGAATAAAAGTTTCTGGTAAAGGTGATATATTGCAGTTCTGCCACTGTAATTATGTGGTTAAGTGGAATGACGTGAAATATTCTACCGCTTAAGCTTTGCTACATTCTAACTTCATTTTACACGTTAACCGCGCCTGAACGTTTAAGAGCTTTATTTAGAATGGGTGTAATTGGCCACACTTCAACAACACTCCCGGGAGACTGGATTTTGTACAGGCCAGATGTATTGCTTTCCCTATTTCCTTCATTAAAAAATTAATTAGTATTTTGTGTGTGATTTATTAACTTGTTTGGATGAGTAACTAATTAACTAATTTTTAGAAATAATTAATTGGCTTAATATAACGTTGAAATTGCTTTTAAAAATATAATTAAAATTTTTAAAATATTAAATAGTCTTTTTAATATAGAACAGATGAAAAATTGCGAAATGTATGAGAGATAATTGATTATAACTAGTTTATGTAAATAGTGTTGTGTTGTTTCTAATGCCACCTGTCTGACGGTGTCAGATCGAAGCCCACGAAATTCATAGTGGCAAGGTGTATGCCTATCGTTAGCCTTTAGCTTTGAGCACCATGCAGGAGACAGTACGATTTGGCTCGATTCATAGTGACACCACCTATCTCCACCTCCATAATTTATGCACGAAACCGGAGGGGAGAGAAATATTCTCCAGTCCCCTGCACCCGTGTTTTTGCTGCTACGAGTGCCCACTATACTTTCAGACCCACTGATTTAAGGAGCACATACTCTGTGTGTGCTCGGAGGGTATTTGGTGACATCGGGCATCGAACCCAGGCCTTCCGGTCTGGCGTCCGATGCTCGTAACCATTAGGCTACCTACGGCCCCTATGTAAATAGTGAATATATTTATAAGTTCTTATTGTTGCCCATTTGGATTGGGACAAGCAATAATATTTTTGGTTTCCTACATTATAGTAACCTCAGTAATCTGACTAATTAAATTCACTGTGATGTACAACAGATTTACAACACGTGAATAAATAAAATATACAACAGTGAGGTATACACTATTATAATTCCTGAATCCTTAGTTTCATTGGTCAGATTTGCGAGTTATATCCATTATATGTTATGTGTTATTCCAATAATTTAGTCCATCCTTTTACACATTTTTGTTTATTCCCTTAGACGCCACAGAAGACATATACACAGCACAAAGAACACTACATAATTGATTCTACAAGCTAAAACAGAAGTATATCTTTTATATCAGTGCCCCCCCCCCCGGTTCGTGGATCGACTGGTACCGGGCCACCAAAGGAACATTAAATTATTTATATTTTATTTACTATGGTGTATTGTATTTATTTCCATTTTATTTACTGTGGTGTGGACTGTGCGACTTTCCATGGAAACCCCTTTAAATCCTATGTTAAATCACTGTATATTCATTTTTTGGTGTCACACAGTGTATTTTATTTTGAAAGCATATTTAAATACAATAACTGTAAAATCCGGCTTATAACGCGCCCATACTCAAGCCGGAATTTTTAGTTTTTAGGTATATTCGCCGTTTAACACGCACCTCCTTTTTATGAAGAAACCTGACATATACTTGCCCACTGCTCTTATGTTTTGAAGTCATTAATTCGAGGTACTATTCTAAGTTTTAGAGGGAGAAAAAAGGGGATTTTTCAAGAACTTTACTCATTAAGGAATAAGGATAAGGATGATGGATAAAGAAAAAATGTCATTTCTTTTAAATAAACAGTATTTCAATCTATGTAGAAGTCTAATTTTTTTTCTATGCTCGTCTCTTTTTTTATTTTTAAAGCTCTCATTTTAATACCTGGCGTATAAAGTGCACCTATCAATTTCGATCCTATTTTTTTGTGTTATGAGCGCGTTATAAGCCGGATTTTACATAAGTTAAAATTATTAAGTCAAAAAAATTTAAAATATAAACAATCAACGCCCCCCCCCCTCAGTGGGACAGGGGTGTTTTCAAACGTTGACCGTTCCGCGGGGATAAAAAGATTGGACAGTGCTTTTTCAGATGACTTGAAGCGCCAAGTATCATTTAATTTACAACATACACCTCTGAAAGAGATATACAACATTCTCTCGAATCATTTAGAACAGGGGTGCCAACCTTTCGGGAAGCGTGCCACAATCTGATATAAAAAAATTACGCGTGCCATTTCCAACTTTCCCC
>BMAO01028380.1:0-56093 GCA_019973975.1 Trichonephila clavata
ACATCAAGACGATAATAGTAAATAGGAAACCAAGTGTCCCAACGTCTTCCGAGGAGAAAGGCGCCATCAAAGTTTAGGTCCTAAATTCAAATGATGATAAAAAACGGAAAATGATCGATTCATTTGCGGTTTTCACTAAAATCATTCTTAAATTAGTATTTTCATTAAAAAAAGTTTTAAAGACAAATTAAAAAAATGCCGTTAGAGGGCGCTCTAGACTTTGGAGTACCGAACAACTACCTTTACCAGTATTTTTTTATTTTGTTAAATGTTTACAAAAGCTTAGATTTTAACTTGAATTTTGAGCGCAAAATTGAAACCATCGGGAGCGGTTAAGTGGCGCAAATGTAACCGCGTTTAGGAGGAAAAATTGAATGCTCGTATGTAATGATCAAAATAAAAAAACGATAAAGCAACTTTAAGAGGCGATAGTACAACACCAAAACAAGTAACATTCATCAAAGAAATCATACTCGTAATTTTAACCCGAAGGTGATAGAGGCGCTGAAACAGATTTCGTTTTAAGAGACAAAAAGGAAACAAAGAACATTTACGTTATAAAAAAAGTTTAATTAGAAATGATTACAATATCTGTTCGAAACACTGACCATTAGAGCGATGCATGCGAGTACAACGGCGAAGAAGGATTCACGAACCCTCTGAAACACGCCAGGAGTATCGCGCACCTCTCCTGCAGCTGCCGAAAGTCTGGCGACGAGTTCTTCTGCAGTTTCGATAGGAGTCTCATACATAAGACTCTTCAAGTGTCCCCACAAAAAGAAATCCAGGCATGAAAGATCGGGCGATCGCGCTGGCCAAGGGACAGACCACTTCGCCCAATCCATTGATTTGGAAAGGTTGCGTTTAGATAATTTCGCACCTCTGGCGCAAAATGAGCTGGTGCTCCATCCTGCTGGAACCACATTACTCGCCGGATACGAGGGGGAACATCTGTTATCATTTCCGGCAGCACCTGTTGCAGAAAGGTAAGATATTTTTTCCATCCAGGCGTTCTGCAGAAGATAAGGTCCAAGTAGATGGTCACCAATTATTCCTGCCCAAACATTTATGGAAAATCGTCGCTGATATGCATGTGTAGAAGACGCATGTGGATTTACATCTGCCCATTGGTGGGAATTGTGGGTGTTAAATGTACCGTCACGTGTAAATGTACATTCATCTGTAAAAAGCACAGTTGCACCAAAATCGGGATTTAGGGTGTGCTTCTGCAGATACCAGCGAGCAAAATCCATTCGACGAGGAAAATCCCTTTCAGTCAGTTCCTGGACTCGTTGGACATGAAAAGGATGCATACTTTCATCCTTTAGTACTCGCCATGTCGTGGAGGGTGATACTTCAATTTGACTAGCCACTGCTCGCGTGCTTGTATTTGGATGATCAGTCACCATATCCAGAATTTTTTCTTCCACGGCTACCGTTCTGTTAGACTTCGCACAGCCTGCATTTGAACGTGCACCAAAAAAGGATCCTGTCTCACACAACTGTCTGTGCAAGCGCACAAATGTTTTATCATTGGGCAACCGTCTGTTGGGAAACTTTTTTCCGTATAATCGTCGCGCCTCTGCACTATTCCCATTTGCAGTTCCGTAGATGAAGTGCATATCAGCCTTTTCTTGATTAGTGAAGGCAACATCTTCGTTACGTTTGTTCCGTGATTTACACTTGCACACTCGGGTCAATGGCTTTTATCTTAATAACAATTTGCATATGCGTTCTTCTTCTTCCCCATATCACAATTTCATGTTCTTCTTCCAGAATCTTGCAGGCTAAAACGCTTGCATGGATAAAATTTGAAGATGCTCTAGCACGTTGCGTTTGAATTCAAATCATGCATTTTCTAATCGAAGTTGATTGTTTTTATGTTGTACTATCGCCTCTTAAAGTTTGCTTTATCGTTTTTTATTTTGATCATTACATACGAGCATTTCAATTTTTCCTCCCTAAACGCGGTTACATTTGCGCCACTTAACCGCTCCCGATGGTTTCAATTTTGCGCTCAAAATTCAAGTTAAAATCTAAGCTTTTGTAAACATTTAACAAAATAAAAAAAATACTGGTAAAAGGTAGTTGTTCGGTACTCCAAAGTCTAGAGCGCCCTCTAACGGCATTTTTTTAACTTTGTCTTTAAAACTTTTTTTAATGAAATACTAATTTAAAGAATGATTTTAGTGAAAACCGCAAATGAATCGATCCATTTTCCCGTTTTTTATCATCATTTGAAATTTAGGACCCTAAACTTTGATGGCGCCTTTTCTCCTTCGGAAGACGTTTGGGACACTTGGTTTCCTATTTACTATTACTCGTCTTGATGTGTACTATCACCTCTTAAAGTTACTCCCATCATTTATGAAACACCCTGTATATATATATATTATATATATATATATATATATATATTTCAAAATATACACAAAATAAATAAACCTAAAAACCTAAGATAACTATAGTCATGTATATATATAAAATCTCAGTATATTAACTGATAATACTTACAAACTTTTAAAAACACATGTTTTAGCTATAATGAAAAATAATAATAACTAGTTAAACATGCGTATCTTATATCTAAAAGCTGCAATACATTTCTTAGCTTTATTATAATATATCTTTGGCAACAAAAACGTTATTCATTTCGAAAAGGATGTATTCAATATTTTGTAGCACAGAATACTTTCAATTCTGAGAACATCTGAAGAGGAAAATTTGCCTCTTAATTTCTTAAAATAACAATAATTATAATAATGCTTTTAGAATGGTTCTTTTATAATCTTCAAAAGTATCAAAGGCTTAAAATATTCTTCAAACAATACATTTCCCATCCATTCTAATAGCTAAGAAAAAAGAAAAATGAGAAAGATCTTGTACCCCTTAATTGAACTCGAGTATTAAAAATAAATTAAAACTCCGTTAAAATTCATTATTTAATAAAGCTTTTAATACTCAGGATTGTTTATTCAGAAAGTAAATGATATATTCTAAATTTTTCATAAAATAAAAACATGCGATTCTGAAACAGCTAAACGCGAAGTACTTAGATAAAATCAACTTAAATAAATTCAGAATTGTTTATTTGAGATTTTAAGCCTTTTCAAAAAAAAATTTCTTGAAAATTTATTAAGGAACTAAAAAAAATTTTTTTAATTATTTATTTCTGTATATGGCATTAGATATATTCATGAAAAATATTGGGTTGGCAACTAAGTAATTGCAGAATTTTTTTTAGAAAATCAAAGACAATTTTTTCATGGAACTAAATAACTTTATTCTGTAATGTATTGCCCATTTTGATCAATGACCTTTTGCCATATTTCAGGCAGCATCATAATCCCACGTTCATAAAACTTCTGGTTTTTTTAGCAAGAAACTGAATCAGGTATGATTTGACATCATCATCATTATTGAAATTTTTACCATTCAAGGAGTTTTGTAAAGATCGAAACAAAAATTAATCAGATGGTGCAAGGTCAGGACTATATGGTGGATGTGGCAAAATATCCCAACTAAGCTCCAATAATTTTTGCCGAGTGACCAAAGATGTGTGTGGCCTTGCATTGTCACGATGGAATACAACACCTTTTCGATTTGTCAATTCGGGCCGCTTTTCTTTAACTGCATTGTTTAATTTCGTTAGTTATTCAATATAGACATCAGAACTGATCGTTCTGTTGGGTGGTGAGAGTTCAAAGTAGACAATTCCTTTGTAATCCCACCAAACTGATAACAAAACCTTCCTTTGATGAATATCAGCTTTTGATGTTGTTTGAGTTGGTTCACCTGGCCTGCTCCACAATCTTCTCCGCTTGATATTGTTGTAAACAACCCATTTTTCATTGCCAGTTATCAGTCGTTTTAAAAATGGATCATTTTCATTACGTTTCTTTTACAAATCGCAGCTGTTAATGCGTGCGTTAAATGCGTTTCTTTCAGTTCGTAGGGAACCCATGTATCGAGTTTTTGAACATAGCCAAGTTGTTTTAAGTGATTTTCAATACATGTATGTGATACATGAAGCTTCTCTGTAATCTCACGTGTTGTACTGTGACGATCCGAATCAATTATTGCTTTGATTAGGTCGTCATGAACTTCAACTGGACGACCAGAGCGTTTTTCATCTTTGAGTGAAAAATCACCAGAACGAAATTTGGCAAACCAATTTTGACACTGCCGTTCTTTTAAGGCTCGTCACCATAAACAGCACATAACTTTTTGTGAGTTTGCGATGCTTTATTCCCTTTGCGGAAATAAAAAAGCAAAATATGACGAAAATGTTCCTTTTGATTTTCCATTTTTCAACGAACGCCAAACGAAAACTACGCAACCGTTTAAAAAACTTTTTTTACTGATTGACAGCTGAATTGCCAACTATCAAATAACAAAATGTGTTTTACATTTGTACTACGTCTGCAAACCTAAAAATTCAACTGAAGCCATCTATGAGAGAAACCCGCAATTACTTAGTTGCCAACCCATAAAATAAATTATCAGAAATTATTCTTAGTTAAGTTTACGTTCCTATTGAGTATTTTTGGTGCATTATTTTTAGGTCACACTTTTAACATTTATGTGATATTTCAAAAAATTCTTAAAATGTCTGATTTTGGAAAGTGTACGCTTTCCTAAGGAAATGTAAAAATGTTTTATGTTAATTTTTATTTTCATTACTAAAGTTCCATAGTTAAAATCAATGATGATCGTATTTCCTACGAAAACAGTGTTGTTAAAAAGAAAAACACTGTTTTCTGCAATTTTTAAATATCTAAATCCAAAAAAATGGATTCCATTTTGCATAAGAGCTTGCAAGGATTTTTTCATGTAATTTATTTCTATTTGTCGTAAGGAATAGTGTAAGACAAACAATTGCGGTATTGAATAGAAGTTGAGATTGAATTAATTACTCATACTTGTAAATTCATGAAGAGAGTCTCTTTTATTCAGTACATTAAAAGCTGTTCATTTGTGACCATCGAAGGGTAACAAATATAGAGGAAAGAATGAGAAATAAAATTGTTAAACTTGAAACATTCATATAGTAAAAAAAATAACCATTGATCAACTTCAGAGGATTTTTTTTTTTTACTTTTTTACTATTCTATTTCTACTATTGAATAAAATTTCGAAGTGGTGAATTACTCTTTTAATTTTTTTTTTAAATACGAGACATCTTAGACAGAAATTTTTTCGAATTAAAAAGGAAAAATGTTGTACAAATATCGAAACCGTTTTCACCATCGATTTATCAAATTTTAAATAAAGGAATACCTTATACTATTAATTGGTTCCTTTAAAGTACCGCCCTAAATCCGTACTGTGTGAGTAAAGCATTATTTCTATAGTAAAATAAGAGTACTGTGTTCCTATCAAATTTTGTTAAAGCTGAAATATTTTGATGTTTACTTAAAATTAATGAAAAGTATTAAAAAAGTGAAAAGAGTAAAAATAATGGAATACTTTAATATTGCTTAATGATTAAACATGTAAAAGAAAAACCCATTTTTTAACTAGAAAATAAGTCAAAGTTTTTGCTTTAGCATTCTTTTTTTTTTTTCGTACCTCACTTCGCTAAGAATATTATTTTCTAATTTTCGCTTTCTTGTAAGGCTCCTTTTTTCACATGGATCATTTTCTTCAATCAATTCACGTGTTCTTCCAAAGGTATTAAATAATTCTTCAAGATAACTCAATGAAGAGAATTTTATTTTCCGTTTGCAATTTTTTTCCTTCGGTTTTTCTTTCTTCATAAACTTCCTTGCACTATTAACAGTAATATCAATTTTGTTTAGCTAGGATAAGAATTACAAAATTTATAAAAAATTGACATTTTCTTACTTTATTAAGACTATACAATAAATAGAAAGGAATCGAAATTTTTGAATTATTTTATAAGAGTAGTCTTTTAATTACTTAAAGTGAACACATATTGAAAACTTTTATATGTGCTTCAACCATATTCCAGATTTGTATATTTTAAAGCTTTAAACTTTAGATAATAATGCAAAAAAATAAACCTGTACAAAACTATATCTTACTTCCCCTACTAACAGTTGTATCTTTTACAAAGTTCGATCACGATTAGTTAGATATATAAATCCACCAAATATACTAATATATATTCAAAACTTTTTTTAAAATAGGATAAACGAATTATTGTATAATCTGTCAAGAAAATAAAACCACTCAAACGTTTAATAAATCAATAAAATCATTCAAACGGGCAACAACATACTTTTATAAGTGGTTATGCATCCCTTGGCCTTGCAAAATACAGGATCGTTCTGCAGTCATCGGACACATTTGCAGGGGTGATTGATAGTACTAAGACTTGCATTTTTTGTATAGGAAGGTAGGGTCTAAACTTTAGACCCTACCTTCCTATACCTAGACCTTACCTTCCTATGGAGTAATACAATGAAAATGTTTTTAATTATTATTAATATGTTGTTTACTTGTTTATTTTAGTCTTGCAACTCCTGGTCATGGTAAGTGCACTATCAGTTGCAGGACAAGTCAACTTTTCCAAGGAATACTTCTTATCTCAAAACTTCTTTAAGTGCATCAAAAATATGTATTACTAGCTTATACCCGCGGCTTCACTCGCGTTGATGTCTTTAAATAGCTGTTGAAGTCATAATTATAAGAAAGTAAATAAATATTTTTTTTTATTGCTTGACTGGAACCATTAAAATTTAAATATTCTAAAGTTGAGCTTAGTTTAAAAAAATGTAGGAAAACATACTTATCATAATGATTAACAACAAAATTTCACAGAATAACTTAAACCATTAATAATTTGAAAAGTTGAAAGTAACTGCGTTTAATAAATAATTCCTGTTCAAAAGAGCTCAAAACAGAATATTACTCTAGATTGCTACTGTATACTATCGTCCATATTCTCCTGTCAGGTGCAAATATGGGAAGATTTCGGCTTTGGAGAAACGGGAACAGGATGCATATGGAAAAAGCATGACTTTTTCAAATGCATCCCTTCCAACTGCAATGTTTGCCCTGGCGCTTTGTTAATAGTAAGAGCAAAACTGAGTTTGTTTGGATATTGAATTCGCTTGAATTGAAACAGTAGGTCAGTGGGAATAACTGGAATTTGAGATATGATAACACTTTCTCCTTTCCCGACACCTATTTAAATAGTGGCACTAAGTATATTCTGCATCAATTATGTGATCCGAAGCGAAGACCATCCAGTATAGTGGTTTTTTATTATTATTTTTAGTGGTTATAGGTTACTTATTGTAAAGATCCGAAGACTATGTTTCAGTTATTTGTTACAAATGTGTGTGTGAGAGAAATATTTTATAAAATTTCCCTTATATGTATAATCTTGCGCCAATTTGGCAGAGTTAAGCAGTTCCGTAGGAATCCGGGGATAAAATAAACCCTATATTACTCGCTGATAATATAGTTTTCCATTGGTGAAAGAATTTTTAAAATCGGTTGAGTGGATTAGGCATAAAAGCATAACAAACAAACAAACTGAGATTCGCATTTATATAACATTATTGGATTAGGATAACTATTGTTTAAATGTGACTAAAAAAATGTAAACAAAAAAGAAAGGATTAAAGCTAACCGTAAAAGCAAATCAATTTTTTGTTTCTTGCATTGCTTTTTGTTTATGAAGCCCTAATTTATTATTTTTAAAAGTGTATCCGAAACAGCCGATGCCCTACTTAACTGAACAGTGAGATAACTATCATAAAAAAAATATATGGCACGTGTCAGCGTATTATCATGTGCGCGTAACACTATTATGTCTCGTGAAGAGCATCGTTCGCCAGTAACCAAAACAACGACTTCATTAGCTCAGCTTGGCGTTCAATTTGGCGTTCATCTTGGCATTCAGTTTCACGTTCACCCGTATAGTTTCCGTTCCTGTAAGAATACGGGAATAAAATACAGCCTATGTTACTCCCCGTTAATGTAGCTTTCCATTAGTGAAAGAATTTTTAAAATCGCACCAGCCGTTTACGAGATTAGCCGGAACAGACAGACAGACATACAGACAAAAATTTTAAAAATTGGTTTTTTGTTATGAGTACCGTATATACTTTTAGTGCATTAAGTAAAAAGCTGCTAATTTGAAATTACAAACAGACACTTCAATTTTATTTATTTGTATAGATTAGGGTTGTTTTTTTTTAAACTCTATTTAGACTCCTTATGTGCCAACAAGTATAACACAAGGCTTACAAACGTAAGTCAATACTCAATCAATAGTGGTAGGAAGTTTTAAGTACAGGGATACAAGCACAAATGGGAAATCGAAAGGTAAAAAGAAACAAGAAGGGATGCAAATCAAATAAACACAGAACAAAATACAAGATTGCTCACGTGCAAAAACGGAGACATTCAGTAACTAAAATTATACAATGGTGGAGGTTTGGTAGCACATGTGTGATCAGAAGAAGATTTTCAAAATACAAATGCATAAAAAGCATACATACACACAAATACTTAAGAATATACACACAGACATATATATATACGCACTTGCAAAAAAAAAGAAGAAAAACAGATACATACACATACACAGTAAATGTTAGAAAAAACACGAATAAAAATAATAATAAAAATATTAAAAAAATTAAATTTACAATCTAAACAATACGAGAAAAAATGCTATTAATATATGCACAAAACGATGTAAAAAGAAGACTTGCTCTGAACAAAGGCAGAGAAAGGAGGAGGCCATGCTATATTTTTCTTTTGTAGGCACATGAGAGTACGTCTTTCGGAAGAGAATTTAGCACAAGCAAATATTAGATGCTTGACATCGTGGACAGTGACATTGGAGCAAGAACACTGGTCAGTAGGTGACAAATTGAAGCGCTTCAAATAGGCTTTAAAGTTTCCATGCCCAGTTAGAAACTGGGTAAGTATAAAATTAGGATGTGAAAGTGTTTAGCCTTTAAACGACTCTGAATAGAAGGAATAAATTCCTTGGTGAAGAGCGCATTATTTGATATTTGATATAATTTATTCCAATCAGAAATATTTTTTTCCTTAAAAATATTTTTATAATATGATTTCGGAATGCTCATGGGAATCAAATTGCTTAATTTTGTAGCTTCTTTTGCAAGCCAGTCAGGATGCATAATATGTGTGTGTGTGTGACTCTACTCGACTATATATATATCTCTCTACTATTTCATAATCTCTGCTGGTTACAGAATTTCGACTTAAACTTAATTTCAGGGTACTATATCCAGCACAAATAAAAAAACTTAAATTTTTTTTTTATTTGTGTACTGGACATAATACCGTTTTTTTTTTTTTTTTTTTCGAATCTAAGCCACCCTTGATTCTAGGCCGCACTCCAAATTCTCAAAAAGTTTTTGTGAAAAATGAAAAATAGTGTAAAATGGTTTATCGGTATCAAATTTTACGAAATTAAAAGTTAAAATGAGAACTAATAAGAAGTGAAGAATTAATCATTTTATCATTATTATAAACTTTTAATTACGTACATGAACCCGTAATTGCTCTTAATACCCTATTCAACAGATTTCTTTCCTTTCGATTCTAAGCCGCCCCCGATTTTAAGTAGCACTAACAATGGGAAAAAGTGCGGCTTAGATTCGAGTAAATACGGTAATTTCACAGCTTTAGTTCAGTGTTCACTAATCTTGTTCAGTAAATGATCTGCTTGCGATTAAAAAAGTGATAACATATAACTAGTTTTAATAAATAATAACTAGATAATAAACTATAACCCTCGAGTAGCTGAACAGTGCAAAATTTGTATTCACTCTCATTCAACAAATTTAGTGAATGCATTGTTTTTTTTTTCATTTTTTAAGATTTATTTCTATTTTGACAACTCGTTTTCATAAAGATTCACAACAAATTTGTCATAGTTTGTTTTTTGATTTTTGTCATAGTGCCTTAAAGTTAAATTCCTTAACAACTGAATTACAGTTTTTACAGTGTGAGGCACAATAAAATATATTTTTATATTTTATTTGTTTTGGGCGAAAAAGATATTGCAGTTCCCATTTTTCTTGAAAATTAGGGTGTTCATCTTCAGTTATCTTTTCGTACTCTGTTATTGATTATGTTTTTATTAAAATAACTTTTTAGTTTAATATGAATAAAAACCAAAATTCACTTTCCTTCACAAACGATTGAGTAAACACTACACTTTGTCTTGGTCTCATCTTGGTGTTTTTAAATTTTGAAAAATAAAATTTCAATTGCTTCTGACGTCCTGCTATTCGTTTCTCGCTGATTGGACATTTCAAAGAGAAATAAAAGTCAATCCTAGTGTAATCTATAACAAAAAATATTCATAAATGCATTTAAAAAACATTTATTATAGTAAAATTATATGAAAAATATTAATAAAATATTAAAAATAATTTTCATTTAAGGCCTATTTTGATAGTTAAATATGATTTTCTTTAAACTAAATTTCCAAAAAATAAAAAAAAACTCTAAAGATTGATATTTAAAATTTTTTAAAATGTCTCCGCGGGCCGCAACCTATGTATTGGCGGGCCACGTGTTTGACATGCCTGGTCTAAAGTAATGTGTTATGACAGGAACGCAAAAAAATAACAGGGGAGGAAAAATAGTTTTTATTACAAAATCAAAAAGTGGTTCTCTTTGCAGTAATAAAATATATGTAATATAAATATTCAGAATTATATGACCATCAACAGTAATACATGTTCGGCAGCTTCGCAGAAAGGATTCGTGAATACATTGAAAAATATCTGGCATTTTGCGCAGGCTTGCAGCCCCAATGGATAGCCATGCAAGGAGGTCCTCTACTGAGTCAACTGAAGTCTCGTAAATTATGCCCTTGAGATGCCTCCAAAAAAAGAAATACATGCTGGATAAATCTGGCAAGCAGGGTGGCCATCGGTACAACCGTAACGCAGCAATGCATTAGCAGTGTCATACATTAGATGCATGTCAACCTTTGCATGATTCTTAAGCTCACCTATCACACTTTAAGTCACAGTTCTTCCGCTGATGCATTGGATCAAGGATTTTCCGGCTCATTAGCACCCTCTACCCTATGCATTCCCAGCCAATAACAGCTGTAGTTCATATTACTGTCATTGGTCGCAATTTTGAGCATTTATTGGGAATACTGTATTGCTGTAAAGAAGCTTATTTTATAAATGAGCTCATTTCACGTCCTGTGTCAATTTCTGACGTTGATGTCTTAACAAGTTATTATAGACCCTACGTACCTATACAAAAAAAAATTATGTTTTAGTACGCTTCAAGTTAGTTTCGGGATCGTAGAATCCCCCTGCATATCAAAAAGCAACTGAATAGTTTTTTCAAAAAAATTGTCTTAGTTCTACTGGCATTTTATTTTTCTTAAATCCGATGGATTCAATTTTTATAGAATATCTATTCTAATAAAGAACTGACTTTAAATTGGAATTCATTTTAACTAAGAACTTGAATTAGAAAAGGCTCATTAATAAATGATTAATTTTAAATGAATTAAGACATTTAAGTCCATTAATCACTGTTGATTGTCTAATGACCATTAATCATTTGATTCTTTCGTTAATGGATCAAGGTTGCAAGTTCTGGGGGGGACTTAACAAAAGTAGAAATTTAATTCTTATCACTAGCATTAAATTATTTAAATTGTCAGTAAATGATTCATTTGAATTGAATAAAGTTTAATTATTAAAATTAAATTATTATAACTGCATTTTAATATTCTAATTAACAGAAATGTGTCATAAAATTGCTTTATTTTTAATTTCGAAAGAAAAAATAGCTTCAAACTGAAATGAAACTTTAATACCTGTATTTAACCGTTATTAACGACTGCAAAATGTTTCATTTCGGTTTGAAGGTATTTTTTTTCTAAATACATATTATTAACTTTTAAGCATGTATAAAGTTACGAAAGAAAAAGAATAATGTTTTAATAAAATCAAGAAAAATACTATTTCTCAATTTTCTCATTTAATGAAAGTGGGAATTTTAATCAGTTATAGTACATTGTAAGTAATTTAAACATTTTGTATGCATAATAAATTATATTATTATATGCAAATAAAGCCATATAGTTTATATTTTACAGTTTCGTTTACTTTTCTGTATCATTTTAAATTATTTACTCTCCTTTTAACATTAATCAGGAAAAGTGATCTAAATTTTTCAAAGAATCATTATTTAAAAACTTCTATCTAAACTATCTCGTATTTAATCAGCTCTTGCAAACTTTTTAATTCCAGACAAATAAATTTATTGCAATATTATTATTAATGATATTTTTTTTTTAATTTTTGGACAATTTCGTATCAAGTGACACTAACTTAAAAATGTCTAAATTGTAAAAGTGATATATCGAAAAGTAGTACAAAATAGAAATATTTCTGAGTAGAATAAATATAAGAACCAGAAAAGTATCTCTATAAAAATGGAAAAGTCTACTCTTGAAAAGGCTAATAATAATTCAGAAATTTTCATTCCGTACTGAAATAAAATTAAAAGAGCAGCATAGAAAGCAAACATTTTATGCAGTTATCTTATTAAATAGCAATATAATTGTAGAGTATCTTTATAACATTGATAAATTTTGTAACTTCAGTCAAGTTGTCCGTAGAGATTTAGGTATTGTTTCGGATTTTTCTTCAAATCTTTAAACGTGTTAAGGTATCCGATTATCCTAAAATTGTGAATACCAAATTTATTATTTTCCGTTCACTAGAATTAAAACTACAAGTGTTTTAGTAAAAGCAGATTCACATTACTTTAAGTGTGTGTGTGTGTGTGTGTGTGTGTGTGTGTGTGTTGTGTGTGGTGTGTGTTGTGTGTGTGTGTGTGTGTGTGTGTGTGTGTGTTGTGTGTGTGTGTGTGTGTGTGTGTGTTGTGTGTGTGTGTGTAAAATTTAAGCTGTCTAATTTTAATGTGTAAAACAAATCCATTGATTATTGCAACTTGAACTGATTTGATTTCTGTAACAAAAATAAACAAACGTATTTTAATTTTTGTAAACAAATTGTGGCAGCGATAGCCGAGTGGTCATGGTCACAAAATAGCCACCGGCATTATCCAGTAGCGGATTCAAAACCTTATGTCACCTGAGACCTGCCATGTACTGGGGCTAATGCACGTTAAATTTGTCGAAGCTTAGTCTTCCCATTGGCATGGTGGGGAGGTTAGAAGAAAGCTCCGATCCCCAGCTTAGGTTCCGTTCTCCTCAATTCACCGGGTTTCAAAATTAAAAGGTCCATCACCAATAGTCTTCAGAGTGCAACATAAATTAAAATCAAATCTATAAGAAAATTGTAGCTGTTTTTTTTGTGAAGAAAATCAAGCAGTTCAAAAGAGATATCGTCTAAAACTTAACACTTAAACGGAAAGATAACACTTCCTTTTTGAGAGTTTACTTGCGTCTAAAAAGTAAAATATGTTCCTTCTCATGATTGTGGAGGAGTTATTTTCACCTTCATGACAGAAAAAATTCCTAGAAAAAAACCTAGAAAATAGAAAAACTTTTCTCCTAAATCGAAAATTGTTCCTTAATATATCGGAACAGATCTAAGAGCCAGTAATAAACATTTTTTTCCAAGTCACGATCCTTCTGTTTTTCCCTTGAGTCCCATCCGTGAAAATGTGGTTACTAAAACCCTTTCAGCGTATCAATTGCAGTCCCTTTTCCAATTGATCATCAGCACACTAATATTTGCAAATTATTGAAAAATAATAGATTTATAACCACAGGCGTACGGAGTTTAAATAAATGCATATAAACACGCACAGTTCATTTGCTTTATACTTGTATTCTTTCAAATGTTAATAAAGAAGAATTCAAACGTATTTTATTAAAAATTTATTTTAATTTTTTTTGTTAATTGCTAGACATAGTCTAACATTTTTGAATTTATCTAAGTGTCGTAATTTTTTTCAATTAAAATACATATGCAGGTGCTTTTAATGGCCCTTATCTTAGAATCCAGCAGTGGGCTTCTGAATTGTAACAAATTATGTAGCATAAAAAGGAATTGAAAAAACTCTAATAGGGACAAAAGTTAACATACTCTAAACATGATGCAATAAATAAAAAAAATAAGACCATTAAGAACAAATATATTATTTTGTTAAGAACTCAATGTCTTGAAAAAAATTACATTCAAGGAATAAAAAAAAGTGAAAGGCTTAATTAATGTTTCACATGTGAAAATTAATCAATAGAGGAGTTTTCTAAGTATTCCTTCTTTAAATACATAAGAAATAAATTTTATTCTCAAAATATATAAGTCATGTTATAAGAATAGAATATTTATAATAACTGTTAATCGTTTTCCACACTTCAAAAATTTACATATATTCATAGAAATAAGAAATACTGTGGAAAGCGTAATAATTTAATATTTCGCATATAAAAGTTAATACTTATACATGCTTTTTAACTTTTGGTTTCTCTGAATAATTTTATGTTCTATATCAGGGGTGGCCAACCCGCGGCACCCGTGCCACAATGTGACACGGCAGAGTTGTGACATTGGCACGCGAAGACTTAATGAAAATTTATATATATATATATAAATATTGAAAGGATAATAAATAACAACTTATATTACAATTTTAATGAAATAAAATTGTATCAGACCAAAAAAAATTCGTAAAATTTATTTTAAATACACTTAATTTAACTAGAATAGAAATTTATTATGAAGAGGATGCTCTTCTAGTATTGTAGAACCTAGTTTTTCAAAATCTTTTTCACTCTCGACATTGTGGAAACGTGTCTAATGATATCTGGCAGAATACAATGAACTGCCCAGTGAGGGCTTGTTTCTCAAGAATGAAGATTTTTTTTTTTTGGCTTTGGGACGCTTTAATAATTCAAATTTAAGATCACTGGGAAAAGATTTTATTTTTCTTACCCTATTTGATCGTCCATCTTCTTTTCTGAACAAACTTTTGCTTTTTTTCATCTCAATTTTGGAGAAAAATCACATTTCACATAAATGCAGGAACTATCGACTAAAGTTAGTAATGCTTCGAACGATGCTAGATTTAAAAATTTAGTATCCATTTTTACAGAATTCATTCAGTCCCAGGTTTGATGACTTTCAAAATGATTAAAAAAATGATCTTTTTTACAATTTTTTTTTAATTTATCTGCAAAACGCGTTAATTGTTATCTACATGAAATCTAAATCTAAATTACTGACCCACAGCTAAATACTACACTGAAAAGTAAATAAAAGGAGCTTATTTCGAAAAAGCAAGTGATCTGAATTACATTGACTTTTCGAAATTTTTACTGACAAACAATTTTCCAAATTTATAGAATTTAGGCTGTCAAATATTGTAGGTTTAGATAAGAGGCTCCCAAACTTTTTTGTCTCATAGACCCCTTGCCATGTTTTTAGGTTTTGGGTAGACCCCTACTTACCTAATAATGAATTTTTGCAAATTTATCAACTTTAATGTCTTTTTGACAGTTGGTATAGAGCTATGCTTACTTTAAAATATTTAAATTTCTAACTGTAGGGAAGTTTAGTGTTTAAAACCCAAAACACACATGTTAATCAATTAAATTAAAATTTTATTTATACTTAAACTAACTGTTACATAAAGTAACAGAGCAACAAACAAATGCTTTTCATGGAGTGAGTGAGTGAATATTAACGTCGCACTGATTAGCAACACGAGGGCTTTTGGCGATGGTCCGCGTAATTTGCTTTTCATGGAAGAGACGAATCTGGTGCTTCGTCCATTCTAGTGCTTCTAAAATTGCAGATATTTGTTTCTAAATTTTATTTTAAGATCCTCTTTGTGCCTATTTCGATCAGTTCCTCTCGTAATATGACATTTGTTTTTCTTTCAATGTGACCATATTAATTAATTGCCTACTGTAGTATTACCATATATATAGTCAAAGCATTCTCAAACCTAGTTTCAAAATCTGAATAAAGGGCATCGAAATGTTGAACGTAGGTTTAAACGTCCTTTTTTCCTGGCAGATTGTGTGTGACAAATTGAGAAACTAGGAAAATTCGGGATATCTAATAATGGATTTATCTCCTTAGCTTAATTATGACAAGAAACGCCAAAATGAGGGTCCTTGTAACTGCAAATTAACTTCATTAAATTTAGTAAATAAATCTGTTAAACACACACACATACAGATAAATCTAGTTTCCACTTGATTAAATTTTCTTTTAAAATTAAAGTCATGATGCGGTTTAATGAGTCACTATCGTAGACCCCCCCCCATTTACCCATGGACCCCCAAATTATTTTTTCGCTGATGTAGACCCCATGCCTGCTCTCATAGACCCCTGGGGGTCTATATAGACCACTTTGGGAATCACTGGTTTAGATCAACATATGTTTTTGAAAGAAAAAAAAATTCTATTATTTGAACATAAAAAATAAAATAAAAATCTCTCAAAATTAACCGAACTGATTAACAATATAAACCAAGTTTGTACTTTTGTATTATTTTTAAATTTCCACTATTTAGACTTTCACATTAAAAATGTGCTCTTTTAGTAAAAATCCAAAATTAAGCCTATAAGTAACATTTTTCCACACTTGTTTAAATTGTTTGCTTGTTCGAAAAATTGGAAGTGGCACGCACGATTATTTTTCACCAGATTGTGGCACTCTTTCTCAAAAGGTTGGCCACCCGTGTTCTATATGAATATACTTGCTATTTTGTGTGATTATATCTAATTTTTCCTATGAGCATCCCATATGAATAGACCTGTTATTTTAAAACTCGATAAATTTGAATACCCTGTTCCTAGCGTTAAAAATTATTAGTTATCCAGATATTAAATACAATGTAAGAACTCTAAATGTGAGCAAGAAGCAATTTGAAAAGATAATGAACAGTTAACAATTTTACCCGCAGTATGACAACAAAAATATGTATACAGATCCCCCCCCCCAAAAGTAGATAAGAGAGCACAGACATCTGGAAAGGATTCCCAAAGACAAAGAAAGTATCTTAAAAAACAAAGAATTTTGAAATGAAGATAGCAGAGAATATAAAACAGACATTGTTTTTAATTAACTGTACAAGGGTGACGATTAAGAAGTAGTTCATTACCTTTTTTATCATTCTAAAACGAAATGAAAACATTAGTAGGATAATTTAACCTTACACAACACAAATTTTTCAAGCACACGATATGTTCACCTTTAGAATAAATTTTGAGAAATGGTTATTTTATAATGCAATGACTTGAACGTAAAATTAAAATCATTAGAAGCTTATAAATTACATGAATGCCACTTGTGCATACGTTAGATAAAAATTAAACTTCGTCCGTGCGTTACGTTATATTATTATACCTTAAGCACAGATGTTAAATAACTACAACAAATATATATATATACTCTATAACAAAAAAACGACGCACCAAGAACGAGGAACGAGTTGTCCGATTGATTGAAACAAAAATTGGTGGGGAGAAAGATTATGTACAGAATAGAAAATGATTAAAATTTCTGAGGTGCTTAGTTACAAAGTAACGAGCTCAATAAGGTTTTGTGTGACCCACCTCTAGCCTGGATGCAAGCTGCCACACGAAGTAGAATAGAGTGATAAAACACCCCGATAGTCTCCAGCGGTATTTCTTGCCAAATTTGATCCAATTGTCGGGCAAGGTCATTAATATTCCCTGGTAGATGCAGTTTCCTTCCCATCATATCCCAGACATGCTCTATTGGAGAGAGATCTGGTGGTCTAGTTGACCAAGGAAGAGTTTGACATGCTGTAAGACAGCTCATAGCAACTCGTTCCGTATTTGGTCTAGCATTATCTTGCGGGAAAATAAGGCCAGGGTACTGCAAAAGGAATGGTAGCAAAACAGTTCTCAGAATGAGGTTGACGTACCGCTGTGCTGTAAGTAAGTCTCTAATGACGACCAAAGGGATCCAGGTGTCAAAAGAAATGGCACCCCAGACCATAACACCTGGTTGAAGGCTTGTGTGGCGTGCAATAGTAAACGCAGGATCGGCACGCTTCCCTGGGATTGCGGTACGGATTATCGGTGCGCTTCCCCACATCTTCGATTACCGTCAGGACACAGTTGGAAGTGGGATTCGTCGCTAAACACTATACGTCCCCAGTCAGCATGATTCCAACCTGATAGAACCAAGCGGGTGGCGAAGTGGTTGGTACGAGTATAAATTTTGCTTTATCAGCCGTCTGTGAATAGTCATCGTGGACACTTGTGTGCAGGTCGCATGTCTGATGGTTGATATAAAGATGAATCAGGCACTGTGACATCTGATCCGACAATCAATGTGTCTTCCCGATCTGCTGTGGTCCTAGGTCGACCACTACCACCATGACATTGAAATCTGCCATTGTTCACCCATTCTTGCCAGCATCTTCTAATGACCCCATAGCTTCGACCCGATTCTTCGATTTTCCCAACTTGCCTCTTTCAATCCAATGATACGACCTCTTTCAAATTCTGACAGTTACTCGTAATTAACCCTAATCCTGCAGCGAGGCATTTTTTTCAATCGGTGAAAGGTATCTTAAATCGCAATGCAACAGAAATTTTGAGCATCAGATTGAGAGTCGCTTCTTAAAGACACCTCCTGAGTGCGCAATTCCGATGCATTGTAGCACCCGCAATTTATTCCTTGTGCATCAAATTTTAATCATTTCGCATGTTCGGTACAAATGTCTTTGCATACGAAATTTCATTACAATCGGGCAACTCCTTCTTGGTGCGTTTTTTTTTTTTTTTTTTTTTTTTGTTGTTGTTATAGTGTTTATATATATATTGATTTTGAAGAGAATATAAAAAAAATCACATTAATATATTTTTACTGCCACGTTTTGTTTTGTATACAGCCGGACTCCGATTTAACGAATTCATCGGTGTCCATGAATTCAAATTATTCTTTAAATCGGAGTTATTCGTAACATAGGGGTCCAAAAAGTTACAATTTTTTTGCACTTACATTTTGGAAACCCCATAAGCAACTACAGAAAATATATCCACAGATAGAAATTGCATACTTTTTATTCAGCAACTAAATATACTATTAGGAATTATTACACACAGTTAATTGGAAATTTTAAAGTATTGACTAATAGATGCTTGAAATTTTTTAAATTCCTGTCTCAAAAAAATTCTTTTTCGTCTTTACTCAGAGAGGGTTTATTATTCCTTTACATCCAGCGCGCATGAGTTATGTTTTCGCAGTTTATAAACAATGTAAAAATTTAGAAAATGTAATAGTTTGATAGGAGTTTCACTATCAATTTCTGCATACAAATTGCTATACACTTTGTTTCGTCGACAATCTGAAATACTTAACAAATTTTCGAAAACAATATTTTCGACAAAACCGTACATATAATAAACCTCACTTCTCTCAGGAAAGAGATCATATGGTAAAATCTCTTAAAATATCCCTGCTTGGTGGAGTAAGAAGAGACAAAGGAATTTCCTGTCATATTCAAAATTCACACGGAAGGTTACACTCATAACTCATCTGCAACTGTAAATACTAATAATGGGCTACACTCTTCACTGTCGAAATTTGCTACTTACAAGAAAGGTCTTTTTCTATTCTGGGTAAAAATGATGTCATTTGAAAAATCTCTCCTATATTTCCTAATCCAAACCAATAAAAAAAATTGATTGTTAAAATAATTCGTTAATTTGAGGTTTATTTTTCGTTAAATGAAGCCTCCATTTTAATCAGTGGGAAGGAAAAAATTCTTTAAATCGGGGTTCGAATGTATTTTACAGTATTTGTTTTAAATATTTTAAATTTATTCTTTTACTTAAGATAAGTATGCTGTTTTCTTCTAAGAGTTTATTTTTAACATAAGAAGGTAAATTAAGGTAAAAGTATTAGTTTTGTTATTAGTATATAGGTGTAACAAATTTTTGAGGCTTCTTTTTGAATCTTTCATCTATACTTTATGTAATAATAATTGCTTTTGTGTTTGCTTTATTTGTTATGAGATTCAGATAAAAAAAATTTTACTCTCTCTTCGTTTTCTTATTTTTTTTTAAATAAATATTAGAAGTTATACATAAAACAGAGCTAAGTACCCCCTTTTTTATCTTAGGCTAACTAATGGATTGTACGAGAAAATATATTCTTGATCCAAAAATTTTCTATAAATTGTGTGGATATTGAAACCTTTATAACATTCAATTCCTTCTAGGACAGTTAAAAAATATTTTAAATTAATTTGTTATCATAGGCAATAGCATTTGATGAGTATATATTGTTTCAATTTATTCTTACAAAGTTTCTTCTCAAAATTTAGTGTTAGCTTAAAGCAAAACGTAAGAAGGAGCCATTTATTCCTTAAAAGAAACACAAAACCCTGTACTTAGAAACTTAAATCATAAACAAAAGGTTGTGTAAATAAGAGTAAAAAATTAAAGTAATAAAAATCATCTTTTATACGTATAAGTAAATTTTCATAAACAAAAATCAGTTTAAAATTAATACTCTAGGCTTCATAAAGCTGGATTAAAAGTAAAATTTTATCTAGTATAGAGTTTCTTACTTCCATAATAGCTAATAATTAACTTCATTCATATTGATCATCACTGAAAAGCTATCGTAATGAAGCTTTCCACCATAATATCTAATGGCGGACCTTTGACTCAGCAATTATTATTCTAAAATAATAAAATGTTTGTAAATTTTACGGGTGCAGGCAGTTATGCGAAAAATCTCTGAATAGGATCATTAGCCAAAAATAGAGAGAGCTTGAGGTAAACATATTTTATTAATGATGGCAATCTGTTACATTCTATTTAGCAGAAGTCTTCTTGATCTTCATCGAAACCAGACTGCATTTAAAATTTAGGTTTGTACATAATGAAACCGTAATAAGCTCTCACATTTCGTATAATGAAGCTTATTTATTAAACTTACTGCAAGCTTCTTTCATTTTTGCGAAGAGAATTCTTATCCCACCAGACTCATCTCATCAAATAGCAGTACGTTAAATAAATTTGCCCTCAATATATACATTTGGTGTGTCTCGGAATTTAAGAGATTTGATAAACAACTTAAGTATTTTTCTCCTCAGGAGACCACGGTACAAAATACGAAATCGGCTAATAAGATGGAACTCTTGTTTCAATGGTATGATTTCAATACAATCTTTTGTTTTAAGCCTTTTATGGCAAATACACACATTGTCTGTGTTACTTCTTTTTGTATGTTTCCATTTACTTTGAAGAAAAATAAAACTAGCAGAAGCAGACGCGTCTAATATCTCGTTTTTGAGCTATCACCATTCTAACGAAGGTCAAATGATGACAATGATTTAGTGTCATATGCAGGTTATTAAATAACCCCTAAACTTTCTACTCCGTACCATATGTGACGGATCTATGGATTAGTTTTATTTAGTTTAAATCAGTCGCACATTAGTCATTTGAAACTGTTTAATACAATACTGGTTTGATACACAAGGTATTTTTCTTTGATTTAATTTGAGTTTATCTATGAAGGAATTTATCACAAAAGCTTCCCAGAATTACCTAAATGTGAAGGATAAAAATCTGAACCATACTTTTGCAATAAATGTAATTGTGCAATAATTGTAATTGTGTGTTTTTACGAGGAACTGGATCTCAAAGTTAGCAAGTAATGACTACTCAAAGTTCCCATAGAAGTCAGAAGAGTTGCTCAGAGAGTTAGAGAGAGTCCCAAGGTACCTATCTGCTCAGATACATCTTTCTCATTTTACTATGATTCAAAATTATAAGCTCTGTTCGAATAGACATCAATGCAATCAAATAAATCTGGCGAATTTCAGAATAAAATCGACCTGCACGCAACATATTTGAGCAGCCCGAGTGCAGAAAGTGTTAAGTCCTGCTAATATGGCATTTGGCAGTAATAGAAATACACAGTGGTTCATCTTTTCTGCATAACGTTAACATAATATTGTCTAAAAACGAAAAAAATCAATTTGCATAGAGATAAAAATCGGATAATTATTTGATTTTATTGACAAAAACAATTACTTACAAAACATGATAATGAATGAAAATACCAAGTGTACAATTTAAAAGTAGGAGAACTCTTCATTTATGCTAAAATAATATGTTGTAATCCATTTTTGTAAAAATAATCTTAACGTTTATTTCCCATTAGTATAAACACACTAATTATAAATTATATATTTATAATGAGTATTTTTACTAAATCTTTTATACCTGGACTTGAAGACAAAATGTTTAGTCTAAAACAATATAAGTTCAAAAGAAAGATAAATATTTAATAACCTGTTTTATTTTCCGTGAATAATAAATATAATATAAAAATAATTATATATATATATATATACAATACCAGATTAAATTTTACATCAAAAGTTTAGTTTTCCGTGTAAAATAATTATGGATGTAAGACGTAGGCTATCGAATAAAACTTCATCCTCATTGCATCGACAGCAAAAACACCAATGCATGGCATCTTCTAGTAGTTGTTCTATTTTTTAAATTATAGATGGAGAAGTTTTATATTTATTTAAATGCACACACACTGCTTTGAAAAGTGTTTTTACTAGAAAAACTGACAAATAAAAGCGTCAAAAACCTCAATATTAAAATTGGAAGCGACAAGACCTCTAAAAACGATGAAAGTATGGGTATCAGGGATTACAAGGAGAGCATTTTTAACATCCCTACCTTTCCTTCGAACTTAAAAGATACATTTTCAGAGCATCTGTACATTAAAATTGCAGCATAAACAGCAGCAAAAGTATAGGGCTCCATTCCATGCCTTCAAGACAATTTCCAAGTTGATTCCCAAAAATCTATGTGGGCGAAAAGAACTGACGACTTCTATCTGTTAAAAATACATGAGGTGGGAGTGACAATGTTGAGTTCCTCTCTTCGCATCATTGTTCTCCGTTGCTAAGCAATAAAAAGAGTAGGAGTTGGAAAAAAACAAGATGAAGAGTTATCTCAGTGAGAATCTATATGGGGCTGCACAGTCAATGAGATCGTCAAGGATAAAAAACTTTTCTCAAACCTCAAATAAATGTCATTTATAATTTCGGATGAAATGGAAGGATTTCTCTAGATGTCAAATATAAATATGTATAAAGAAAAATTCAACACCACAGGGGAAAGATGAACAGATCCTGTGGTTCATTTTCCTTTAATACTTCATTGTTGTACTCTGTCAATGTGTAATTGAAATATCTTTTCTTGATTTCAATTACAGAGTCAGAGGAAATATATTTTCAAGTTTGTATGTTATTTATTTTTGTTTTATTTACAAAGAGGTTTTTGCATTAAATATATTGGGATGGCTTCCTTCAAATAAAATTATATGCTCTTCACAAGCCTTAATTAGAAGATTCACTTATAATTTTAATTTGTAAAGTAATTAATTGGAGCAAAAGAAATATGGAAAACTTTGTAAATTACTTGAAATTAATCCTGAAATTAAAAATTAGAAACTGTTATGAATATCTTAGGAATGAATTTTTTTTTCTCTTGGCTTAGTTTATTTCATTTCATTTCTTGTTCACCATAAACATTTATACTTGCTAATAATAAAAAATAATAATAAACCCTTAATATAAAAAACATATAGTGCATTGCAATTTTACTACACATAGAACCCACTTTTATGGTCACACCTCTTATAGTTCATTAATTATTGGGGTGCGACGGAATTTAGCGGGCACACTATATCAATATAATGTTAATTTTCAAAAGAGAAAAAAAATTATTTATACTTAAAAGAATTGAGTTATTATGATCGTATATGTACTAAATAAAACAAACATATTGGTTCTTTTAAGTGTAATTAAAGGAGTTTGAATAATTTTCAGAAGCTATGCTGTTTGTGTTTTTATCTCATGAGAATTCTAAAAATTATTAAGGTGTAATAAAAAAAGTCTTATAAATAAGTAATGTAAAAGTCATCTGGGGATCCAATGACATTTAAAACACAGTAATCTACAAACTTCACCTCTGTTAGAACGGAAATAAGTAATCAGCTAGTCTTTATAGCTTAAACTAATTTTTGATTTTTTGCACACACACACATAACAATCTCTCTCTCTCTCTCTCCTTCTCTCTCTTACTTTCTTTCCCTCTCATTCAGAATTTTATTTTAAAGACAAACTCTAACTATACTTACCGAGTATATAGTTTATCAACAACATGTATTTAACGACAGAGAAATTAAAAAGTTTAAATATTAATAAAATAATCAGTCTGCACAAAACAATCCAACGATAAATAAGATAATAAGTTTGGTTTTAAGGGATATATATTAATTATAAATTTTATTTTTAGACACTAATTAAATTTTTGTTATGCATTGCAAATTTATTTTAACTAGATAGCTTTTACACTCGCATCCTTAAATAAGTTTTTAAACGTAAATGAAATAAATATAATAAATTGCAAATTCTATAATTATTCAGTTATTAAATTATATATAATACTATTATACAACACTATAAATTTGAGTTTTAAGTTTTCAATATTGCCGTCACTGCCTTAACTGTGATTGTAGAGTTTCTTGCCAGTAAACTTTAAGGAAATTGTAGCACTTTAACTACTGTATGAAAGCAAAATACAAACTTGACTAATCTAAGCTTATACTTTATTATAAATCGTAAAATAGTACGCTTCATACCCTTTTCATGCAATTCCTGTTTACCATAAATGAGGCTTCATTACTACTTGATTTTGATTTTAGGTTTAATCTCTTCCAGAATATTTACTACTATTCATATATTCAATAAGCTTTCTTGAGTAGCAATTTCAGACTGCTAATATGAGTTGAAAATAATTGAAAATGAAGTGAAAAAAATGAGTGAAATGAGTGAAAAAAATTTAGCTTTATATAACAGTAAGCTACATTAAGTTCCTTATTTGTATATCACAAGAGCTTTACAATTGCCAATCAACTATTTAATAATTGTATAATTTTCAAAAAAAAAAAAAAAACGGCAATAAAAAAGTGCCTATTGCAAAAAATAAGTATATTAAAAAAAACATATTATAAAACAACACCATGAAGAAGAGATGATACAAAAATCAAATTCGCATGAAAGGAGAAAAATGATGATGATGCAATCGACTGACGAAGGAGAGAGAAACGGCATCTCAACCTCTGTATAAAAAGAAAGTTATGCAGCGAGTTTCTCATTCGGAAATCCCATTTAAGCGTTGGTTATTTGAGATAAAGCATATTATATGCCTATTTTAAGAAGGAAAAACGGCTACCAGTCTGTATCGCCATTGGTAGCAGCATTGTGACCTATCGAGAGTGCAGTGTATCACTTCATGGTATTGCTACTCGCATCAGTTGGATTTCAACGACTATTGAGTGAATATGAAAATGGGTGGAAGCTGAATGTGTTGTACAGGATCTCAACGGCATACTGTAACCAACATATGAAAGGAAAGACACATTGTTAAGTTGATTATCACAATCGTACAGCCATATCATAGACCTTGAATCAGGAAATAGGATTGTTTGATGCACGACAATTATCCGCCCGGACTGTATTACGACGATTGGAACAGCATGTACTTTTTGCACAGTGACCATTATTTCGGATTTTCAATGCACTGCTTCAAAGAGACACGTAGTGGCATTGCTATACCTAACGACAAACCTGGATACACAAGAGTGGCACCACATCATCTTATCTGAAGAATACCGTTCAGAAACAAAAAGTCTGTATCTAAAAGTACTGAGTATACACATAACCTGCCTGCATTCAATACCGTTTTACCAATTCAGTATCTGATGGGATAATATGGGAAACGTTGAGTACACGACATGAACACCTCTTGTTCACTTCATTGGCAATCTAATAGCAATCAGCGCTGCATTTCTGGGATTTTAAGACCGTAGTCATTCCTTTATATTCAAGGGTTTTGAGTCATCTTTCAAAAAGATAACGCTAAACCGCATATTGGTTGTCGTGTTCTAATCTACATTGACAGAGAAGTACAAGACTATTGTCCTGGTCAGCACGTTCTCCAGACCTTTCACATATTGAAATCCTCTGGTCATGGGTTATTGACAAGCTAAGCCGCCACCTCCTTCCCGCCAGTACAATTGATGAAGTGTGGCACAGACTTGAAATAGCTTACAGTGACTTTCCCATATCTGTCATCCAAGCCCAGCTCGATTCGATGCCTAACCGAGTTAGAACTATTTTAGCTGCCAAAGGTGATGGCTGTATGCACTAATTTCAGACCCAAATTTCTCGCAAATTTAATTATATTGTACAATAAGTAAAGTTTTATTGTATGCTTTTCTGCCTAGTATTGCAATTTTAATGGCTAGCAACGTGGTTGTAAATAAATCAGTTACCTCGAATTACATTATAAATAGACTTTTTCTCTTTTTCTCTCTGTTATCGGATATATAAAATAGGAAATAAAATCTTTTTCTAATAAATGGTCTTTCTGGTGCGTTACCTTATAGAATTCTTCAGCCCGAAGATATCATGGGAAAGAGAAATAAAAGGCGAAACCTTAGCCGTTATTTTGACGGGAGTGAGAAAGAAGTGGTTAAAGACAATTGCAAGCTAATGGATAAGGAATATATATTGAGAAATCAAACGATGTGAAAATCAAAAGTTCCGTGATATTTCTTTTTGAAAGGGCCGATGCTTACGTAACCAAAAAAAAAATCTTTAATCTATATCATATGTCGTAAAATAAATTTAAAGCTAAACTAATAACCTGCATATTATTCAGATATATGATTACAAGGCAATCAAGACTTGTATTTATCAACTATTTTAAATATTGCTGCATAGAATGTTTAAAAATAGGATCTAAACATTTATATCCTGTTTTTCATTTAAAAAAATATTTGAATATCTTTGACTTTCATCGAATCTTGGAGCAGTGAAAAATTAAACATTTAGTTCATGCATGACGTTATAGTTATAAAATAGCATATAACATGTGATAAAATAGATTGATAAAGAAAAATAGAAAAGAAAGTAGATATAAACTGCTCATGGCTTTGAGAATCGAATAAGGAGAAATCTAACTTTAAAAAAAGCATTAAGAGCATATACCAAATCAGATCACATTTTTAACTTTAAAAAATAACTTGTTTCGCAGAAATTCAACATTATAAATGTAAGAAATTTAGAGAACTTTCCATTCAAATCTTATTAAAAGTTGTATTTCATTTATAGAACTGCTTCCAGTGTTTGTCCTGATTTCTTTTTTTTTTGTTTGTTTCCCATTTTCCAGTCATCAGTATCACGCATTCTAATATGTCAGTTTTCATCAAGCCATGACGATATGTAACTCAAATAATCTTTACCAGTTGAATTCTTATCGAGAGAAGTAATTGAGGGATTATGGTTAAACCTGTCATTAATATGTTATAGTTAAATCTGTCAAAGCTCTAAGTAGAGTGAAGAGAGTGGGTAGTCAGTTCAGGTATCGTATTCTTCACTTAACCAAAGTTCATAATTATGATTTCCGTCGCCAACGAGTTTGATATGTTTTTATACTTGTCGGTGTAAGCCATTCACATCGCTTTCGTATTTTTAATTAACTACATTCCGTTCAAGTTCAAACGATTCTGTTGAGAATGGCTTACTTCCGATAGTTATATAATTATTTTAGTATAAAACACTAAGCTATTTCAGTCAACACAGAGAGACAAACAAATAAACAGACAATATGAAAGTAAGAAATTCCCTGCTTCGTTTGATAAAGCATTTCCTTGTTTGTAATAGACTTAAGGAATGTCCTCTAGATAAGAGAAACCATAATACCTTACCAATATAACCCTGGTTATTGAGAACACTGGAAGTGAGCATTAGGAGAGTAAATGTACAGATTGTAATGCCGTTTTATATCATAAAGCAAGTTAGTGATTAGTACAAGAGCTCTTTGGCAAAGAGTGATGCTATCTTTCACCATGGTGTTTTCCTGGCATGAATACTACCAATATGGATTTGTGCTAAGAAGTGAAAATAGACTGAAATAAGTTATATCTTGTCACTCATTTGTATTGTTTATAGCGATGGCAATCAATACTCGGCAATGAATTAAATGAATATGTAGTGCCGATTGTCAAATGGGATTAATTTTTACTTTTGGAGTGAAAAATATTTATATATGAGCTTTAATATTATGTAAAAACAGTACATTTCTCTAAAAACAAAGGTGTGTGCATTTCATTAATATGCTCTGCTTCGTTATATGAATAGTTAAAAATCTTAACTTTTGCAAGCAATCGAAATACACTTTTCCCAAATTAACTTTCATTTTATTAATAAATATTAAGCATCATATGTTTTCGCTGCAAGAAAATTGAAATTTACTTTCATTTGAAAGAAAGATACTTTTAAAATTCTCGTTAAACAAACAAAGCTTTTATTATTCTCATTTAATTTAAATTCAGCAAGAAAAATTATATTTATTTTATTTCATAGCGAAATTCTTATTAATTGAAAGTTGTTATTTCTTTTAATTCTTTTGTTCACGTTTAAATTTTGTATTTCAAATGTTTTTCAAAGATACAAAAAATACATTGTGTGACTGTGAAAATGCCAAACACCAAATGCGTGCATAGAAAGAGTAGAAAATCAGCAAAAAAATAAAAAAAACCAAATAATAAGTGAATATAAATTTCAGCTCTATGTACAAAAATACAGATATCCGTAATATCAGGTAATCAATAGAGTGTAGGATCGTCACAGACAACAAAACAGGCAGCAGCACGTCGTGAAACTGTCAGTGAGCGTATTGAGCATTCACTATGAACAATTTGCTGAGCACAGCGTTTGAAGCTGACACAAACGACAACCAATCATGAATTAAATGAGTGTGCGATGGATGAAAGTTCAGGGAACATTGGTTGTAACGGTTCATCCCCACAGTCTAATTAACTAACTCTAAGAACTCCATACTCGTAAGGTTTTGATTCGAGCCCCTCATATGAATAGATATAAAAGCTATCACATAAAACAAAAATAAGAGAATCACAAATACAAATAATCAACTAATTATTTATTTAATCAATTACCTAAAAGTATGAGGAAAATACTCATTTCTAAATAATTGAGCTTTTCTTTATCGGAATATGAAGAACGGAATATAGGCTTCAGATACTGTTCCCCAATATTGGCGGTTGCAAAATCATAGGATTATTACCTTAATTGAATATGAAACCTCGACCGAATCTTTAACACAATAAGCAATATAGTTTAATCTTAAAACGGCTATCTAACTAGACTTCGCGTGCCTCACTTAATAAAAACTACACATATGGTTATCACGTTTCTTATGTAATAAGTTGGGATTTAAAAAAATCTTCAACAACTTTAATGAAAACCTCTAGATAGTTTTAAGAGAAAAACTTCATGATATAGCCCACTATACGGTGACCAGGGAAGCACCTGAGCATCTTGCAATGACTATTGACTAATGTGTGACGTATGTAGCAGGGCATTCATTACACAGCTTGTGTAAATGTCACAGGATACGTCCTGAAAGCAGGGTAGTACTACCAGCCGCAGCGCATTAGGTACATATCGTTGGATCATCATAGCGTCTTCAATACAAATAAGAGTTTCCTGATAACGTATGTAACCGCACCATATATCTGATGCCACACAGTCGAATAGTAAGTCATTCCAAAATTACGGTTGCACTGGATTTGCTACCCCATTGACACAGGAGTCTCACATGACAAATATCATTCTGAAACAAAAGTGTAATTTATTGAGGAATAAGATTTTTCCATTCCAATGCGCAATTATATCTCGTTCTCCACGTCCAATCAACAAATTATGATCCTGGACGATATGAGAACATAAAAGAAACTTTGCAGATGCTGTAAAAGCTCGAACGGATGTGGATTGCGAGGTCTTCAACACATGCCGGTGGATACATATTCAGTGCCTTCGTCTGGATACATATCTATGTGTCTTGATACATATTCCGTGCTGTCGTCTGGATACATATCTATGTATCTTGATACATACCTCGTGCTGTCGTGAATACGTATCCTATCCTGTCACCCATTAAACGAGACGTATTCCATACAAGAGAGATACAATCTGAAAGAAACAAATAAAATACAGTTTGGTGATTATTAAAACTATTAACATTATTTTCCTTTATACATACATAAACTATATTTGTTATGTCCTTAGTATATTTTTTCTAAATCATCAAAAACTATTATTAAACACAGAGTATAACACAGTATTAAAAATATACAAACTGTTTTTCAAATTCCTGTGTGTCTCATGTTAAAACATTATTTTTCTATACATTAATTCTTTATATTGTATCAATATGCCATGTTATTACATTCAGTTTATTTAAAACTTAAAAGCAATAAATAGCTTTAGAATACGAGGTTTTCAAAATTTCTTCTAAGAAGGATTTGAACTTTCAGAAACTCAATAAACTACAAGATCATATTCAATAGTTTGGAATCTGGTAAGTCTGCAAAATGGTATAACCTCCAAAAACATTTCGATTCTCTAGTGTTTGGAGTTTTTCTAGACTACAGAAAGAAACGAATAAGTTCTAAAGAAATACGAGACATATATCGTTGTCCTTTTCTGTTGTTGTCTCGTTTTATTTTTTTTCTTACACAAGAGAAGGACTAAACTTCGGTCTAAACTCTCTATAACTTTAAAAAAAATAGAATAAAATCCCAGTCAGAGTAAGAATAAATGCAATCATTCCGATTCAATTTGCTGGCTTTTCTTTTTGTTTTAAATCCTTTTCTAGGATTTTGTAACACAATAATCTTTTATCTTTTTGTTTTCATTTCGAAATCGTTGAAAATACTTTTTGAATGGATTGTAAAATTAACAAATTAACATTTCTCTCTCTTTCAACAAACATTTATATGCACTACTTCATATATTTATAAGTCCACTTGAAGATTGTTCGGAAACCATTTTGTTATATGCGTTGAGTATTTGTGCCGATTCGAAAAATTTTAAAAGTAAAATCAATGCAACGTTTGAAACAATAAAGCTATTTTTAATTATTAGTAATAAAAAATTAAATAAAAATGTGCGATTAGTACATAAATGAAGGTCTATAAAAATTGACAATTCACTTGACCACCATTTTTAAGATGACGAAAAAATTTCTCTATCTGGACTCTTAGAAAAGCTTTCAAGTGTAGCTTTATATGAATTGTTCCGTGCATGTATTATAGCCTTCTTCCGTTCAGTGATAGAACAGTGCTCTTCGAGTCATTACCCCTATGTTGTTTTGGCGAAAAAAATGAGCGCAACGATTATTTTTTATATGCAATAATATAGGCCTATATAATTCCCTTTTATAAACTTTTGTTTTAACTCAAGAATTTAACAGCATTCATAGTGTACCTATAAGCACGTGAGCAGTATATGTGCGTGTGTGTGTACTCAGTTGGATAGTTTGAGCATGACAATATTTTTTTAAAAATTTAAAGCTTATTTAACTCAAAACATACCAAATATTTTTATACATTTACCTGGTTTTTTAATTTACCACTATGTTTGGGCAAATTTACATTTATGATGAAGGCGAGTCTTTGCATTAACATGCAAAAATAATCAAAAAAGAAGATGAATTGCAAATTTTATAGCCAATTATGGATAAAAATCCAGTGCAATTTAGGGGGAAAAATTATTAGGAATATGTTTTTGAAGAAGCACTAAATTGAAGTGCAAACTAAAATGCGAAGAAGAAGCCTTGAAATTTATTTTTTCCCTGCTTACAATATATTGAAAAAAATAGAGTTACATAATACACATATAAATTACAGTTTTACAATTGGAGCAATGAGTGTGAACAGTGTTAGAATTTGTACAATGGGGATTGGTCCACCGTTAAGTGGACAGGAGGTACCCTCCTCCCCAATTTATTATTATTATTATGAGACATTTAATCTCAATAGTATCATTTTTACAAAGTAGGGTCTTTAGCTTGCCTATATTATTACTTATATAGCAGTAGCAAGTGAGAATGGAGATAAACCCTTGTTATATTTTAAAGATCCCACCTCACTCTGCGAATATCAATTCCATGACGATTTTTAATTCCCTATTAGGCTTAAATATGCCAAAATATGTTTCGGTGTGCTTTTTATGTTTTCTCTCTCTTTCTCCGATTTTAATATCCCGTACTTAAATTTCCTCATATTAACAATTTTAAAATGGCGCGAAAATCTTAAGAACATCATTATACATCATTTATTGCAAAATAATAAATTTAAGCTTCCAGATTATTTACTAATCCATCCATTATCATATCATTAATCTCCTTCTGAGACATATCCTAAATTTTCAGCTTACTACGAAGATTAAGAACTGCTTAATATATTTTAACAGCAACAACTAAAAATAGTTTACTACCCAGCTTATAGCAATGATCAAATGACACTCATTAAATAATATCTTTTTTTCAACAAAAAATGCGTTAAATCTCACAACAATCTTCCGACGTAAACTTACCACATTAGTTATCTTGCATTAAGCTCAAGGGAGCTTTAACTTCTGAGCACGTCTTAAAACACTAAAGAGACTCACTTCCCAAATAATTCCATTTCCTAGATAAGGAATTCCGGTTAAAGGGGACCATGCTTGGAAGTACTCTAGGAATACTAAGCGGCCTAGTTGCACGGAAAATGATCTATTTGTTATGTCTCTGAGGTGTATCACTTACGCTGAGTAAAAGAAGGAAAAATAGTTCGTGAACTGCATGAAGTAAGATTCAGTTAAAAATGATTCTCTAATGGTGAATTTTCTGAAAATAACTTGTTGAATACGAGGGTCCAATGCTTGAGGACCTGTGTATGATAAGTTACAGAGCAAGAAGTGACACCTTTTTATTATATTAAATATTGTTTAAGGGTACAGAGTGGACTTTCAAAATCAATTCTATTATTTACCAATGAATTTTTTTCAAATCGGCAGGAAATGTGTTACGTGTTAACAGGTATCAATGTAGAAAGTTTAGTGAAAATATCTTTAATGGTCCCCGAGATATTCAAATTTTTAATTTTAACTAAACTGAATAATTAATACATTTCAAAACGCTCCATGCGCAACCAGATTCATTCTACACAGTCGATATTCTCTCATAATATTCATTGCATGCATAAAAATAAAACTTAGTGAGGTTTTTTTCTCATTTCTGTTTTTTTTTTAAATTAAAAATTACTTATGTTGAAATCTTTAGTTTCTTTCCTTAAAAACTAACTAAAATGTCTATATTCTCTTGTTTCCACAATTTTCTCCCTACTTTTAAATAAATTTAAATAGAATTTATTTATACATTTACATAGAACATTTGTGCAAATTTTCACTGCTGTTGGGAAAACTGTAATAAGCATGGAACATTTTTAAGTTATTTGAAGTTACAAAAATTAAAATTCTCTTATTTTAAGGTTTTTTTATGTCCATGATTAAGTGCTCAACCACATTTTATTAAAGCAATTATTGCTATAATTAAGGGATAAAATAGTAATGTTAAGTTATAAACTGATTTTATCTGTGCTGTTATAAGAAATATTCCTAATTTTCAGCAATATAAACACATTTTCAGTAGGAAAAGAAGAATTGATATTTTGATGCAATCATCTGTAATATGACTGTAAATGTAATTTAAAGTCATGCAAACTCCAGAACTGTATAAGCAATAAATTTAAATGTTAAATAATATGAATAATAAAATATGTCTGCTTGATCATAACAAAACAACTTTCGTGAATAACGTACTGTTATCAGAATACAGTGGTTTCGAACTATATACGTCCAAATATAAATTAAAAAACAGGTAATTCTAAAAAAATTTCTGCTCTATCCGCTCGCTAATCCTTTCTCTAGAGAGTGACCCTCTCTAAAGAGAGCCCTCTAGAAAGTGGTTATGTGGAAAATCCCATATATATATATACAGTCGACTCTCGCTAATTCAAACCTTCGATAATACGGATCTCTTGCTAATTCGAAGTATATGCTCAGCCCCTAGAAAAACTCTTAATATTTCGAACTGAACAATGCGTTTTAGTACACTCAATATTTCGAAGTAAAATCTGTGGCTGGCCAGACTACAACACGCGATAATTCGAAGTTATGTTATAAACTTTCGACAATTCGAACACTCACCATCGCGTAGAGTCCTGTAGCAAACAAGTTGGTTGTATTGTCTCTGCGTGTTTCGCCTGTAACGTAGCCCCTTTGATGACCATACGTCTGCCAACCCTTCTTTGTGTTTCCCTTTTCTTCAAGCAAAAAGATACTTTTATTAATTTGCTTTTTCAAGTGGACAATAGACTAACTGTACTTGTTGTCAGCCATCCACAACTTTCGTTTAACACGTGGCCTTGCAACACATGCGTTCAGAAAGGATGATCCGCTATTGTGAAGAAGAGATACGTTTTTAATATATAAATGCATTCTCTTTTAATACAGGACTTGAAACTTCTGGATAATATTTATACTGTATAATATGTACTTTTTTAAAAATACTTTAAAATAATCTCATACATATGTAAAATTGTTGTTTTATTCCATAGTTTCAAATTCAAATGTTTTAGAAAAAAATTTCTTTTCGTGTATTTTGGGAGTTTTTTCCTACCCTCTTGATAATACGAAGTTTTTCATTGTTCCTTCCAACTTCGAATTATCGAGAGTCAACTGTATTGCTTTCTCTACATTTTAATATGTGTCATGCGGGTGCGGTAACCGTTGGTCAGGGTCATGATGGATGTTGTTGTAGTCAAATTAATAACTCAAATCTCGATGCCAATAAGAACCCAGCGTGTAGAGGAGATGATGCACTTTAGATCTATAGAGGTTCAAAGATCCCACGTTGCCATGGTGTGGAAATTGGGAGGAGGATGTGCTGGCTCGTGTGTTGCCCTCGTCATTGTATCTGTGGTCAAAACTTTAAATCATAGCTTATTCGTTCATTACTGACCATGACCTTTCTATTCGAGCAGCAGTAGTCTTAAAATAGTATCGATGTCAAAATATTTTACAAAGATAGTGAAATGTTTTATTTACCACATTTTATTTACTTGTACATTTGTTATTAAGGACAAATGTGTCACACGGAAAAAATAAAAAAAATCATAAATTAAAGTTTTATTTATACATGGAAGTGAAAAATCTAACATAAAATTTTGTGTCACCTTATGATGAGTTTGTTGATTTTATTTCCTTTAGAATCTCAAAATTTCTTTTAATCCTTCAGTTTATTTTTTTTTTCAAAACCAAAAAATATAATATTCTTAATACAATCCCTAATGACTAATAATGTCAAATGGCTCATTTTTTTAAAACTGTAATAGAACAGTATTATAAGATGAAGAATAATCCTTTCAACTTCTTCAACAAGTTTGTCACGAACTTTAAATAAAAAATGGCTTGCTAATTATCAGTTTTGAAAATATTAAAACATCAGATTAAGATTTTTAACACGTCATTAAAACATTATATATTTTTTTAACTGTACGAAAGTAGTTGAAAAAAAAACATTTTTAACTAATACACAACAGATTTAATAACAAATACAATATAAGAAAGAGTTTAGCAGATAAATACATTTGTGAAAAAAATGACTATTTTAACGTCATATACAAACAACATCGTATTGATGAGGATAATAACGATTCGAATAACTTTATATTTTATTATGTATTATTCTTTAATGATGATAGAGTCTGCTTCTCTTTACAACAAGTTCAAATTAGAAATTTCCAAATTGACTCATTGGAAGCAATAACTTTAAAAATAATTGTTATAATTAAAAATAATTGTAGTTTTAATTCCAAGAGATTATATTTTTCATTTCCTCTTTATAAAAGAGCCGGGTGGAGAGAAACTGCATTTACAAAATACGTTTAGATAAAAATGTAATAACTATTCTTTATCAGTAATAGTTAGAATATTCTGTCTCATTGCCTTTTTTAATTCACTTTTTCGTACTTGGTTCATTGATTAATTGTTTATTAACCCCTTAACTACCACCGGCGTATACATCTGTTTCGCTCAACCAGTGCGTTCAGTTACACAAACGTATATATACGTCTTTCTAAAATACGATTCTTCCTTTGCGCTGCTATCAGTAAAAAATATTCCGAAAGCTTTTGAATGCTATAAAACGACATCGGAAGGCTTTCTGAAGGATTTACTTATTTCTGAGAAAAATGTACTTATTTGTGCCTTTCCCCCTCCCCCAACACACTGCATAGGCTTACCTATGTAAGAAAACGGTCGCCTATGCAGTGTATTGGGGAAGGGGGAAAGGCACAAATAAAAATTTACTTATTTATACCTTTTCCCCTCCCAGAATACAATGCATAGACATACCTATGTAAAAAAACGGTCGCCTTTGCAGTGTATTGGGAGGAGGAGGAAAGGCACAAATAAAAATTTACTTATTTGGGCCTTTCCCCCTCCCCCAATACACTGCATAGGCGTGCCTATGTGAAAAAACGGTGGCACTTGGGAGCAAATCGCATAAACCTAATCTGCAGTTAAGGGGTTAACGTAGTATTCGGAAGCTACGGGAGGACTGCTGGAGACGGACTCTTAATTTTGAGCCTCGATCAAGTAACGAGTACAACACCATAAATAGTACTCTCTCAAAACTTCCAAACCTCGCCAGCGATATTTCTTCTCACTGTGGGTCCAATCCCGAGGCACCTGGAGAGAGCCGAGGCTGTTGCCCGCTTTCACCTAAACACCGGACATGACTTTTTGGTAGCACATCTCCACTGGCTTGGCCTGGCTGCTGATGAGGCCTGCCCAATCTGCGGCCATGCCAGAATGGATGGCGACCACCTACTCCAGTGATGGGGAAACTACGGCCCGTGGGCCAAGTCCGGCCCGCGGAAAGGTTTAATCCGGCCCGTTTAAGAGTGCCGTCGTGATAATGTTTGAACGCGTTCTTACTTCGTAATGTGACGTCCCGCATAAAAACTACCTGCGGCGATATTCAAAACACAATAGTATTCTGGACAAATCCATCCGACCTAAACAGATGACTCATCTTCACTCGAAACTTCCAGACACTCTCTCATTTTCGATTCATTGTTCTGTTTTCTCGAAAGAACCGGAAAAATCCAATTCCCGAACAATCCTTGCAGGTAGGTATAAATACAAGCGAGGCCGCCCGAAGATCAGTTAGTTAGCGACTTAGTCAGTCATCTGCAACGACCCGCTGTGACTCGAGTAATTGTTTGTGTAATCCCCGAGACTCCCACTGCCTCAACAAACACCCGCGCAAGAGCATTAGTTAGCAGTAAGCTTTCGTCAATTGCGTTTCTGTGTGTTGTTCTCCGTAGTAGGTAACGTCTAAAAAGGATGTTAAAAAAAGAAAAGTGGATTCAGAATGTCGAGTTTTTAAAGAAGAATGGACGTGGAAATATTTCTTTACTTTATTAAAAGAAAAACCTGTGTGCTTACTTTGCAATATAACTGTTGCAGTTTTAAAAGAATATAACATTCAACGCCATTTCAAGAGCAAACATGAAAACCACTCCTACTCATCGTTAAGTGAAGAGGTGAAAAAAATTAAATCGAAAGATTTAATAAAAAATTTATCAAGTTAACAACAATTATTTCAGAGAGCTAATCATTCTCAAAGATGCGCTACGAAAGCCAGTTATGTGTTGTCTTATAATATTGCTAAATCTAATAAAGCATTTTCAGATGGTGAATTTATAAAGCAGTGCATGATAGATGTACTCGTATGCGATATTATGTGCCCTGAAAAGAAAAATGATTTTCACACAGTCACTGTCTCTCTCAAGAAGAACAATCACCGAGAGAATTGAAAATATTGATAAAAATCTAATTTCACAACTGACTACAAAAACTCAAAAATTTATTTTTTATTCAATTACCATGGATGAAAGTACAGATATCAGCGATACTGCGCAGTTACTCATATTTGTAAGAGGAATCAACGCCCACTTTGAAATTACAGAAGAACTTGCAGAGCTGCAGTCAATGAAAGGAACAACGACTGGTGCTGATATATTTTGTGGATTTGAAAACTGCATCGATAAACTTCGTTTACCTATTGATAAGTTATGTAATGTAACTACAGATGGTGCTCCTAATATGGTTGGAATCAATCAAGGATTTGTTGGGAAATTTAATTCTAAGTATCCGGAAAATGATGTTGCTTTTTTGCATTGCCTTATACATCAGGATGCTCTCTGTAAATCGGCTTTAGATATTGACCATATACTTAATATTGTTATAAAACTAGTAAATATGATTCGTTCCAGAGGATTATTACATGGCCAGTTTCAACAGTTTTTGGAGTCTGTACATGATGAGCATTCCGATATCCTGTATTATTCAAAAGTTCGTTGAGTAAGTGCTGGAAAAGTATTTGAAAGAATTTGGGATTTAAAAGACGATATTGAGAATTTTTTTCTTGATAAAGACATTTATAATCAATTTGACGTCTTAGAAAACGAAACGTGGCTTTCTGATTTCGCTTTTTTCACAGACCTCCTCGTACACATGAATAAACATAATCTCAAATTGCAAGGGAAAAATCAGTTTCTTCACGATATTTGGCAATACCTGAAAAGTTTCAAATTACAGTTATTATTATTTGCTAATCAGATCTCTAAATCTGATTTTTCTCATTTTCCAAGAATACAATCTTTTAAATTCACTATATCAAACAATAAGATTAAAAAATACGAAATTAATTTGAGAAAACTATCTTCAGAATTTGAAAGGAGATTTCAGAACTTTAAAAAAATGGAACCAGAGTTTAGTATTTTTGCGACCCCATTTAATGTTAATTACGAAGAAGTTGATGCAAAATTTCAACTTGAGTTAATAGAACTGAACTGTAATACTCTCCTGAAACAAACTTTTCATACAGTACCATTACTAGAATTTTATGAAAATTTAAGTCCAGATAATTTTCCAAATCTAATTACTCATGCAATGAAGATCATGACAATGTTCGGCTCATCTTATATATGCGAACAAATCTTTTCAACAATGAAGCTTAGGAAAACTTCTTTAAGAAACAGAATTACAGATGAGCACCTTTCATCAGTTTTAAGAATTTCTGCTTCGCAAATGGAACCGGACTATGATGAAATTTTGAAGAAACAGTCTCAATTTCATTTTTCTCATGCACCATCAACCAGTAATGACACCAGAAAATAAAGTGATAATACTTCACATCAAGAACTACACTAAATTCATTTTATATTTTCTGCTTATAATTTTTTTACCTTTTGCTTTTTTACTCTTAAAATAATAAGTGTATGTACTAATATATGTATATGTTTATAGAACACATAAATTTTTTAACGATTAAGCATTATTCTTTGGCCCGCTGCGATTGTCTAGTTATTACAAATGGGCCGTCTTAAAAAAAGTTTCCCCACCACTGACCTACTCCAATACGCTAGACTCGATGAATACCCGACTGTCGATATAGTCAGTCGGTACTGGGAGGCCTCGGCATCAAATAGTCAAGAAGCCGAGCACGGGCGTTGGATAAATAAATAAAACAAATATTTCTTCTAAGAAAATTATGAACTATTTTTTTTTACTTATTGTTACCTTGTGATTAGAGAACGAGACAGAAATTGAGAACAATGAATTCACGAAAAAAAGTATTCAAGTAAAGAAACCCCGAATGGCATTTTTTTTTAACAATTAAAGGAATTTTTATTAAATAGTCTCAAAAGGAAATATTACAGAACCTTGCTCCAAGTCTCATAATTAAATCGAAATCACGCATTCTTCAAATAATCTGAAATCACGATTTCAAGAACCGAAGTGTTATGTGACTCAGAAAATCTTCTTTGGAATAAAGAAAACACGAAATAATTACCTTAGATAATTAAAGCAACAATTGGGACGATTTTATCCAGCAAACACTTGGTACTCCCAATGAATAATGCATAGGAATTTAATGGATCCCTTATTTGCAAAACAGCTTGAGATAAAGAGTAATTTTACTTACCTGTTCGCTTAATGGGCATGGTATGAACACTATGCTTATTCTTTGTCAGCTATTGAAGACAGTAAATTATGAATTAATATCAATTTAATTTTTATCAACACTACATTGTTACGATTCAGAGAAAATAACTTAATGTGGATTTTTCAACTCGAATACGTAAATATTCATTTAATATGGATTAATTTAATGCTTTGTTAAGAAAATCATGAAAATGGTTTTTTTTTCCTAGTGAAGAATATTTATGCATTTTCTTATCTTAATCTTCCAGGTAAAAATATTTTAGTATTTGTTCAGTTAGAATAAGCCGATTTCAAGTTTGGTCTCTGAGGATTAATGGTAATTGAACTTCGAACGACTAATGTTCCTATTCATTTCTTATTTTTTTTCAAACATCATTTCGTTATTCTCCAATCTTAACTAAACACAGAAAGATATATTTAATTCTATAAAGAGCACAACATTTAAAATTCTGTCAAATTTTATTCCCTTTATTCGTAGATATTTTGGTACTGTTTATTTAATCTCACAGAATTTAATTTTACTCTGCTTTTAGAAAATATTTTTCAAATAAAACGCTAATACAAAGTGATACATAGTTATTAAAAAAATCAAACATTAATTCGAATTTAAACAAGAAAGCTTTAAATTTAATTTTAGACAAATATTTTAATGGGTTAAAGCTATCATTACTGATTCTTGATTATAGTGTTAATTATGACTGAAATAAATAATTTCTTGTCCTGAACTTAAAAATATTGAAGGTGGTTTTCTATACTTATGCTCCTTTAATACATAATTAAGGTGCTTGTTTTAAACGTATTTCTTTTTATTTATATTAAACACAAAAAGTCTGAATATGTTTAAGTAGCCGCGATAGCCTAGTGGTCAAGGTTATGGATTCGTGATTGGCGTGTAATAAGTTCGACCCTAGTGCCGCTGAAGACACGCCGTGTAGCGGGGACCGTTGCTCTTTTGATCTGTCGAGGCTCAAACGTCCTCCCGTTGGTGTGGATTTTAGGAGAGGGGTTGACAGGTCACGTGTCATACTCGTCTCTTGACCATGGTTCAAAATTCTGAAGTCCGTCACCACATAGGCCCTCGAGTAGCTGGATAGTGCGACGTTAATGTTCACTCACTGAAAATCTTTGATACATGAATTGCTTATAGGACTTTAAAAGAAAATGCTTTTTAGATGGATACTTTTCTCAATTAAGCTACCCCTCATAGGGCTCATCTTCCTTCGATGAGTATGGGTGCCACACAATCCCAAGGTGTTTACTGTCTTAAGTAAACGCGGGTTTCATGAACCCATGGAACCCTAGTGATCCTTATCTATTTTTGACTCTCTTTCTTGTCATACATTTCCTTCTTTTCCGATCTGATCACGGATTATATATATTAAATATTTGTGTTAAAAATTATAGATAAATTTGTTTTACTTCGATTGCTTATCCATTATTAATAACATATTTTGGTCTTCATTTTGTACTGCATTAATTAAATTAAATTTTTACTTAATTTTTTTTCCTTTTTCAATTTTTTTTATTACTAACACCTTTGACTTGCCAACTTGCATGTTTGCCGTGTGAGGCCTCCCGTAAGGAGGAAAATGGTGTCTTCGGGATAACTTTTGCGGTCCCTTTGGCCCACGCTTCGCTATAGACGGGAACCAGGAGTGAACCCACTCCAGTCAATCAGCTGGTGATAAGTCTCTTCGGAGACATTGCTGTAAGGTTAGTGCTGCAGATAAGCGGTGTCGGGTTTACCCATTGGATCATCACCTTGATGCTGTTGGGCTATATCCTGGGTGTACTCTAGGTAAGCGCCATGCCTAGTTTTTGTCAATTGACCGGCACACTGCCTCCCTTGTTGGACTCTGTGGTGGGGTAGAGGCACGCCAGGATGAAGTTTTAATTTTCACTTTTATGGATCCAAATCAGCTGCTCCAGGGCAAAGGCCTCATTTTACCCACTCTTAACGTTGATAGCATTGCAGCACATTGAATGTTCTTATTGATTTATTTATCAAATCAACGAAATGTGCCTAAAAAATCACCACAAAGCATTACTAGGAATAGGTGGTGAACCAAAATCTATAAAACGATTAAGGTCCGGTGATCTACTTATTGAAACAAATTCCGCTGGTAACAATAAGTCCACATGAATCACTTAACTCGTGCCGAGGAATCATTTCTGAACCTGATCTGTTGTAGACAGCTGAACCAGAAATCTTCGATGGATTCTCTGATAAGGGTATAATTCAGGTCAGGAGAATCACAATAAAAAAGATGCCACAATTATTCCTACAAAACCTTTAATTTTAACATTCAATAGCCCAAAACTACCAAACACAATAATAGCTGGTTACTTAATCTGTAAAATCCGTCCATACATTCCGAATCCTCTGCGCTGCTTCAAGAGTCAGAGATTCAGACATTCACACAAACTTCCTGCCGCAGACAACTGACTTGCTCTACATGTGCATCTTCTGGGCATGCTTCCACTGATTGCTGCTATGTATTAATTGCTCTCAACCTCTTTCCGCTAATTCAGAATTATGCTCCAAGTGGACAAAGAAAAACAAATTTAAGAAATCAAAACTGATAAAAAATATATCATATGTAGAAGCCCAAAAACTAATAGTTCCACAAAAATCGTAAGCATACGCCTAGGCTGCTAAATCTTTAACAATATCCACACTACTACACAAACAAATGAAAAGCTTTAAAAAATAATATGCACCCTTAAAAGTTATTACAACCGATTCCAAAAATGTCTTCCTCTATCCCTGCAGTTTCCTCAACTTCAACTCAAGCAAGCCTCTTGCCGTCCACATCTTCAATAGCAGCTACAATGTCAGAGTCTCAGCCACATTTTCCTACACTGGTGTCCAAAAGTTAAGCATAAATCGTAAAATGCGAAAAACATGGAGTAAATATTCATAAATTATTCCAAATTTCTTGCGGATATTAATTGGGTAAAGAAGAAACATTGGATTTATACAAAACTTTTCAGTCGACTACGTCCTGCGGGAAACACCGGTGCATATCGAAACGCGGAGAAACCGATTCACGCAGCATAGGCAGTTCAGACAAGTTTTATGCAACTGCTGTGCGAAGGAACGTTGTTAACCATCAAACAAGGTGAATGATGGCACAAAGACGCCAATTGGACATGTTTACGAAAGGAAGAATCGTTGGAATGCTGGAATTCTCACGACCACAAACCGAAGTGTCTCGAATTCTGAATGCGGACCAGTCTGTCATCTTAAGACTGTGGCAGAGGTTTCAAAGAACGGGAGATGTTACCCGACAACCAGTATCAGGTCGACCAAGAGTCACAATCCCTCGCCAAGACCGATATCTGGTAATAAGTGCGCGACGTCAGAGGGGCAGTACTGCCAGAGCACTGGGTTCAGCGCTCACAGGAATAAGAATTTCGTGACAAACTGTTTACAGGAGACTCAATCATGCTGGCCCGTATGCCAGAAGACCAGCAGTTTGCATTCCCCTCATGTCTGCGCATAAACGCACTCGTTTGAACTGGAGTTTGAAACATCAACATTGGAAGGTGGTTGGAGTGTGGGAGAGTGGGCCAATGTGATGTTCAGTGACGAGTCCCGGTTTAGTCTGAGTAGTGATTCTGGGTGCGTAACGATATGGAGAGAACGTGGAACACGTTTTGTACCAAGAAACATAACGGAAAGTCATCCTTTTCCATCAAGGGGAGTAATGGTATGGGCAGGCATCATGATGGACGGCCGCACAGACCTCCATTTCTTTGACACGTTGTCTGTGACTGCTCAAAGATACAGAGACGAAGTTCTTGAGTCTTATGTTCGCTTGTTTCGAGGTACTGTCGGTCCTGACTTCATATTCATGGATGATAATGTGCCTTGTCACCGAGCGGTGCTGACTGATGACTTCCTTGAAACGGAAAACATCCAGCGCATGTCGTGGCCTGCGAACTCCCCTGATTTAAATCCTATCTAGCATGTATGGGTTATGCTCGAGAGACAAATTGTAGCCCTTTCGCACCCACCGAGATCCATTACAGAACTGAAGAGAGCTCTCCGAGAAGCTTGGAACCGTTTGAGCCCGCAACTCATTCATTATCTCATAGCAAGTATGGTAAATCGCCGTGCAGCATGCCTGGCTGTCAGAGGTGACCACACGCCTTATTAAACTGCAGCATCAGTATTTTTTTTAATGTTTTCTCATTTTTTCTTTAAAGTGTGAATCCTTGCTATGCTCAGTTTTCTTTCAAACTGCTACTTTGGATAATAAAATTAATTATTATCATTCTTTTGATTTGCTTCCTTATTTTATAACCATTTTACACTCGCATATCACGTTTCCTGCCATTCAGATTTACAGTTCTTTCATTATTCGCATAATTATCAATTATGCTTAACTTTTGGACACCAGTGTATGCCTAATGCTATTCTTTCTACAACCTGTAGCCTGCTTGCACCTATTGTATCATCTTCATCAACCACATTCAATATTCAATGTTCCTTAGCTTCTTCACCCTTATTGAATCCAACAAACATTTTGCCATTAGCGGATTTCAAATTTACTGACCTACCAACTGAATCTCTGCCTTCTGTTCTTGCAGACAATACTTCCACCCCCACATGCAATAGTCAACCTTCCTTTCCTTCTGTTACAACTCATGATTCGAAACCAAACCCTAAAAACCATATAAGGAAAAAGAATTTAGTAAAATCAAAAAATAAACCTAAAATAGAAATAAAAATGGCACCCCACAAACCACGTAAAAGTGTATCTCAGCAGGATTCATCAGACGAAAATAGGATAATTTATGAGGAGGGTGAATTCGTACTACCCTAGTTCTGTTTAAAAAATATTGAATATTCGCACATAACACCTATACGAGATAAAAACGGCAGGAAGTAAATGTTTTTCTCTTACTCTGTCATAGCTCTTTAATCAATATAGATTTTAACTTGTTATAAGAAATTCTAATATCTATGTTAAATGTTTTAATTTTTCATTGATGTGTTTTAACCTTATCTGACTTTGTGGAGTGAGCCCAACAAAATTTGTTTGCTTTAATCTTATGAATTGTATTTTTTATATTTAATTTGATGTTTTACTTCTGTTACATAAACTGTATTCTTGTTAACATGATTATATATTTTTTAATAATTTTTAATATTTTATCAACTGTTTAAAGCTGTCTGGCCGAATTTTGGCTCTTGAGCCATAAACTCCAAATCTCACTCACAAACTTACTCAATTCAGCTATGATAGGTAGTTTTGCTGATATTGAATACAATTCTTTGTTCTTGTATTGATAAAAGATAGCTGAATGCTGTTGAATATATTGCTGATTGATATTAATAGGTTCTCAAATGAATCAATTTATTCCTAATGAAATTGGGTTCAAATAAAACTCAAACTTGTATAAAAATTAAACATCCGATTTATTCAATATACCTCGTAGTTTATCATACTTTTACTGATTTTATTGCATAAAGTAATTTAAATTTATTAATATGTGCTTTACACAGTTACAAATTTCTATAATATAAAATTTATATACATCTGTAACAGAAAGTTGTTTGTGCCTTACGATTATTCTATTGTACAAAACCAAAAATAAATTCAGTATTTAGCAGATAGATGCATGTTTTTTAAACTCAGTTCAAAAGAGTGAAATATATCTAGAAAAAACCTTCAGACAGGTGAATTTTTTTTATTAGATGTCTTAGAATTAAATTTCAATTATAGAAGATTAAAAATAGCGCTATTACGTAACGAAAGTTCACGTTACCTAAGTCAAGAATTTTACTTTATCCAAGAAAATAATAGCTCAAAAATGAAAATAATTAAAAAAAATATTGTTGAACTAAAAAGAATTTTCCAAAGGATAATCAAAAGCTTATGAAATCATCAATCTTTTTTTTTGTTTAAATAGATCCATCAATATGAAATTATATACACAGTTTTTTCCTCTTCAAATTGGCAAATCACCAAGGGAAATTTTATTTTTCCAATTAAGCTAAAACAAAAAAGGTGAGAAGCTCATTTTTTAATGTCGTTAAACACGTCAACATTCTTAAAACTGTTAAGGAAACCGGTTTTAATTTCTTCCTTCTCTTACATTTTTCCTTAGTAAATAATCAATATTTTTTAATCAAGTAGACTTCATTTAATGTACAACTTCCTTAAAAATTGCAACTTTATGAAAAAATCATCTAGAAAATAATGAAATTTATTTCACGTGTTACATATAGCGGTTTCTAATAATTGATCAAATTTAAAGAGTTATAAAAATAGAATAACTGAGAAACATCAATTTTATGTGTAGCTACTACGTACAATAATATGAGCTTCGAATCGAGAGCCTTCGAAACCATGGCATCGAATTATGCAGCTTCTGAATGTCATGTGAGGAATGGCATTCTAATTGGCATTCTATATGATAGAAAAATTCAGCCGAATTTATCCTACGAGCAGTACGACTGTCGCTGACCAATATAATCCCATACATGCTAATGAACGACATTTAGGAATACGTGGAAGCCATGGAAGAAGCAGAATCTGTCGGGCTCTGAAAAAGGTCTGTACCTTCTGACAAACATGTAGATGAGTATTGCCTTGCTGAAGTGCATAGCTTCTCGAAGACTCGGGTATAGGACAGGGGTCTGTAACCTATGGCACGCGTGCCCCATGTAGTACGTGGTACAGTTCTCACAGTAGCACTCTGCACTACTCAACAAATTTGTCAATTTTTCAGTGGATGAAAGTTGATAAATTTGAAATGGGCCTTATTTGACAAACATCTTCAGAATTATGGGCATTTACGAAATTACTAAAAAATCTGAAAGATATCTCTAAAAATAAATTTACAGCTATTTTGTAAATTATTGAATTGCATAGCTGGAGAGATTTAATTGTTTGAAGAGAGAAAACTGCCTTTACTCTGCTTTCCACTTTTGGTTCTACAAATGAAAGTAAAAAATCTTTCCTCATATGAAAAATGTTTCAAGTCTGAAAAGAAATTGTTTAACAACTGGATACTCAAAATCGTGCCAAATTTAAAGTCTCCCCTATATACCCCTGATTTTTAAATATGAAAGTAGACTGGTGCAACCATTATGTTAGCTTTAAAAAAAATTATCTTTTTGTTTAACTGCAATAAAGGGAAACACTTATATACTGCTGGACACACAAAATACAAGACCAATAAGCACGAGAGATATCACAGCGAAATTTATTTGGTAGATAACATGTGGTACAAAGAGCAAACGGCTAAAATTACAGCCTCTTGTGACATGTGGATGATGACAAAATCAGTAGTTAGTGTACCTGCCATTGCTGGCTATAACCGCTGCCACACGCCTCGGCATAGAATCAAAGAGGCTTTGGATGTATCTTTGGGGTACAGCAGTACATACGGCTTCCACATATTGCCAAAATTTGTGACGGTTCTATCCGCGCTCCTTTTACTAATAGTCTTTTGGGGAATTTCTGGTCTTAAAAAATAATTTTGTTATAAAACTGCTCTTCGAAGAAGAAGACATGATTTTGTAAATTAAGACTACTATATATAGTCTAGGCTTTCAAGTTACAGAGAGAGAGAGGAGAGAGAGACTACTAGCAGGACAGAGATTAATCAAATTGAATGTGAATCGCGGATATTTAGTATTTGATAATAGAATTACTTAAGGTGTGAATTGTCACTGGAGATTGAATCTAGATTAAATAGCTAAGAAGTCAGAGCTATTGCCTTGAGTATGTGTATTCAGTGTTAAAGTCTTCTCATTTCTCGCTTACCTCGTTAATTGTCTGCATAATTATTAATTGGGTGAATTTCTTAGCCTTGATCGATTGCATTTAAGTTGTGGCTAATATTGTGAATAAATCTAATTGTTTCTTGAAATATGGCAAGTCTTCCTTCCAATCCTCCCACACCTTTAAGTGCGCAAGCAAGACCATTACAAGCAGCAGCGGGTGGTGTATCCCGGGTCAGTCGTTGTGCAAGCATGGACCACACGGTTTCGATTGGCGATAGATCGGAATAACAAGCAGGACAAGGGAGCAATTCAATCTGTTTGGTAAAGAAGAATTGTTGAAGATTGCGTGCCACGTGTGGTTGCGCATTATCTTGTTGGAATATGCACTGATGGGAAGCATTGAATGTATGGAAGGATCACGGGCTACAGCAGCTCAGAGATGTAGCGCTGTCTGTTCAGTGTAAAAGCAATGCGTACTAGAGCGATGTGGCAGTGAGATCCAATACCACCCAATCCATGATACTGGGTTCAGGACCAGTGGGGCGATGCATAATGCAATAGTTCAGCGGCCTTTCACCAAGGTGTCTCCTAACTCGAATCCGACCATCGTAATGTTGCAGGCAGAAGCGGGATTCGTCAGTAAATACGTCATTCCATTCCGTATTCCGCGTCCACTGTTCATCTCACCATTAGCGGTGTAAATGTCTGTGGTTTCCAGTCAAAGGTAAACGAAGCAATAGACGCCTTGCGAACATTCCACTCTGCTGCAAACGGCGTCAAAAAGTTCGAGTGGACACCGAATGATGCGCAACAGACTGAATCTGTTGTACTATAGTTCGTGATGTGGCTGTGATGTTCATCTGGCCCATTGGAACTCCAATAACTGCCTGAATTGCACTTTGCGTTTTAGGAGAGGCATATTGATTTCAATAAATCATTTATAGCAATCAAAAGACGGTATTTACATTTCAACACCTATTTACAGTGATATATGTACATGGCTCATGTGAAAATTTAAGGGCATTGCGCGCGCGCTCAAGTTCACTCATGCTTCATTACTGTTTATTTTTTATCATTTGCGTATCATAACCTGTTTTGCATTTCTTGTAAGTTTTGTTTCATTTACTTGATTCCTTCTTGGTATTGCAATTTTTATAGACAGTAATGCATATATATACATTTGTCGTAGTCTCTCACTACCCCTATGGTTATTAATTCCTCTTTGCACATTATCTACATTTGGATATGTCGGATTCATAATGACTACGCAAATAATAAATCAGTTATTTATTATTTCCTTATGATAGAAATACACAAATATTAATCAAACTTTAAGAACAACAAATTATAGTGGAGTGAGATCATAATTCAATTATGAACGACGGAATACTAACTGATACCACGGGGGAATAACGCATAGAATCAAACTACGCATTTAAATCTAATCTATAAAAATCACAGACCTGATATCTCTTTAAAGAAGAATCTTGAATACTTGTAGAATTTATGATGTGGCTTCAATCCAGGATATCTTCAATTACGTCCGAATCGAATTAATGAATCTTTTTCAATAATCTTCCTTCCGCTAACAAACTTCACTTAGTTAAACTAATCTCCTAGAACCACCTTCTTAATCAATCACGTAGTTTACTCCTCTATCAAAACACGTAGTCATCCTCATCTCTTCATTTCATTTCTCCCTTTTATATCTCTTTCGAACTCGCTAAACCCGAAACTATCTTATTTGCATAAGTCACACTTTCAGCTCTCAGCGGGGATTGGTTAAAATAAATACAATTTAAAAGTTTATGAGAGAAGGTTAGTGAAACGCGTAAGCACCCGTCACAACCCCCTCCGAAAAAAAAGCGTGACTTATTGAAGGTCTAAACGACCTGCAAGAACTCACTTAATTTACCTAACATCTGAAAAACACTGAACTTGCACAAAATTTTAACTACTCTAGAATGCCTGAACTTGTAAAAAGTTAACTCACGAACTTTATAATGTCTGAAAATTCTGAACTTGTAGAAAGTTTTAACTCTCTAAGTTAGAAACTTTAATTAAACTAATACACAGAAATGACTACTCAAAAGGGTACTCCACTCCAATTTATTGCTCTTTTACATATTTATATTCCCTACAGTGCATCCCATTCGGGCGTAGCTCAGGGGAAAACCTTTCAAGGAAAAAACCCTGATCATGCACTTTACTTAAGTGCTAATATAAATAAAATTTTACATTCATATCTTCTCATGACATCAAAGTTTTCATCGCATCACTATGTTCAGGGACTGCTGCCCTGAAAGGAAACCTTGTCAATTTTTCTAAAACATGACATTAAATGCACAGAACATTTATACAACTTCCTTATTGACATAAAATATGGCATACATTATATTATATATATATAGTTTCATAACAATTTAACCTTTTATCTGGTTTCATTTTCAAAAATTCACAATCAATCGCGCTGCGCTGTTAATGTTTTTTGTTAGTATTCCTAATTACGCCGCGCCAGAAACCAGACACTACTTATACATCTTAATAATTACACACAAAAATATACACATTTTTTACATAGAATATATTACAACAAACAATACAAGTAATCTCACATATAAAGCCTCGTCTTTAATGTGTAGCAAAACAATTGCAATTCAACAAATGTTTTTCCACAATTTGGAAAAAAATTAAATACAAAAGTCTTTTCAACCGATATGAAAATGCACACAACTCAGTGACACTTTTGTACGTTAATTTTACAAAAAAAATTAGACTAGCCCACATGGAAAATACTCCGAACTGTCTGTCAGAGGAAAAATAAACAAATTAGAATTATACAACCTGGCTAGTCTTTAGATCCAATCTGCATAGGCTTTGTCTCCAACCATGGCCTCTGTGCTGGATGACCTTGTCCTAGGGTTGTCCACTCTGCGCTCCAACCTTCTGGGTCTCCTCTTCCATCGAGTCCGTTGAAGTTGATATGCTCCTGCTGAGGCGTTGTTTTCTTTTGTGAGAACTGGAACTTGGCTGTTGTCCACTCGACGTCGGCTCCGAAGATTGTATGGACAGCTCCTTTCCTGATGAAGTCTGTTGTACTTGAATCTGTGGGATGGTCCTGGAACTGCTCTTTCAGAACTATTTTCTTCCACCTTTCTATACCGCTTTCTGGAGGGACGAGAGGCATTGACGAGGAAATCTTTCTTTTTTCGCGATCTACGTGGGCCTCTGGTCTCTTCTTTTGTACGTTTTCATTCCAAGATTCTGGCCTTCCTCTTTTCTGTCTCTCAGTCTAAAAAAGGTCTTTTTTTCCTAAAATTATACATGCCCCCCCCGAAGAAACAGCAGATTCCGTCCGTCCACGTTTTTTTCTCACCTCCACTCCATCGCGTCTATTCGCAACTATATCTCTACTACCATTTACATTTCCTGATTTCGATCCTTTACGACAACCCCCATCATTCTCCGATTGCACCAATGACGACTGCGCATCATCTGACCTGACTGATGTCACTGCACCATGATCACTACTAGTGTTACTTTCCGACTCTGCAACACTGTCTTCTCTTTGATGGTAAATTCTCACCTGGTCCACATTAACCGTTATTCTTTTACCAAATTTTAATATTACTAAATTATTATTATTTTTTACACTCAGAACTTTATATGGGCCTTCAAACTTTGGCATAAATTTACCTACTATTTTTTTACATTTTGAACTTAACGGGTGAGTTTGAACTAATACTAGATCATCAACTTTCACATTATTTTCACGCCTCTTTTTATTATAATATTTCGCCCACTTCTCTTGCTGGCGCTTTGTATGAACTCTAGCCTCCTCAAACAACCTTTCTATGTTCCCACAAACTAAATCTGATCCATCAGTTACCATAACTAAATTCTGAAAAGGGGTGATTAAATTTCGACCTAAAAATAATTCCGCCGGTGTTTTACCCGTTGTCTCACATGTACTGCTGTCCTAATCGCATAACCGAACTCTTGCAGAAATAGATCCCAGTTAGTGTGATTATCCACGACAAAACTCGAAATCATTTTTAAAAGAGTGCGATTAACTCTTTCTGTTTGATTAGCTTGTGGACGATATACCACAGTTTTAACGTGTTTTATGTGCAATCTGCGACATACTTGCTCAAAAACTTCGGATATCATTTGGGGCCATTATCAGTAATTAAATTTACAGGAGCTCCATAACGCGCAATATAATTCTCAAAAAATGAATTGGCGATTGCTTTAGCCGAAGCTTTCCTTAAGGGAACCATTTCAACCCATTTAGAAAAATTATCTGTAATTACTAAAATAAATCTATAGCGTTCTGGACTAGTTGCAGGGTATGGGCCTAACAAATCTAAAGACACGATTTCAATCGGAAAATTCGTTATTATCGGAATTAATTGACCAGCTGGTAATCCGTTTTTATAATTAATTTTTTGGCATTGGCCGCAAGTTGCTACATATTTATAAATGTATTTCCTCATGTACGGGAAATAACACGCGTCCTTTAATTTTAAGTAGGTTTTCTTTTTGCCTAAATGACCTGCCATAGGCGAGTCATGAAATTCTCGCATAACATCTTTACGTAATGTTTTAGGTATAAATACCCTTAATTCACCTAGTGTGGTTGTATATTTTGCATAATATAGCAAACCGTCAACGATTTTAAAGTCATTGGACCAATTTCTGCAGATCGATTCATTAACAGAACTATCGTCCGGATTTTCCAGATACTTCATTATGTGACCTAGCTCCGGGTCATTTCTCTGTTCCTCTCTCAACTGTTCTCTAGACGATAATACTAACGATCTAATCACCGCACAAGACACCTTTGGTTCCTCATTACTTTCTAACGGGTTTCTAGACAACATATTTGCGCAACTGGGCGATGTTCCCATTCTACATTAAAATTTGCCAACTTAAGCGTCCACCTTATCATTCTAGATGACAAATTCTTTCCGTTCGTTAATTTGGTAAGTGCAGCATGGGCTGTTATCACTTTAACCGGCAAGGATCCAAAATACGTGCGATATTTATTTAATGCCCATATGACAACTAAACATTCACGTTCCGTCACACTATAATTCCTTTCTGCTCGGTTTAAAGTTCTCGATGCAAACGCTATAGGCCTATTATTCTGTGTCAATACTGCTCCTACCCCCACGGAGCTCGCATCCGTATAGAGTTCAAAAGGCTTGGAAAAATCTGGTAATTGTAACACTGGAGCTTCTGTCAGTGCTTTCTTAATACGATCAAAGGCTTCCTGCGCTGATTCCGACCAACGGAACTTAGAGTTTTTTCGTTTTAAATTATATAAGGGTTCACACATGTCTGCGTAGTTTTTAATAAACTTTTGATACCAACCCGTCATTCCTAAAAATTTTGCTATTTGCTTTGCAGTTTTCGGAGGCTTCATTTCAATAATTGCTTTTACCTTTTCCTCATCTGTTTTAACTCCTTCTTTATTAATAACTAAACCCAAATAACGTAATTGTTCCCTCGCGAAATGACATTTCTCGCGATTCAACGTCAAACCAGCCTCCTGCAATAATCTGAATACTTCCCGTAAGTGTTCTACATGGCTTTCAAAAGATGGAGACGAGATGATAACGTCATCCATATAACAGTGGGCAAAACGCCCGAGGACTGGCCTGAGGATCATCTCTATGGCCCTTTGAAAATTTGGAGCTGCCCCCGAAAGGCCAAATGGCATGCGAGTAAATGCAAAAGTACCATTTTTTGTAACAAACGCCGTCTTATGCACATCTTTGGGGTCTACTGCCATCTGAAAGTATCCGCTGCGCAAATCAAGTGATGTCATAATTTCGGTGTGCGGAATATTAGTGATCAAATCATCAATTATTGGTAGCGGATATCGCGGATATCTCGTGACCGCATTTAACTTCCTATAATCTATTGCAAACCTATAAGCTTCTGGGTCATCTAACGGCAACCCGTTTTTCTTCCGACATAAAACAACTGGAAACGCGTAGGGCGATGTTGTTGGAACTATTGTTCCATCACCCAACATTTTCTGAACATGGTAGTCGATTATAGCCTGTTTGACCCTGTCATAGCGATAAGGTCTCGAAAAACAGGAGGACTATCACCCGTGTCAATTTCATGACAAAATACATGTGTCAGACCAGGCTTAAGCGAAAACAACCCATGAAATTCTTTAAACAAAATCTGCAATTCCTGCTTTTGTTTTGAATTTAACTTAGTGTTAGATAAATCTATTTGAACCGGTTCGTCCGAAATTGCCACTTTTTCCGTTTGCGAATCCGGAATGATTAACGATTTAGACAGGAAATCAAAACTAATCTTCGCATGTGACATGAAATCAATACCTAGGATGCATGGATATTGCATCTCAGCAATCACATGAAATTTCCATAATTTCGAAAATTCTCTTATTTTAATTCTCAACTCAACTGTGCCTAAATTTCTGCACTGTGACCCTTGAGCTGTAACTACTTCAGCTAACATTTTTTAATAGGACAGAAAGAAAAATATGACCGATATGTTTTTTCTGAAATAAACGACTTTTCCGCACCTGTATCCCAGAGCGCTTTTAGAAATGTATCATGCAAAAGAATCGGCACATACGGAAGTTCAACTGGTGATAATCGCAATGAATTAAGTCTAATTCTATTAGGAGGATTTGACTCAATACGATCTCTTTGAGAGTTTAAATTGGCATTTCTTTGCCTTTCGCTGTTGCAATCAACACGCCTCCAATCTGCTTTGCTGAATCATCATTAGGACCCTTCCTAACCACCATCCTACGGTTCTGATACCGGTCTGTTCTCTGATTTGGCTGATTGTATCGATTTCCACCCTCGAATCCTTGATTTTGATAATTACGACGAGAAAAATTATTCGCACCCCTGCCTAGTCCTCTTTGATCATTTTGACTATTTCCAACCCCAGTATCTCTCCAATTTCTATTATTCCTTCTTTCCTCAGGATTTCTACTCACATCCCAACTTCGTCTAGCAAAATTATTACTCGAACCCTGGTTTTCCCTGCAGCTATGACGTTCCTCATACCGATCTACCAACTCTATCAATTGAGTTTTCGTTGTGGGGTTTCGAACTTCTAAATAATCCATTATTTGGGGTTCTAGTCGCATTACTATGTGATCAATCAATTTTAACTCATCATAATTCAAATTTAGAGTTTTATGGATTTTTAACAGCTGAAAAATAAAGTCTGACGGGGCTTGACCTCTCCGTTGTTTTGATGAAAAAAACTGAGCTTCTAGCTCTGATTTATTCCGTATTACCGGAAAACTATCTGATAATTTCTTTTTAAGTGTTGCAAATGCAGTCGCTTCTTCATTTACACACTCGAAGCCTATGACCTCAAACCAGTCTAACGCTCTCCAATTAAATGACCTTTTAAATATGCACATGACAGATTCGCCGGTATTTCATAGTAGGCTATATTGCCGTCGATATTAGAAATAAACTCAGGCACATTTTCTTTACCCGAAAAAAATAACTCCGGCAAAACTCTAAATCCTGCACCTGCTCTTAATTCCGGTATTTCATTTGGGCGCCAGTGTCGTAGTCTCTCACTACCCTATGGTTATTAATTCCTCTTTGCACATTATCTACATTTGGATATGTCGGATTCATAATTAATGACTACGCAAATAATAAATCAGTTATTTATTTATTTCCTTATGATAGAAATAAACAAATATTAATCAAACTTTAAGAACAACAAATTATAGTGGAGTGAGATCATAATTCAATTATGACGACGGAATACCAACTGATACCACGGGGGAATAAACGCATACAATCAAACTACGCATTTAAATCTAATCTATAAAATCACAGACCTGATATCTCTTTAAAGAAGAATCTTGAATACTTGTAGAATTTATGAGTGGCTTCAATCTGGATATCTTCCAGTTACGTCTGAATCGAATTAATGAATTTTTTCAATAATCTTCCTTCCGCTAACAAACTTCACTTAGTTAAACTAATCTCCTAGAATCACCTTCTTAATCAATCACGTAGTTAACTCCTCTATCAAAACACGTAGTCATCCTCATCTCTTCATTTCATTTCTCCCTTTTATATCTCTTTCGAACTCGCTAAACCCGAAACTATCTTATTTGCATAAGTCACACTTTCAGCTCTCAGCGGGGATTGGTTAAAATAAATACAATTTTAAAAGTTTATGAGAGAAGGTTAGTGAAACGCGTAAGCACCCGTCACACATTGGAATGGCCAAAACATTAAACATTCTTCTAATAATGAGTTGTGGTTCTCCTTTATCTCATTCTTCCTATATCTTCTTGGTATGGACTTAATAAATTGATGATAT
>BMAO01028381.1:0-38263 GCA_019973975.1 Trichonephila clavata
TATTGTTAAGATCAGCCAATTTTTATTTTCATTTGAAAATCTAAACAAAAATACCCAGAACTCGCAAAAGCGAATCATTTAGACACTCTCTTTGGGGGATGGGGAGAGAAAAAACGGACATGGCTATGGTTTTTTATTTTATTATGTGCCAGCTGCAAAGGTCGTTGTTTGTCGGAAGGAGAATGCATACAGTGAGCGGATGGACCGGTCAGCTAAAGATCTTTATCAGAGAAAGAAAAGGGGTCCTATTAAAAATTTCACAGCGAGCAGCTTTTGCTTGAACAATAGAGAAGGGTCGTTTTATCCAAGGGGTCAAATTCTGCATAATACAACACAGTACTGGTTTGAGATGTTGGGAGGTTTCTTCCGCCAAAGGGAAGGAAAGTGTTCATAGAGGCAACTAATTGCTTAACCCCTCTCCAACGGCTTTTCATAGTATTTTTAGCATTGACAACATGAATCCTTATCTGACAGAATGTAGCTGGATTTATAGTTTGTAAAATGCCTTACTTCGAAAGAGAGACAGGCAAAAATGAGAAAATATAAAACAGTAGGGTGTGGAAATGGAGCAGGTGTCAAAATCAAGGTCAAGCAGTTTTAAAGAGAGCTCATCGATTGTGTGGGGACAGAAAGACAAGCAAAACTTCTTTTTTTTTACTCGTGTAAAAGGGGATATTTACCATACAAGGGATTACTTTCTTCTTTTGTAATAACTATCAAAATTCAAATACCAGAATATTGAATAAACTTAAAGCATAATATAAGAGATTAAATCACGAAGGATTTTCACTTTGAATTCAAGCAAAATAATTAAAATTAAGAAAGAGCTCAAACAATTAAATTTTTCTTTTGTGTGAAAATCATTAACTTTTCCTTTTGACCCCACTTAAACAAATGAATATTGCTGTTGCATTTTTTTAATAACAGCAATAATATTTTCTACCCATTTTTTGATGCACTCCTCAATAAAGTTATTTTCAAATAAACAAAAATTTCTAATTAAATTTATATTTTATTTAGATCAAAAACATCGTAAATTTAAAAAAAAACTTATTTGTAGCAAAATCTAATGTCTACATACAGTAGAGCATATAAACATTTTTCAAGGGGGGAAGGGTCCATTGTAGAAAGTTCCCCAACTTGTATCATACCTCAAGACAAAACCAATTAATTCTTCTGATTTTGTTAACAAAAAATAGTAAAAAATAAATTACTGAATTAATAGCTAGCATTAATTAATAAAATAAATTGTAATTACAAGTACTTAATTAAATTTTGCATTATATACATATAGGATTATCATCAACTGAAAAAAACTCAAGTGCTTTGGAGGGGGTCACCCCCCCCCCCTTGTGTGCGCCATTGTGTACATATTTTTCACTTTTTAGCAAAATTTTTGAAATTTATGGGAAAGGGAATACATAAACGATACATTTAAAAAAATAAAATTAAAGTATAAATTTGATTTCTTTTACGTGAAAATCTAATTTTTTTTTCTGTCGAAAGGAGTAATTGAATTCTTTCTGAATATTTATACGATGTTGAAAAGAAAATATATAATACTTTTAAACTCGTTTTATAATTCAGTCTAAGAATTAGTGGCATGCACATACCTCTTTTTTTTTGGGGGGGGGGGGTAAAAAAACACGTAGACCTAAGCTAGATGGCGAAAATTAAAAACTTGTTGGTCTAAGGAGGGGTATTGAACTCTCAAACCCTCCCCTTGTGTGTGTGTGTGTGTGTGTACGCCACTGCTAAGAATTAATTGTATAGTGAATACATTCTCTTATATTTGAAGTTAATGGGGAATCCTAATAAGTTGGATTCAGATACACAAAAAATTGCTATACTTACACTATAAATCTATTTAACAAAATGAATGGATTTGTGTTTGATATATATAAAAAAACAAACCATTGAATTGCACTTTAATTAAAATATTCTTTACTATCTGGATTGAAATTAAAGTTTTGTCTGAAATTATAAAGTCAAGATATCTATCTTCATTAATTAATATATTTCCTTTTTATTATAATCTTCATTTGAAAATGTTGAAGTAATGAAATTCAATAACATTTGCATTTAATTTTCTTGTTGATAATAAGTGTTCCAAAGTGGTAGTAAAAATTTTCTTTCTTTCTTTCTTGTAGTAAACTCTGACGGCAAGTTTTCCTCATTCTGAAGCACAATTATTCCTACATAAAAAATGCAATAATGAAGTAAATTTGACAATATCAATTAAATTGACAATTACTGGATAGATATTGCAAATTTAAATTTTTTATACAGCTTTCGCAGCCAGCAATACTCATAAAAAATGAATTATTTTCAAACTATACATAGTTTATTAACTAAAAAATGAAATAAATTTTTTTAAATGTATTTAAATAATAAAAACTACAAAGACCCATTAATTTTAAAAATAAAATTTGAGAAAACATTTAGAACACGAACGTATATTTTTTTGCGGCAGTTTCTGAAGAAAAAAAAATGAATATAGAATTTTTTAGAAATATTCCCAAATTTTATATTGGAAAGATAGCTGCATTTTTAAGAATAACATTAAAGCTACTTTTGTATTTGTATAAATACATTTTGAAAAAACGAATGCAAAGAATGATAGCATTTAATTTTGACTCTTATTTCTTTATTGTGAATGTGGTGTGGCAGTTAGGGAAGGATGTACCATCTTCCGTCATCCTCTTCCTCTTAAAAATGTGTAGAAATAGCATTTCCAATAATTAAATATCAAACAACAAATTTTAAATTAAAACAAATGTAAAAATTGTTAATAACATTATTCAAGAAAGTAAGAGAGATATATATATTTACATCGCACTATAAAGCTGCACGAACGCTATTGGTGAAGGTCCTCATTATTTTGAACTATGGTCACGTTTTGAGGAAGACACCTCAGCTCTCCTAACTTCCACACCACACCAACGAGAGGAATTGGACCCCTCGACATATTTAACGTGCATCGGCCCCCTTTGCACGGCGGGTCTTCAGCGGTACCAGCCTCAAACTCATGATACGCCAGCTACGAGCGGGTGACCTTGACCATTAAGCTACCACGGTCTAGTGGTCAAGCTGCTCATAAAAACTGGCAGTGCATACATAATTCGATTCAAGGGAATTATAGAAAAAATAACAATTGTGAGAAGTTGAAAAGTTTTAATATTTTATCTAAAAAGTTTCAAAATTAAAAAAAAAAGAAGAAAAATTTGTAAATTATTTTTTATTGAAATAAATTTTGCAATCAAAATAAGCTTTTCGTTTTTTAAAAATTTTATTAGCATACCTGTGTAAATCAAATATTAATTTTTAACATTAAAATAATGAGTAGTCAAAAATAGTTTTTGAAGATATTAGAAATACTAACATAAAAATATATATGTATATAGCATTTATAAAAAGTTTAATCGTTAAAATTTTCAAAATAACATTATATGAAAATCACAGTATAAGTAGAAAATAGTTTTATTGAAAAAAATAAAATGTAAAAACTTAAAAAAAATATATATATATATAAATAGATTTATAGAAAGTAAACATAGTATGTAATAATAAATAAAGATAAGAGAGAAAAATTTTTAAAAATTAAGTTTATTTATATATTTAATACTATTTTAATAAATTTCAATAATATTTATTTCATGTTTAAATATAACGAGATCTCCTTACTTTTAAAAAAATACCAATTGTTTCAAAAGAAAATTAGAAATTTTATTTAAAAAAAAAAGAATTATATGTGTAATGGAACTGTTTTTGAGCGCTTAATATAAAAACAAATTTCTTATATCTTAATCTTTTCAAATAAAATCAAAATATTGTTCAAAAACTAGTTGAAAATTTCTACCCTGAAATACAAATATTAAAAATTCATTTTTTTAATGTATTCTATTTAAAAGTTGTAATTGTATTTCGAACTCTTTTTTGTGGTGGAAGCCCACAATTTCTAACTCTTTTACTCTAACTTAGTGACGCAGTCAGACGTAAGAAGATCCAACAGACGGGCAACCACATTTGAATGATACTCGCGCTGCTTGGCGTTTTTGGCGTATTCTGAAGCTTGAAAAAGCCCTTGTTTCTGAAGACATCCCATTTTTATCAGTATTGGCATACAGAAGTAGATGATGTGACTTATACTATTAATAGGATGAATTACAATAATTTTCATCAAAATATTTATTGAAAGCAGGCTTTTTATCAGTCAATGCAATTTTAAAATTTTCCATTATTTGTTTACATCTTATTGAACTTATTCCTTCCAAAAGAGCTACTAGAGAAATTTCTCTTCGCATTTCAAAATTGGAAAACAAGATCATTTAACCATTTCTTCCAAGTACATTGAAGGTGCCAATTGCAAAGCCAAACACTATTCCGAAATATGTTTTAAAAGCATGTGAAACTGTTTGGTCATCATTGGCCGTAATGCAATTAATTTTTAACTGGGCACCCTTTCTCCCAGAATGTTGAAACACAATACATATTTCCTGTATTTAATTTATTAGTAATAACATGAGCAACAGAGTAAAGCATTCCTTATTAGTCAAGTACAATTAAACTTCTATTAACCGAATACATATTCTAATACTGAAGATTTTTCAATACCCATTTCAAGATTAGCTTTTATGAACTCTATACAAGTTTTATAAACCAGTTGAAATGCTTGATTATGCTTTGAAAAATATATTACACTGATCCCTTAATAGTCTTTATAAAGAGTGATTCTACCAAGATATTCCATTAATAATTGGAATATAGAATCTTTCATATTTCTACAACTAGTTTTCCTTTTATATGTCTAGGAAGCTTCACATGTTAGCAAATGTGTTAAATATCTAAATCTACAATTTCACTCATGATATGGAAAAGGTTAAGGGAAAGTTAAATCTAAACATATTGTGTAGATCTTTACATGTGATTCGTATAAAATTTTTTGAGATAGATAATACATTCTAATAATGATTTTTTTCTTACTTTTAATTAAATAAATGTATTTTCTTATTAAGAATAGTGTTATTACCTTTGCTTGGATCCTAGCAGGGCACCCTTCTTTCACAAGAACACCTCCAGAAATTTTGTATTTTCTATTATTATTATCACAATCATTTAAAAATTTATTAAGACAATTTACCTCATATATTTACGCTAATTTTTCATAACAATCAATAGAACTTTCGATTTAACGACAAGAAAAAGTTTTACACTCACGATATCAGCCAAGTGGGCACACAGCAGGAACTAAAAAAATAATGAATCTACTACAATGGCAAATACCTGGAAATTTTAAAACTGATTATTAAAACATTATAAATAATCAAAGCATAAAATTTTACCATTCACGGGATCGGAGAATCGAGCTTTCACACGGCATAAGCTAGAAAGTCGATGAACTGAAAATGTTAATTATATCAAATCAAAGCACAAAATAAAAAAAAAATACAATATAAAAAGAGTAAAATAATAATAATTCAAAATTATGAGTCAAAGTTTCTAGTTGTTCACATAAGTTAGAAATTCCATAAATCAGCAAATATGTTAAAATGATGGAAAACTTAACAGGAAATTAACACAATATAAAAACTGCAAAAAAATTTAACAATTAAACATTACAATTCAAAATTATAAAATACCTAATCAATAAATCTCGCCGCTAGAATTTCATATACGAACCTTTCAGCACGAGCTCTACAGCAAGAATGAATTTAGTGGGTTCAATTAAGCCAACGATGAACTTGGCAATTTTCAAAAAGAGGCCAAAAATATCAAAGTAACCCATCCTTGTTTGTAGATTATAGGAATAGGTGCCTCCAAAGAAATTGAGCATTACTCGTCCGGTCTTGTTTGTTCCTTTTATCTGTCTCTATCCCGGACAACCTGTTGATATGAAATATTTGGTTACTAGAAATGGCAACACTAATTTCAGTTTCGCTATTTGTAGCAAATTTTTAAAATATATTTATATGCACCTTCTTTTACCTTTATATTATCATAAAATATAGTTTACTTGACCTTTAGGAAGCCGTAAGCGTTGCTATATGATCGATTTATAATTTTTTTTTTTCAAAATAGTATATTCCAAAAAACCGCAAAACATCTCAATTATTTCTTTTTAAACAGTTGACAAAAATAATGGCAAATTCACCAGTTTTCGCTACTGTGGGTAAATTTGTTCACTGAATTTAATTTCCACATTTCGTGAGCTGAAACAAATGTCATTGCCTTTTTTTAGTTTTATGTTGTTTACGGCATTCCTTAATTTTTTTCCCCTTGAATTTCATATGAAACCAGTAACTTTGGTATTTTTAAACAAATTAACTATAATTATGGAGAAAAAAATTAATTTTAAAATTAAAGAATTTTTAAAGCCTATATTATTATTATTGGAAAAATGTATGTGTAATAAATTTCATTAAGATCTAATACTTTGGGATTCTAAGATTTATTACTGTTTGGGATTTCTATTTTCTTTTTCAAAGTAATTAGTAAATAGCAGTATAGTTGTAATTTTGCATGTGTACTTTTCACAGTAAAATTAATAAATTGCTTTTTAAGAGTTTAATTTAACGTAAATGTCTGTTTCAGCCTATTTTGAAATAGTTTTTTGTAAGCATAATATATATGTATTTATATATATGTATGTATGCATATATATATATATGTGTATGTATTTTGTATATATAATATGTTTAGAGAGAAACATAATTCATTTTATGCAGAAATTTTTCCTCTTGTTGATAATTATGTTTTGAAGAAAAATAGTTCATTAATTAGAATATGTGAGAATTATTTTGTGTATATATATCCTACTACACTGCTTTAATAGAACTTATATAATGCTAAATATGTTTTTTTTTTCAAATATTGTATTCATATAGTAACAAATTTAATGAATAGGGCTGTACAATATAAGTTGTTTAATCTTAAAATATTGAAGCATCTTTTTACTATTTTTTAGTATTAATCCATATAAACTTAGTTTAAAGAGTTTTTATTCTCATTTTATGATTTTTAAATTTTATATATTTATTGTTATTGTTTTAATTGATTCTAATTTGAAGCATTTGTAGTTTGATAAAATATTTGTGTTTCATAAATTAAAAAAGATGTGAAATTGCACACATTTTAAGAAAATTATTTGCATTGTATGAATCTGATTTTTCAAGAGCTATAATTGTCTGATCTAAAAGATGTATTTTATTTGGGAATTAATTAACAGAAGAATGCTCTAATAGGTTTTTACTCATATACATTAATTTTATGATTTATTATTTTGATATTAATAACTTTCCAGTTCTAATTGATATTTTATATTTATTGAACAAGAGATAGATATATTAGGAAATTTATGGTATCTGGGAAATTAAGTAACATTTTCAGTTTGTTTTTTAAATTATAATGCTTAAAATTTTTTTTGTGCATTGGTGTAAAAAGCCTTAGAAATAATATATATATGTATTGCCATTAAAATTTTTATTTTCAATTATTATGACTGCTAGTTTCATTTATATTTTTCTAAATTGGTTTATAAAATTAAAGTTTATAAGATACTTTTTAATATATTAGTATATCTTTTAACCCTTAACTTTCCAATTTTTTAAATTTCTATGAAAAAATGATATCAGCTAGTTCTCAAATAATAATAAAAGGGAAAAATATATTAAAAAAATTAAGCAGTTTTAAATTGAATTTCAGTCACTTTTATGTTTGTTTCAGAAGTGCAACATTGCACAGTAGTGCTGTAAATTACATAACTTTTTTTATATGAGGATTTTATTATTCATTGTTATAAATTGCTTTAGCCTTACATACAATTAAAATTCTTAAAGCAGTTATTGACTTTATTGTAACAAAGTCCTACTTTACATTTTTCACACTCAGTTTGAGTGTAGTCCTTGCAGTATACAGAAAACAGAAAAGTGAATACAGTGAACTTGCACTGTATTCACTTTTCTGACCATATTGGCCAATGATTTATACCATCTCTATGAATGTTCTTACATGGAATGGATTGGATAGTCCCTTTGCCTCTTTAGTCTGAAACATTTGTTCTATTGAAATATTACTAGGTCTTCCTCTTTTAGCATTTTGATTGTACCCTATTTTGCATAAGCATGATGCAACTTGAGATTTGAATTTTTGTAAATTCATTAGATTTTTTTTTTTATTTTAGGATTTTTTTTATCAGTTGTACAGTAACCATGCATTTATGATAACTAGATCTAACAAATGAAAAGAAGTTCACATATGCCATTTTTCTTGCTTCTCAAGTTGAGCTATTATGCTATTGAGTAAGTCAACACCCCCATATGTTTGTTATATTCTTCAATGACATGAGGCTTAATAATTTCTACTCGATTTTTAGTTTTCTTGTCATATCTCATTACTTTTTCAAGTGACTTTTCACCAGCAAATGTTGAGACCATTATTACAGTTTTATCGTCTTTCCATGCTGTCATAGAGATTTATGCATCATAATTCCCAACAAATTCCATTGAATGTCCTTGTTCCATTTTATTGAAAACTTTTTCAGTAGGAATTTTGGAATTAGGAATTCTGTTCCTATTTATGGTTCCTAAAGAATATATCCCTTCTTTAGATAAGTATGCTAAAAGCGGAATAGAAGTATAATAATTATCAAAGTAGAGTGTATAATTTTTATTATGACTTATAATTCTTGCTAATCGTATTGACATTTGTACTAGCACCTAAATCTGGTTCACCCTTTTGCCTATACTTTTCATTATTTTCTTGGCCTAAATATAACTCTTATAAGCAAAACCTGATATCCCAAAAAGTACAAAAAATTTTAAATCCCCATTTATGCGACTCCATTGGTAAGTATTGTTTCATATAATGTCTTACTTTAGTTGAGCATATTTGCTCATCGATCGATAGATGCCTTTCTAAAGGAACTTAAGCAAGATTTTTATTTAACTCATCATAAAAGGGTCTAATTTTATGTAGCCTATCGTGGTTAGAATGATCTCTTGGTAGATATTTATCATTATCATTAAAATAGAGATATTGTCTAATAGTTTCAAATTTTTTAAAGGGCATTGTTCCTTTAATTCGTTTTAATCCAAGCTCTTCTGACCAGTATGCTCTATAGTTTGGCAGGTGAACTAGAGATGTATAAATACAAATATTTATTTCATTCTCTGATATAGTCAAAGGCTTACTTGAATTCTTTTGAATAGCACAACAGATTCATAATAGATTCATGTTACTTATGATCTCATCTGTCCATAAATATTTAAAAAATTGGTATGGAGTGTCTAAATCCATAATTGCTCTCGGGAGCGTGTCATCTCCATGGAATTTTTTTCTTCTTCATTCAATGAAATGTTTTGATTTTTCCATAAAATATTCTTTGACAATGTTTTATTATTCTTAAAAGTTAATATTTCAGTCAGAGAACCTTTTTTAAATTTATTTAGTTTATTATCATCGGATTTTTTTATATTCTGAATTGTATTTTGTGAATTATAACACTATTTTCATAGTCGCTATCCGAATCTTCATTAGATGACACACATTCGGGTAAAAAATCAACATTATCAGAATATACAAGGCCTTCGTCCCTATTATTATTTATATATCTGTCAATTTCATCTTGGGTTAGTATACGCTTTTTGGCCATGTCAAAATGGTAACCAAAGACCAATGTTGCAGACCTGCAACATATAATTAAAATCAAATTTCTTTTAAACTTTTTCCATTAGAAAATCAAAATTACTTTTAAATGAACATAAAATGTTTAAATTTCTTACCTGGTCATTTATTTCGTCAATAAACAAGAGGAAGCATAAAATATATTGGATTTTTTTTAATAGCAAAAACACAATTCTTGAGGCATCAGAGATTTTTATAATTGTTGTGATTTCTGGAAAAAGTGTACTATCTAGTGACAAAATTAGCATGTATTTCGTTGCAGTAATCTTTTTTTCTCAGATAAGTGATTTGTAGGTGATTAAAAAAAATATTGAGTTTGTTAAATTAAAATAAATCATACATTCCAGAAATGCAACAGTGGGAATTTAAGGGTTAAGTGTCTGCAAAGAGTAAAGGTTTTTGATAATACTGAAGGTTGTGTATTTAAAACGAGTTTTGATTAATTTTTTTTAAAATCAAGATATATTAAAGCATGTCTTTTCTTTGGCAGGGGGAGTTCGCCAGATTGCAAACATATCTGTTCGCAATTGCCCATTTGTTTCCAGCTACAGTCCAAAGTTTTTAAAAAATTATGGATTATTTATGATGAAACAGTATGCTGATCAGTGTCCTTTCTTAAGACATTATGCATCATCAATAAAAAATTCTGAGAACAATGGCAAGTTGATTTAAATTGTTATGCTACTTATAAATCAGACATGTAATTTTTATATTTTTCACAATGCAGTTAAAAATTATTTAAAAATGAATAAATAATGTAATTGCACACATATTTAAGAATCTATATTTAAGTTGACTGTTATTATCTCAATAGTTTCTTTTCTAAGGAAAGGAAATTTAATTTATTTTTAACGAAAGAAAAACATGTTTACATTAACAAAACAAAAGAACTTTTTATCAGTGTAAAAATATAATTAAAATGGCATATCTGCAGTATGATTCAAATGGCCATTTGATAATTTTTTGAAACATAATTTTTCTGTAAAAATATCATCAAAAATATTCTTTCTTAAACTTGTATTGTAAGTGCAGTAAACCCTCATTAGTCTAAACCACTTTATTTAAAATGTCACTTGATTTGAAAAGCTATTTAAAAATAATTAATAATAGGATAATAAATGCAAAACCATCATATTTTCAGTCGTTTTTACCTAATTTGAATTCCTTCTTTTGCAATTACTAATTTACTTTGTTATATTTCAAAATACAAGTTCTTGTTAATGTTCTGAGTGTTAAACTATGCAGTGTTAAGCTACCTTGGTTCATTTTTTTAAAAGTTATTTATTTAATCTGGATAATTTAATTTAAAGAGCCAATTTGTCTAGATTAATGAGATTATATTATCTAAATTAACATTAGCTGTTCATTCCCGCAAAAATAGCTACAAAAGCTGCAAATTTTGATAAAATAACTTTAAATAATTTTTCCATTGAACAGTTTCCAGTTATAAAATCATGTTGACAAAATTAAATTTCTTGGCATGTCAAATAATTCATTGATAACTTTTCCTTCATAATTTTCAAAATATGAGGAAAATATATTTTCACATGTAGTGCTAGATGGTACCCTAAAATTCTAGGAGGAAGTTGTAAATATTTCAATGAAATTAGCATTGGTGAATGATTTGGAGGTATAACTTGTTTCATTGTTCATTAATCCTTTTTCCTAATGAAAACTTCCTAATGGAAGCTGAGATTCTAAAATTCTTATAATTTCTGAAGTATAATTTGCTTAGAAAAATTAACTTTACTGTTTGTTGCTTTTATATACAGTTATATGATGTAAATGATTTTATTGTTGATACTGATTGTAGATGATTCAATCATAACTGTGCAAAATATGCAAGTTTGTTGTTATATTGGATAAAAAAATGTATTTTTTTCCTCAGAAAAACAGACATCCATTCCTAAAAGCAGATGTCCGTTTCTTCAACAAGTCAAACCATCAGTTAAAACTGCAAGTGTAGAAATACAAAATGATGTTATCGACCTAACTGTAAAAGAAAAATCTAAAGGTAAATGGGATGTATTTATTATTATTTTTTCTTTTCATTTTCTATAAAATATAAATGTAAAATTAAGTGTTGTAGTAATAGTTATTTTAAGGGCTAATGTTTCATTGTGCATTGTTGTATTGAATATGCATTTTTAAAGCTAAATTTATATTTCTTGTGTTAATTTCTAACATGTACATTTTTTCAAAATTACTATTGAAAAGTATTTGCATTGATATAGTTATGTTACTTTCAAAATTGTGCTTGTAGGGATATACTCTTAAAAATAAATAGTATCTGTCTAATTGTCTAAGTCCTTAACTTATTCTTGTTATTCTAATTGTGTTAACATATTGCCAATATATTGTTAATATATTTAGTTTAATTACTGTAGAATTAATTACACTATTTTTTTTTAATTATCTGAAGTGTTCTTAGTTTGGAAGAGTTATCTTACCAATAAGTTAGGACAAAAGCCTTTAATGTTGTTGAATAATATGTGCAATGAAAAATGTTTAAATCTTTTCTTTTTTGATAAATTTTAATGAATATATTAAGTAGCTGAATTTTTCTTATGCTGACATTTTATAAAATCAATCTAATGATTTGATTTATAAGAATCAATATTTTTTTCAATAAAAGATTTGTAAACATTGAATTTAATGTATATAATTGAATTCTTAATTATGTTTATTTAAGCTTAAATATAAAAATTAAAAAATAAAGGACATTTTCCCAAGTTATGTGAATTTCTCTTGACATTTACTTTATGATATTCTTTTTAGGGAAATTTCAATATGAAGATTTCTTTTTAGAAGAAATTGCTAAAAAGAAAAGGGATCATTCGTATAGAATATTCAAAAAAGTTAATCGTTTGGCAGATGACTTTCCTTGTGCAAATGAGTACACTGATGAGAGAAAAAAAGTGTTCATTTAGTGTTCAAATGATTACTTAGGAATGAGTAGCCATCCATCTGTACAAAAAGCTGTCATGTGAGATATTACTTTTATTATGTATATGTTAAAAAGTAATATTCTCTCTCCCTATATTTTTAGTATCCATTTAGTTAAAGACAAGAATAAAAATAAATTCCCAAAAATCTTTTCCTTTTATAGCGTTTTTCCCCTTGTTACAACAGTGTCTAACACAAATGTTTTTCAATTGCGTAGTAACATACAGTTGTTTAAAAGTTTTGTTTTCTAGTGTTATTTTTCTTCTCTAATATTAGAAAATACATATAACCATAATTTTAGAGTTATTCTTGTTCATATATAGAATTTTAAAAAAGAGCTTAGTTTACTGTGCTTTGATAAAATTGCTGCAGCAGGATTTTTTAAGATACCCTTTGATTTCAATACAAAAAAAAAATTGTGTGTGTGTTAAAACTTGTGTAGGATCCATTTTTTCTTTTATATTAATTCACAAAGAAAAAATTTTTACACTGAAGTTCCAAATCTTTCTTTGGTTTTTCATAAATATTAAATAATTCTTTGGGACATAATCTGGTATTTTTTTTCTCTTGTTTTAGACTGAATTATTAAAATATGACCCATGTTCTTAAATAAACCCTTGTTAACGTGTCTTTTTTAATATTTTTTTGAATTTATTGATTCAACGGTACCCCTATTGATACCTGTTATATATTTCAAATTATTTGAAACAACTTCAAGTATACTATACCAATATTTTTATGTTTATTTTTTTAAATTGAATTTAAAACATTAAATCCTTAAATATAATGTAAAATTCATTTTGTTTATGTAATAAGGTTCTGCTGATTTTAAATGAGCTCTTTTGTTATGAAATGTTATGTGATAATCTTTCAAAGTAATTTAATTTAGAATTTCGTCAATATAGATACTTATAAATGTTTAAAACATATTTGATAATATTTTGCTTACTAGAATATATACCTTTGGAGGGCTCTGCTAATTTATTATCTGATTGTGTCTTTCAATAACATGTTAAGTATTTTATTAACAAAAATATATTTTAGTGCCGCTGTTGAAGAGTATGGTGCTGGTGCAGGTGGAACTAGAAATATTTCTGGAAATTCAACCTTTCATGAAGAATTAGAAAAAGAATTGGCATCTCTTCATCAGAAGAAAGCAGCTCTGCTTTTCACTTCTTGTTATGTTGCCAATGATTCTACACTCTATACTTTAGGAAAACACTTACCAGGTAAAAAAAATAAAATTTATTGCTGGATTAGTTTTATGCTGTGTTTTCAAAATTTGGCAAATTTATGAAGCATTAGCTTTTTTTAAAAAAACTTAATTCTACTATGAAATTTTTACTGAGAGGATCAAGTTGAGCAGTTTTCTAATTATAGGAAAAGAATTTTTTTCTTTTTAAAATTCTAGTAAAATATAAAAACACTAATCTGAAGAATATATATTACAATACCTTCAAGTATAAAGTGAAGTAATTACAGAGAAAAATAAATTCCATGATTAATTGGAAAAGTACAAGAAAATGTGTGAGAAAGTATTTGCATTTTACTACTTTTTCTCATTCAAAAAGTTTCTGTTAATGCTGCTTGTGAATGTTTCAATATGTATCACAAGCAATAAGTTATTTCACCTTGCATATTAATTTTTCAAGAAAATATTAACATAATTTATAAATATTTTTCAGTAGTCATTATTTTAAGCTCTTCAAATATATAACTTTACCTAGATGAATTTTCAAATTTTAATGCATTGTTCTTTAGTACTAATTTTTATATGCTGATTTCTTTCCTAGTTACAAAAAATATTAGCAGTTAACTAGTTTCAATAGAATCCTGCCTAAAGACTGTGCATACACAAATGTATTATTTCATTTTAAGATATAATTTAGCCAGAGAACTCTTATATTCCTTTCCTCAACTCGACATTACCAGAAACATTTAACATATTCAGTGGATGTCTTAAGTAAATCAATTTTTTTTTACAAATTTATCTTGTAGTCTTTGAACTAAAAGATTAAATATTAGTGTATTATTGTGTTATTATCTTTATTCTCTACTCTTGTGTGTGTTACTTTGATTCAAATTTTTTAAAAAAAGGCAAATTATCATTCATTTATAAGTTTGTTACATTATTTTGTATACTAAAAACAATTATTATACATTTATCTCTATACCCTTTACTGAAAAAACAAGGAAATGAAATGACTAATATTTGTTAAAGAAACCAATCTTATTAGAATAGAAATCTTATTAGAATCTTGAAATGCCAAATTTATCTAAACATTTAAGATAAATTTTTTTAAAGAATTCCTTAGATATTCTATTTATTCTACTTACCAGTGATCCAATACATTAAAAAAGTGCTTTCATTTGGATGTGTAGTAAATTGCTTTATTTCTAAAATTTTATTATTTATCAATATCTTGTATTTGATATATGCTAGTATTATTTTAATAATGCACCTTTTCGAATGAACTAAGGTCAGCTCATGAAGCACTTCTTGAGTTTTCTTTTAGAATTATTAACAAGAAAACCCTGAACATTAATAGGCTACTGTGCTAATGATTTTAATTAATTTTTTTAGGCTGCCATATTTTTTCTGATTCTGGTAATCATGCAAGTATGATTCAAGGAATAAGAAATTCAAATTGTATGAAATACATTTTCAAGCACAATGATCCTAATGATTTGGAAGAAAAATTGAAATCTGTTGATACCAGAGTACCCAAAATTGTGGCATTTGAGACCGTTCATTCAATGACAGGCAAGTATGAAAATTTTTAGCATATTTAAATTTCAATGACTTTCTGTAATTGTTTAACCAATTTTTTAATTCATTTTTATGTTTATCTTACCACTAATTAAAAAAAAAATTTTATCTTTTACAAACTTTTATATATCTTCTATATAATTTTTTTAAATAAATTAAAATTAACTAGAATAAATGATTGAACATTTTTTAATAATTGCCAAGGCATTTAAATTTTTTTTTTTGTTATCTAAGACTATGTGTATGAAAGCTCTTAAATTTTGGATGCTGAAATATCTATAAAGCAAACTTATCCAGTTATGGCTTTTGACAGATTGTTTGTTTAGCTTTGAAATTTATAATTTTTCTTGAATATGTTTTAGTTTTTCCTAAATAAAACTATTGTCATTTGAAGAAAAAAAACGTTTTGTATATTGCAGATAAATTGATATATCATGATTTTACTCATAAGTTCAATCAGACTTTTTTGATGATAAATTTAATTCTAGAATTTTTTTTTTCATGCTTATAACCGATACTCAAATAACTCCGGCGGCTAGCTCAAATAATTTTAATTGGTGGTGCATTCTAATTGAGCGCGGTTACAATTACATAAAACAGGAAAAATCTATACAAATACTAAAGGGTTTGTGCGGGTGAACATTGGCTCATCCTTCCTTCCCCGAGGTGGCAGGCTGACTGGTTAAGTGTCCACACAGCCAGAAGAGGGCGCTCTATTACCATTCGTTACACTCCCCCTCTAGTTCCTAGGTATCATCCTCGATGAGGAACCAGCAGAGTTGTCTTTCCTGGGTCTTCCCCTTTTTCTAAGAGGCATCACTGGAGTGGCTTCCTTGTCTATGCATGGACAAAGAGCAGATGAATGATAAGGTCTGAGAACCTCATGTGGGTTGCTTGGATTTGCCACTTCATAAGTCGTCGGAGAGCATTGAGTCACAATAATATAAGGCCCATCTTTTTTAAGCATGAATTTAGCTGTTTTCTTCTGGGCAGCATTGCTAAGGGGGAGAAGGGTTACCCAGATCTTATCACCTGGATGGTACAAGGGACCAGGACGATGTCCTTTATCATAGAAGGCCTTTCGCTGATCTCGTTTCTCTTCAATTCTTTCACAGATTTCAGAAGAAATTCTTGCCAATCTTTTCAAGTTTGGGGTAATCTCCGGGACGGTTTGAGTGTTCAGCTTCCGGTAGTCTATGCAGAGATGCATGCTCCCATTTGGTTTTGAAATCAAAACAATGGGAGACGCGTGCAGAGATTCACATTCTACTACGATGCCTTGTTGCAGCAGAGAATCTAGCTCTTTCTTCAACAGCTTCTTGCTGGCTGGATTCATCCGGTAGGGAGGCACTGAAATTGGTGGGTTGTTTTCAGTGTTGATGCTATGTTCAATAAATGGAGTAGCTTCTCCCCCTACTTCGAAAATAGTGATGTATCTAGTTCCACACGCTGAAAACCAGGGAGTTCTTGTCCTTCATCTTCCCGTAATTGACACTTATTTATCGCATCGCCACAGGAATTACATTAACAGATGTACTCTGATAAGTTATTACGAAATTGTACGATTTTCGGGAATCGTCACAAAAAGTCCAACAGTTCTTTCTGAAATTTAGTACTATTCCAGCATTTTTGAGAAAGTCAATTCCAAGTAGAGTGGAGTTGTTTTTGGCATCAGGCAAAATAATGAAGGGGGCTTTAAACTTTCTGCCTTCCAGAAGGACGGTTTGAAATGTACGTAGAACTTCTTTCTGAGTAACGATTCCATCAGCAAAGGATAGGGATATTGCTGTTTCTCAAAAGAAGCTCCTTGTTGCAGAAGGATACTGTAAAGTTTCTCCTGCAATCGAATGACTTGCACCACTGTCCACAAATGCAGTTCCTGAAACTCCATTTATGCTGATCCTGAGTACAGCATTTCTGTTGGAAGGAGAGAGACTGTTAACTCGCAGAATTCCAAAGTGAGCTGGATCACCCTTTGAAGGATTGCTGTCAGGGCATTTTGACTTGATGTAACCGGGCTTTCCACATCCATAGCAGGACAGAGAAGTTCGGCTTTCAAATTGCGAATGTCCTCCAAATGGTTTTCTTGGTGCTTCCTTTCCCTTATGCCCCGTTCTTATACTGCTTTGTTTATTTGGTTTTGAGGGGAAAGAAGTTCTTACGTCTGGTAAAACTTTACGGTTCGATGTCTTACCTCGAGCAATTTCATAATCATCTAATTTTTGTATTGGCTTAGATGAGCTTTTAATATCTCCCCAGATATCCACGAAGTGTTCTTTAACGTCCCTCGAAACTCTTCTCTTAAGCTGATCGGTAAGAACAAATCTTTAAGGGAGTTAAAGTCTTTCACTTCTAGGCTATGTAGCCATTCTTCTAAGTAATTGTTTAGCTCGTACGCGAAGTCCTTGTTAAAAGCTTCGGGTTGTTTTTGATGAGTATTGAACGTAATTCGAAACGATTCAGCACTCAACTTGAATCTTTGGAGCAGCACTTGCTTAATGTGCTGGTAATTTCCTAATTTCTCTTTAGGTTCCCGCAAGATAATATTGGAAATATCAATAGGTAACATAGGTAGGTGTGTTATATAATAGACTTCCCCTATGTTAACTTGCTCACACTGCCTTTCAAATATTTTTAGATAGGTGGAAATGTCTGAAGTTTCCATAAATCTGGGTATGAGGTGCTGGATATTTATTTTCTCTGCGGCAGCACTAGTGTTAGTTGAAGAAGTAGCAGTCATGCTTAACTTCATGCGTTCTAGTTCTAAATTCAGTTCGTCTTGTTTTCGTTTGTATTCATTTTCCTCCTTCTCCTCACATTCTGCCTGAACCCTCATGTTAATAATTGTTTCTAGAAGAGTTTTAGTAAATTGTTCATCATAGTCTTACGAAGTTATGATTAAATTTTTAAAATCTATTAGTCTCATTATTTCTCTTACTTTGAGGCCCAATTCTGTAGCTAGTGTTTTTAAGTCCTCTTTGCGCGATTTAGCAAGATACGCCATTGTTTTTAATTTGGGGGGGGGGGGAGGTGGTCAATTATAAAATCCGACAGCCACAAATTAAATGCAGTTAATTTAGTTTTAAAATAGTTAACCTTTATAATTGAGCATCAACTAATCACTAAAATAATAAGAATTGGATATTCGAGCACAATACTATTAAAAATATATATTATAGATGTTTGACAGGATGCAAAATCTAAACTTCGAAAACAAAATGAAAATTCATATAAACAGAAATTCTGATGCACTTGACCAAAACAACATATAAACTAGTCCTTTGAAGAAATAAAAATACTGTTTTTTTTTTTTTAGATATTTGACTGAATGCAAAAATTTAGCTTTGAAAACAAAAATAATTCACATATAAAAGAAATTCTGATGAAATTCAAAGTCGAAACAAAACCTATGAATGAATCTTTTGAATAAAAATACTTTTCTACTATACTTTTTGTTAACAAAAAAAAATAATTTCTTTCATTTAAATCTGCATGTATTTTATATATGATCAAAATTCTTCAGTGTAGTTAGAAATAAAACACAATTTCATAACACTAAAATTGAATAAAAAGCATGCAATTAAATATTAAATAGGAAATATCAATGAGTCAACAGAAAAACAGCCAGTGCTGTATTTTGAGTTCCAAGTAAAAGGAACAGGAGAAAAAAAGAACATCTGATTTTTTCCAGGCAAGGGGCGAGAGACAGATAATCGGGGGGGGGGGGGAGCCCTTAGTAACAAAATGTCTAGTTCGTTCAAGCAGTGAAAATTCAAGGTCAGAAGTGGGGGTAAGAAGTTCCCCAAACAAATATGCTAATAGTCATAAAGCACAGGAAATGAACAAAAGTGAAAGAATTTCCTTACTAGAGAAAAGAATTACTCAAATGAAATAGACTAATAAATCATGGTTATTATATATTTATACCATAAAATATAAAAACACAAGTAAAATTCGATAAAAGATCAAAATGAATCAGAAACAAAAGAATAGAAACTTAGCTGATGCTCCTTGAAGACGAATGCAATCCCAAGTTTCTAATTTCCCGGTAGGAAATATAAATTTTCTAGTAATCCGAAAATTTCTTTGTAAAATTTCAGAATCTATACTTTAAAATTCTATATGAACTAGGCGTTCAGACTATTGAAGTTAATTTTGCAAGACTAGTAGGTCCTATTAAAATTAAATAACTATTCGGGCCCCACGTTGGGCACTTTTTTTATAACCGATACTCAAAAATAACTCCGGCGGCTAGCTCAAATAATTTTAATTGGTGGTACATTCTAATTGAGCATGGTTACAATTACATAAAAACAGGAAAAATCTATACAAATACGAAGGAGTTTGCGTGGGCAGAGCATCCTTCCTTCCCCGAGGTGGCAGGCTGACTGGTTAAGTGTCCACACGGCCAGAAGAGGGCGCTCTATTACCATTCGTTACATGCTTGAATTTATGCATTGTGTCACTAAACTTCATGTACAAATTTGGAGGGAAGTTTATTATCGCTAGAAATCATACTCACCTGGGAAAGCATTGACGGAAATGGGTAGTTGATACTGTATGCTTCTTCTCAAGGTTTGGCTTTAATGTCTTCCTCACTTTTGATTCTGCCTGAGTGTGATGAGTGCGAATAATTTCATGAACGTTGAATTGATTGATGTGCTCTTCATATGTGACTAGCGAATGGGAATGGACATGCTGTTGTATGGTTTGTGTTGAGAAAGATATCCAATAGGACACCTATTTAATCACCAAATATTCTCTTTAGGTACATAACCTTTAGGAACATAAATTTCTTGCTGCAATGATACAGGATTCCTGGCAAGCACTTTCTGTGATGACTGTACGTAAATTTGTGTTCTTTTTGTTTTTGTTGTGTAGTAAATTTTTTTACATATTTCTGCTGTTGCTCATCATGTCTTTATCTCTACTTATCTTATCTGGATGGTATTTCCGTCCATGCTTTCTTATGTGATTGTGATTATGTATGATGTTCTATACCTCCTCTTCATGTTTGTACAGGAAATTTTGTGACACCCTATATACTAATTAATATATTTCATGTGAGATAGTTATATTATTTTTGTCTTTTTAAGCCCATAACCTGAGGTTTTTCTCAAAATGTTAAGAAATTAACTTTCCATTTATTCTCTTCCTCATTCCCAAAGAATCTGTCTTATTATGCTGTTTCAATATGAACATCTAAGTGTAGTATGTGCTAATTTTTTGGTGGAAAATAACTTTTCTATTGCTTTTGTTAAGTTTAAAATTTCAAATTATTTATCAGATTACAAAATTTAATTATTACTTTATAAGCTACAACTTTTTCGTAACTGAAGTACTAATAAATGAGTATTTACACACAAATTATTACAAATAGATATTTAAAATTTTTTAAATTACTGTTAATATAATAAAATGAATGTTTAAATTCTAAATGAAGTAGATTTTTGCAACTAAAGTAGTTTTCTAATACATATTAAAGCTGTAAATGGAAAGAAATGAGGGAAGAGTGGAAAGTAGCTAAAATCTTAATTTAGGAATGTGCATCTTTACTTCGGGTTAGTATTTGTGCATCTTTATATAAAAGTGTGTTTTACAGGTGCTGTATGCCCTTTGGAAGACCTTTGTTATATTGCTCATAAGTATGGTGCTTTGACATTTGTTGATGAAGTACATGCTGTTGGTTTATATGGACGAAATGGAGGGGGTATTGGAGAGAGAGATGGGGTGTTGCATAAAATTGATATCATATCAGGAACACTTGGTTTGTAAACATTCTAATTTTCAAAATAAAAATATATTTAACTTTCTATTTCATATGAAAGCTTTCATTGTATGAATTTTTGTGTAAATTATGGAACTTAAGCATTAAATTGCTAAACTTTGTTTTAATAACGGAAATAAATTGTGTGTGTGTGTGGGCTTGTACTCTAAATTTTTTTCAAAATATTTGTTTTAATAAAATTATTCTCTTAACACATCGATTGCCACAGTACTATTCAGGATTCCTATGTAAAAGGCAAATATTTACAATTTATTTACTATACAGATATTACAAAATTTATATTTAAACTAATATGCCTCATTAATTTCATCATAGCTGCACAGTTACGGCAAATTAACCAACTACGAGGTAACTCATAGTTGGTGTCCTTGACCGTAACACAAACTAAGTTTCTCAGTTAATGTGATATGAGTTGTTTGAAACAGTTTTTAAGTGGTTATTATTTTTTGTCAATATTACGTTGTTTCAGAGTACATAGTTCAATTAATAATCTAATTATAGGAAAAGCTTTCGGAAATATTGGTGGTTATATTGCTTCTACTGATGCAATAATTGACATGGTTCGAAGTTATGCAGCTGGTTTCATATTTACAACTTCATTGCCTCCAACAGTATTAAAAGGATCCCTTGCTTCTATTAAGGTACATTATTTGATTTTTCATTTAGAATATTTTTTTAAATTAATGATTAATGTTTTAGTATTTTTGATGTATAAATGCATTTGTTTTTTTAAACTTTCATTAGCCATCCTTATATTAATTAAAAATATTTTCCATGTTGGTGTTTTTAGAAATTTTGTACTAAATTAAGTTTTAATTGAATTAATTGAAATTAAATTTCCAAAAAATGAATGAATGAAATGATTTAAACAAAGAATTTCATATTTTTAAATTCCAGTTTTTTCTTGTATTTATTTATTTTTTAGATTTTAAAGAGTGATGAAGGACGTTTATTGAGAGAGAAGCATCAGCACAATGTAAAATACTTGAGAAAAGCATTAAGAGAAGCCAATATTCCTGTTGTTCACTGTCCTAGTCACATAATTCCTGTTCATGTATGTTATTTTATCAGTTTTAATTTGTATGTTTTAATGGTTAATGCATTTCAATTAAAGCTTAATTATTTTCAATGTAATCTGATGACATAGAGTTTGTAATTTTGGTAGTACAATATGCTATTTTCCACAAACTTTTGTGAAAAATTAATTAGAAATACAAATCTAAAAATAATTAAAGTTAATAAGTTAAATTACTTACATGAGTAATTTTCAAGCATTTTTTAAAAAATTGCAAATTTTTCATAATTTTATCTGTAAATATGCATTATACATATATGTATGTGATGGAAAAGGTCTGTGATTGCTACTTTTCTGGTGAAATATGTATGAAAAAAAAGAACCCCTGATTTGAATAAATTTGATCATATAAAAAGGTGTTCCAATATATCATTTGTGAGATTAACTGATCTTCAAATAGATATTCTAATGCTTACTTTCAGCCATGGTAGCCGGAATGATCATTGTGGTGAACTAGTTGTCAACATTGTATGTGTCGAGTTGAGGGTTCAAATCTTGATACCATGAAAGTCTTACCATTGAGATCAGCTTAAATCAGTTGAGTTTCAAAGCCTTCATTGCAGTGGTTTAAAAATTAAAGAGGGAGGGTCAGCTCAGGTGTCCTTGTCTTTTGACCATAGTTCAGAATTACTGGTTCCTTTGCCAGTAGCCTTCATGTTGCTTCTTAGTGTAATCTTAATAAAAACAATCTAATGATTACCAAATTATTGATAGTGCTTTCATTACATTTGATTTGAGGTTCATTTAAAATTCTACATAATTTTATTTTAGGTTGGTAACCCTTGGTATACTACTAAAGTATCTAATGAACTTATTCAAAGACATGGGCACTATGTTCAGGCTATTAATCATCCTACTGTACCATTTGGACAAGAAAAGTTGAGGATAGCTCCCACTCCCTTTCATTCCGAATCCTTAATGGATCAATTTGTTTCTGATCTAGTTGACACCTGGAAGTATGTAGGACTACCTTTGAATGAAAATTTTTGTGGTCAGGTAAGAAATTATGAACTAATAATTTCTGTAATACTATTATTTTTAGCCTGTTTATACACTAAAATTTGTGAGTAATTTTATGACCTTATGTGTCTTGATCTTTTTAAAAAATAAGTTAAATATTATCATATATGGTAACTAAAGTTTTACATTTTAAGCTAATTTTTAGGCATATTGAAAGTACATTAAAGGGATTGCAAAACTAAAAAACATTTGAAATTCAAATAGAAGAATTCATTTTGATAAATGTCTATCTTGCTGATTTTGCTTTTTAGGTATGCATTTTTAGGAACTAAACTATGAGAGCTCAAAATAGTTAAAAGTTTATAGATAAACAGATTGCTTTCAAATGCATGTTTGTTCATATCTTAATTATTTTTTATTTACTTAATGCTATTTGTTCTCAAAAGGAATCACAATCTAAATCAATGTAAGATTTTTACAATTAATTTTCTTTATTTTAAAGAATTTCATTTAAAAACTATGAGAAAGGCTGCAAAGAATTACATTTTGCTGGATGAAAAATATCTTCAAGCTTTCAGTTATAGCTTTTGCTGTGAATATTGTCAAAAGTAGCTTTTACAAAAAAAGCATTACTGGCTCTCTCAAATCTCGTTACATTTTGGAATTTGAAAAACAACCGTCGCTTGTACCAAAAAAATCGCAATTTTCATTTGAAATATCGAAGGGAAAAAAAAGAATTGCCTACAAAAAGACAATTTATATTTAGTACAATACTTTAAAAGACGAAAAAAATTTCCTGTGTGATGCAAAAGGGTTTGATTTAATCTTAACATCAAAGATGAGACTAAATCTTATGCACAAAATATATGCTAGGAGCTTTAAAAAATCGACACATTGCACGAGTTGGAATTTAAGATGCCTCTCTCAACTAACTGCCTTGCATATTCCCTATGAGCTTCTTCGTATTAAACTATGAAGGCAACTGATGTTAAGAAAAGGGCGACATCAGCAGATTCATGTTGAGACAACTGTGACTAAATTTTAATTTTAGAATGGATGAAAGTCATGCCTTGAAAGATAGACATATTAAACAGTTCTGAATCTCAAGAAAATTGATTCTTTATCTAGAACAGTATGCACTTTTTGTATTGTATCTCTAATAATTTAACTGACGATTTCCAGAACTGTTATGAAATATGAAATGTCCTGTAAAAATTGCATTCAAAGATTCTTATAATTGAAAATAATTCAAAGAATTTTTATATGCAAATTTATTTTCATATGTTCATTGGAAATGATAGTTATATTATATGCTTAGGAATTTGAAAGAGTTCAGAGATGTAATTGCATGAAATATTCATTTATGAATTTTTATTATTTGATTGGGAATAAATACTTTGTTCATTAAAATTTATTAATGTATACATCTTAGATTATTTCACATACTCATTTTTATAAATATTCTATTATTTACTTAGTAGATCATGGGGAATTTGGTGGGGGTTTTTTTCCTTAAATTTTTTATTTTTAAGTATTTATTCATGAAAAGATTTAATTCATAATATTGATGAAACATGATTAATATCATGTTTAAAATAGACCCTTTTTAGATTTAAATGGTTGCTTTTGTTTCTATTATGAGTATAGCTTCTAATTATATTTGAAGTAATTTAAAATATATTTTGTATTTACTGTATGATTAATTACTTTTTTAAACATGAAGTTTTGTATTAAATTACTTCAAATGATTAAAATAATTTAAACATCTGTGTTAAAAAAAATTAATGGTCTTAACTAATTTTTTGTTTAATTTTTAAATAGGAATGCGAATATTGTAAAATGCCTTTGCTCTTTGAACATTGTGAATCAAGAGTTCTTCCTCCTTGTGGATGTCTTGAAGGCTGTCCTCAAATTGCAGTTCATTAAAAAGAACACCTTAAAATACTGTTAAAAATGTAGTTATCAAAAATATATTGATGTTATCTAAATAAATATTACTATCTATGGTTGTAAGAAATACCATTATTTGCTTTAAATTGTGATTTTCAAAAATTGTTTATGTAATTAATGGGGTTTTTCAGTTTTTAAAATCTCATTGCCTAGTCTTTTTTTAAATGTATTAACAAATAAAAAGGCAATTAGAAAATTAAGAATTAAAAATTATCCAATTGTATATTATTTTGATAATTGTCAAAAATTATGTTTATACATAATTTGTATATTATGAAAATTATGTGTGTTTATTTTTTGTCATAAAAAAAGAGTTCCTTAATCTATTTCTTATCTTCTTTCCAAGCACTACAGCCGGTTACGGCCAAGGGTGTCTCAGCCAGCTTACACCATCTTGATCTATTTCATGCTATATTCGTCCATTGGTTAACTCCCATGTCCCTCAATCACTTTTCTATTTTATCCATCCACCTTGTTCTCAGTCTTCTTTCCCTCTGGATTTCGGAAAGTTATTTTCTTAACAGGATTTTAATAGCTATATTGATATGCATATCCCAGCCACCTTATTTGGAAAGCCTTGATGACTTTGACTACGTTGGGTTCTCTGTATTTCAATTGAAGTTCGGTTGATTCGACGACACCAAAATTTTCCCCCAAGGTTTTTCTCTCGAAATTCATCAGTTTCTCTTCATCTTCTTTGTTAATTGTCTAGCATTGGCTGTCATATAAAGCAATTGGTCTTACTAGAGTCTTGTGTAACTGTGATTTGTTTTGCTACTTATGTATTTATATTTAAACTGGCTTCACAATCCGTGATAACATCTGAGGTTGAAAGTTGATAAAGATCTGAATTGGTCGAAATAAATCTTCCATTTATTATTAGTTTTATATGGAGGCAATGGATATAGTATTGAACTAATTGAAACTTTTTGAAGAATAAACTTAACATTATACATTTAAACTATTACTAAAGTTTGAGCATTATTAATTGAAAAAATAAGTTTCTGCCTAACAGTTGTATTCAATTTAGGAAGGAGGAGATTTTGCTTTTATCAGGCTAAATTCATGTGGTCATAAATGAAATCATGTGTTTCACCAGGAATCGGCAAACTTTTAACTAATCTACCAATAGGATTCTGCATGACACGCAGTAGGACAATTTTGTGTACACAGAGCTATGTGCTACACTGTGGGATATATTTGAAACAAATCGATTCCCACGATAATACATGCAGAGTTAGAGAACATAGGTCAATAATATATTTTTCAAATGTTTTCAGGAAAGTCAAAAAAGAAAGGAAAAAACTTGAATTATCGCTTAATGCTCCGAAACGTTAAGCAATGTTTGGATACTAGAGCTGTCAAACTTTCCAATTTATAAGGATTTCCAATTAGTGAAAGTACTATGAGAATAGAGAGAGAAATCTTTTAAAACTCTGCTGGATATTGAGGCATAATTTCCCCTTCCTACAAAATAAGGCGGCAGTTAATAAAGCAAATAAAAACTGTTTCTCTAGCACTAAAAAGTTCATTCCATAAGATTTGGGGTAAATGAGTTATTTGCTAATGAATCAACATTTAAAATATATCCCATAAAACATACAAAAATTAGGATTAAGTATTTTAAATTATAACAAAAAGAAAAGAAAGATTCAAAAGTAAATCTTGGTATGGTATAGATCTCTTTCATGCATACAAATGGTTTAAGACCGGGGTGGCCATTAAGTCGATCGCGATCGACCGGTAGACTGCCAAGATATTTGGAGTGACCGCCTTCACACACACACACACACACATAAGATCTTACACAGGCATACTTAAAGAAACACAGGTAGTTATCAAAATACTGGAAACACCCATGAATAAAAGTGATATATATTTTTGAATGCACTTCGTAAGCATTAAAGTATAATAATAGCTTCTAGATTTTTTTTTTCAAATATAAATGCATATATTCTGGTAGTATTCGGTAGCTTTTTTGAAGTTCTATAAGTCTTGGATATTTTTTTTCAAAATCATAAAATGTTAGATCTCTTAGATTTTCAAAGAGGTCAAATTGCGTGAGCCCGTCTAGCTGGAGCAAATGTGACCGAAACATCCCAGTTTTTAGAGGTTTCTTGAGGTATGGTGTCTAAAGTCATGACTGATTACACATTGCAAGACAAGCTCGGTAAAGCGAAATATAATGCATATTCTTTTTACTTCTGTTGAAACACAAGATTTTTTCTCCTTCAAAAGGACTCAGTTTTAAAAGAATAACTTTTGGAATCTAATGGACGAATTAAAGTATCCTAATTTTAAAAAAAATTAATTCATTTAACATCGTTCTTTAGCCCTACCTACCTGTGTGAATCTATATTTTTAACAATGGATAAAATTAAAACAACCTATCATTCCCATTTCACAAACGACCACTTAGAATTCATTGCAAGATTAACTGTAAGTAATTATATACTTAGATCTTCAAGATTAGTACGGATAATATGCAAACTAAGTCTTCTGCTGAGGCATTGCCTACGAGAACTATCATTAAAAGAAAATGATTTATTTTTGATGTATTTTGAATTGTTTGGTAATAAATGCATCATCTGATAATATTAAATTTTTGGGTATACTTATGTTTCTATTTTGAGTTTTTTTTTAAAAGGCAGTTTTAGAAGTGTATGTTTTTTATTGTAGTTTTGTAGGCAAGAACATATTCTGTATTTATTGTTATAATATAAATATTGTTGAGCCTTTTTTTTTGGCCAATCATACCTACGCCCCAGAGTGGACCGCAACACCTTGAAAAAATTAGAAGTAGTCCGTGTTGTGTAAAAGATGGGGTGGTGGGTGTAAGATGTATGCTGTCCCTTGGTGTAGGTGAAGTTTTTGTGAACTTTGAAATGGGGGGCAATGCTTTATCCACTCACATGTATTGAAAAAAAAATATTAGAAAATACGTAATGTGAAACTCGGCTTATAAAAGACTTGCGTTTTTCAATAAGACAACGAATTAATGTATAAAAAAAATTATAAAGCTCTTTTGGGCTTATGTAACTCACTAAAACACAACAGCAATCACCTGGTTCGATCGAACGTAATCGATGAATAACGAAGCATTAAAATTAAGAAACGCAACTGTTACAAGCAAGAAATCGCTTCAAAACGTACTAGAATTACTGTGGAAACCCATTGGTCCAACAGAAACAAGAAGCACTAGTTCATTTTATGCTCAATAGATTGAACGCAGACATAACTGAACATGGTGAGTCAACAAAATACTAATTTTTAGTAAACGAAGTTATAACCGTACATTCATTGTAACCGTACGATGATATTTTCATCTTTCTGCTTAGCAGAGAGCAGTTTCCTTTTCTTAGAATATACATATTTCCATTATAATTTAAATTAGTCTAAATTAATTTCTTGCGTTATAAATTTTTATTATGCTATGTTAGCTATATATACAGGGTGTCCAGCGTTAATGTGATCCAATAGCTAATTCCCTAACCGTTCGTTTATACTCATTGACCCAGGGGACAGGCTGATTAAAAATGTTGACATGTGGGAGGTTTCCTATGCACCACTTTCTCGTGAAGAGGATGCATTTACCTTAATTTCCCAGTCGTTAAGCCAGATTTGGAGTCTAATTACATAATTTTGTAACCGCTCAATGATATTACGGTTACAAGTGTTTGGAGTGAAAATGGCAGTGTCGTCGCGTACATCGCTAAATGAACTTCGGAATGTCATTGATTAAAGAGCTTGGGCCCTAATAAAGATCCCTGGGGTACTCCACTGAGAATTGGACATGGGGTGGAGAGACTGTTTTCAACTCTTATCCAAAATTCACGAGAACTTAGGTAGGAGTGTATAATTTTCATGAGTTGGTCTAAAAATCCAAGTCTCATCATCTTGGATATCAATCCATCATGCCAAATTTTGTCAGGCTTCGGCTATGTCCACAAAAAGCATGCCCGTGGCCTGGTTATTTTGAAAGTCGTGATGAATCAGCTCAGTAACTCTTAAGTAGCTGGGTTACTGTGGAGCACTGTGTGACAAAGCCATGCTGCTCAGGAATGATAATATTCCTGGCTATGAGTGCTGATTAAGGCGATTCAAAAGAACAAATTCATACGCTTTGCTCAAGCTACTGAGTAGCGAGATTGGACGGTACTTTTGAGGTCTAGTATCATCAGAATTGGGTTTTAGTATGGGGACTACCACGGCAGTCTTCCAATTTTTAGGGAAATAACAGTTCTCCATTAATAAATTGAACAGCATTACAATAAAAAGAATGAATTTAAGGGGGAGATTTTTAATGATGAGATTTGTAATTAAATCCAAACCAGGAGATTTATTGATCTTAAGCCTTTTAATATATTCCTGTACTTCTCCTGGAGTAGTTTTTTCCAGGTCTAGACAGGTAGGAGCGTCCAAAAATCTTAATTTTCCTTTGTGTATGAGCTGTATAAAACATTCGTTTTCAGATTCAGTGTTGGGTTCAAACTGCTTTTGAAGGCAGTCGACAATGACTTCCGTCTTCTCCAGAGGGTGATTTGCTTCACTGCCAAGTGCGCCCTTTGGGGGGGGGGGGTTGATGCGGTTTTTTGAATAGGGAGATTTTCCTCCAAAGAGGGGCCTGTCTCCGGCGTAAGTGCCGCCATGCGAGATTCCCAACGACATTGAGAAAAGTGTCAAATGTCTTTCGTAACCCACGACTGAGTGTTCAGTACTCAGATTTCAAGGCAGGATCTCTTGTACGTTGCCAAAATTTCCGAATACGATTTTTGTGGCGAATTTTAGCTTTGATTTCGGAGTGGAATTTTCATAAAGGTTGCTTAAATTTTGGTTTTGAAGCTGCCATAAGAGCTTCGGAGATATTTTCTCCAAGACGTCCAATTGCAATTTTGAAGTCGTCATTGCTGGATGAAGAAGGGATAGGGAGTGATTTGTTATTTAAAAGAAATTTGAAGTTCTCCCAATTGGTGGAGAGTTGATCCGGAATTTTGATTAGAGCCGAGCCAGTATATAGAGTAACAATGACCGGTAGATGATCTGATTCAAGATCATCTATATCTCTAGTATGATTAAAGGGGATATTTTTAAGAACTGCTAGATCAATAATAGAATCTCTTGCTCCCGGTCTAGAGCTAGAATTGATTATATGTAGGAGTGTGGGGTGCTAATAATCCTCACATTCGGTTTACTATTAACAATTTTGCGGAGAGCGTAGCCAAATGAATTTGATCTAGCATTATTCCACGCACGATGCGCGGCATTTAAGTCTCCAGCAATGCGTGGATCCGCAATAAGTGGATTTAGACCCGGTTGAAGTTTCGTTTCTTAAACTAACAGCAGATCAGGGTTCTGTTTTGATACAAAGTCACTGACTTCACAAATTTGTGGAGGTGATATGTATATATGTTTTAACATGTGCTGTATTCTGGTAAACTTTTCAGTCCCTGTTATGAACCATGAACGTTCATATTATGCTACCATCATGGTTGTATCTTTCTTTACTTCCTCCATCCAGTCTCATAGAGTTGGAAACTGCCCGAATAGTCTTGATTTCACCAAAGACCTGTAGCATGGAATTAATACTACACTATAAATATATGAGCTTTTTCTTGTAGTGTGGCGGGGACAGACACTTAAGTATTAATTTAAATGTCGTCCTCGTCAATTTACCTTAGTTAAAGAATTAAGAGAAGTTCATTACTAAAAACCATCACACTATTCTAATGTGAAGTTGAAAAAATAAAATGAGCTAGAGACGGACAAACACCTCATCTGTTAACATTTCAAATAATTGCATATCATTTCGTTTTATTCTAATGCTTCATGAAGAGATTATTTTTCTATTTGAGTGATATTTAGTTATTTTAAAGCAAAAATTTAAGAGTAACTTGCAAATATATATATATATGTAAGGATAATTAAATTAGATCTAAAACTAAATCGCTAGTCCACTTCTAACTTTTATCGTAAACTGCTGTTTTTCTGAGAAATAACTTAAACAGTAGTTTTTGTACATTTTTTATTTCAAAGTACGTTATTTTTGCAAATAGTTTGTGAAGTTTGAGAGCATTAACTTAAAAATTATGCCCTAAAAATGAAGGTAATGATTTTTAAAATAATTAAAAATACGCGATTTTACATTTAGCCAAACATTGGCGTCGAAAATTAGCTTTGCGCCAAAGACTTTTGACCTGTTTCGCCGTCGACCCCATCTAACTCAAGGGTAACACTAAAAATTTCTGCCTTAAACAGGGGGAAATCAGTAACTTTGGCGAGTAAAAAAAAGAAAAATGCGAGTGAAAAAGTTATTTTTTCGTCAATTTTTCTTTATATAATTTTCAAAATTAAATAACTATATATGTCAGATTAAGATGATAAAATGCATTCAATGCATTTCTGAGATTCATTTAAAATATTTATCAGTATCGAAATTTTTGTTCTCTTTCATAAAATTTATATTTTACTTTAAAATAATGCCTAATGTGTATATTTCTTTTTTGACATATAGTTTAGATTATATATGACATATTTTCGTAATAAACGAAAAATTTGCCCATTTCGAATTTTTTTTTTTGGAAATAGTCAGTTAAATAGGCACAAATTTCTTAGAAAAAAAAGCTATGTTCATATTATATATTCTTTATTATTAATTGCTTTTTATTAAAATATCAAAAATCAATAAATTTTTTGCAATACATTTAAATGTAATCTTTAATCGAAATCTTTCAATCGTTATGTGAATATCCTGTGGATTCCCTCCAATTAAAAATTATTTTCAATTTGAACCTCCCATTCATTATTATTGCCTATTTTCACTTTCTGCTACGGGTCTGTGTGGCTCAGTTGGATAGCGCGTCGCTTCCGTTAGGCCGCAGAGTGTCTAATTCTTATTTTCTGGGTTCGAATCTAGAGAATTCGATTTTGTTCATTTCTGCTTATTTTTCTCACCACCGTAAATTAATTCTCTCTTCTTCAATGAATGAATTCACTTGCTGCATCCCCACTGATCTGAAATTTACTTCATTTTCAGTGCTGCCATTATTTTAGCAAATGGTATGTCACAATTAATTGCTAAATGAGCATTTTTAATCAATTTTATTAGAAAATAATTAATAAGTTAGTTTTGTATAATATACTTTTTTTCGCAGATACGTGTTTAAATAATTTAATTAACACAGAGTGGAATGAAAAACTATAAAATTACAATTTAAAAAATTAAATGTTTTTATCAAATAGTATTATTTTCTTTTTGAATGTTTTTTTCAGTGAATGTTAGCATATAACTAGGTTTTCCCCCAAAAGTGGATTTTTAACACTTACATATGTTTAATCAAACATCCAAACGTTTCAAGAGCTATCTGTAGAATTTTTTTTATTAGTATTTATTGATAATGGATTTAAATTAATATATTTTTTTTAAATCAAAGGAATGTTTCTATTATTTTATTATTAAATTAATTATTTGTTAATAAAAAGTATATCGCCTATTATTTAAGATAAAAATACGTCTAGAGAGAGACATTTTTAAGCTAACTGTAAGTAACGATTGATTGATTAATGAAAACCTGAAAATTATTTTATTATTTTAGATTCCTAAAAACTATCTATTATAAAAAAAAATGATTTTTTTTTAAATCAAGCATCAGAATAGTTTTAAGCGTTTTTATGAAAATTATTTCTAAATCGTTGCGTATGAATTTATTTTCGTGTTATTAAATCGATATTCTACACTAAATAACTTCAAGCCTTTCTCTTTTAGATCCATTCATTTAAAAAATAAAATGACCAAAACTTTTCTTTTTGCGAATTTTAAATATTAGACCAAATTTATACTCGACGTTGAATAACTTCGTTATTTATTAAAATTATCCCACAAAACTTTTTTTCCGTGTGTAAAAAAATATTATCCGTAATCTGTACGAAGATTTGAAAAATTACGGATTTAGAATTTTTTTTGTGATTTTCGTAAAGTACCGTTTTTGAGATCATGAAATGTTTAAAAAAACACTGGCAAGATTTTTTGAGTTTTTTGCGCATGCGCGGTAGAATTAGTGAAGGTTAATGTTACGTTTCAGTTTTGAAATGAGGGGAGAGATTGTTCACAGTGACGTAGGATGGAGGGAATTTCCCGTTTTATCAGGCAAAATGGATGCGTTTTTAAGTTTAAATATTTTTACTTTGTTTGATTGTCTTTGTTTTAGTTTTGTTGTGGAATTTCAAAGGAATTATTCAAACCAAACGTATTTAATTGTAGAGTATTAGATTAGTGCAAAACTTTAAATTGATTTTGTATATGTCTTTTTTAAAAGTGAAAAAAAAATCTAAAACTTTATTTTTTATTAATTTAGTTTGGGGTGTTTTAATGTTGAAAATCATTGCATTATATTGATTAAAACTTTATATTATTCTGAATTTGTGTTTATTATATATAACTTTCATTGAACATAAAGCAAGTCTAGCTTTGTCTCTGTTTTAGTTTTGTTGTGGATTTTCGTTTTCCTCATTCTTAAAGAATGACTTTTTTAAGAAAAGTGGAATAAAATACCTTACAAAAATATAATTCTGAAATATATTTTAGTTACATAGTATTATTTTCTTTTTGAATGATTTTATACAGTGAATGTAAATAAATATTTCCAGGCTTTTTTATTCTTATATATTTTTAATCTAACATTAAAAAACAACGCAATAAAGAAATGAATAATCCTTTCACTAATTAACGGTGAGAGTTTTTGTATTAATCTTTTTAGAAAATGGATTTAAAATAATATATATTTTAAGAAACTAAAGCAATGATTTTTAAAACTTTTATAATGAGTGATTTAAAAAATTAAAAACCGAAAACTTTTTTGAACGAATTATAATAAAACACTCAAAATACTTAAATAAATCATTTAATAATTTCTTCATTGCAAAAAGATATTTGTATGAAACTTTTTTCCTGTGTCGAACATTTAAAAAATCCTCTCAATTTTTCTTCAAGATTTAAAGTAGTAGTAAAATTTTGTAATTTGAAAAGTTTTAACTTTTGTGTCTTTTTTTAACATACAATTATTTTTAAGAAAGCTACGTTTTCATTTCGGGTTGCTAAAAAATTGTAACAAAAGAATTCAAAAGTGAGTGGGTGATTTTTAAAGTCGCACTGTTCACCTACTCGAGGGTTTTGGTGACGGACCTTGAAATTTTCAACCATGGTCAAGTGACGAGGTCGACACCTGAGCCTTTCACCCGTCTCTCCTAATTACCACACCAACGCAAGAACAAATTTCGAAAAAGGGAGTTTTAATGACATAGTTAAAGAAATTACTGACAACGCGCGCATACACACACATAAGTGCTATCGACATGAGGGAAAAAGGAAATTCCCCTGGGGATTATATATATATATAAGTTATTCACTCGGTCAAAGCCCGTGAAACGCGGGCCTGGGGAGAGGAAAGAAACAAAGAAGTCAAAGTAATTTTGAAAAATATTATTGGATGTGCTGATTTTGTGAAGAGAAGGGAAAATGTTAAACGAGAAAGCCATGATACGCACTCAAGGGGTGGGCACTCACATCGTACGCGTTACACCCACATAAAAGTGAAGGCATCAGAAAGAAAGAAGGAAATTAACATGGGGATAAGTTATACCCTCGGTAAAAGACCGTGCAACGCCGGGCCATGAAAGCTATGCTACACTATTAAATTCCAAACGTAAACAAACGTATCTATCTATCTATTTATGTATGTATGTGCGTCTATCTTCTCAAGAACCGTACGACGCATAAAGTCGCGGAAGGTACCAAAAGATCGGGAACGATCCGAGGAAACGGTTTTGCCCATTTCAATTCCGATATTGTAATTAGTTAAAAAGATATTAATTAAAACCTTAAAACACCTAATTGTTTTAACTCCTACCGGTTGTTTATTTGGCAAAGCTTCCGCTCCGTTTCGGCCGAGCGGTGATCAGACGCTTTCCACCATCTTTAAATTGCCATCCGATCTATACTTTCGAAATCAGATAAAAAATAATTACAGAATCGGAAAGATCATTTATTTCGGCACGATACGGTGTAATTGTTTTTGTAAAATAACGATATTTTTTAATTTTTTTCGAATTTTTTAAAATAGTGTTAAAATGGATGTGTTTTTATGAAAATTATTTCTAAATCGTTGGGTATGAATTACTTTTCGTGTTATTAAATCGATATTCTACACTAATTAACTTCAAGCCCTTCTCTTTTAAATCCATTCATTTAAAAAATAAAATGACCAAAACTTTTTTTTCTGCGATTTTTTAAAAATTAGACCAAATTTTTACTCCACATTGAATAACTTCGTTATTTTTTAAAATTATCGTACGAAACTTTTTTTCCGTGTGTAAAAAAATATTATCCGTAATTTGTATGAAGATTGAAAAAAAAAATGCTTAAAAATTACGGATTTTAAAATTGTGTTTGTGATTTTCGTAATGTACAGTTTTTGCGATCATGAAAATTTAAAAAAACACTGGCAAGATTTTTTGAGTTTTTTGCGCATGCGCGGTAGAATTAGTGAAGGTCAATGTTGGTTTAGATTCGGTTTTCAATTGCACGGAGAGATTGCTCTCATTGACTTAGAATGGAGGGAATTTCCCGTTTTATTAGTCAAAATGGATGTGTTTTTATGATTAGCTTACATTGATTTTGTATGTCTTATTTAAAAGTGAAAATAGGTAGTTGAAACTTTAATTTTGTTTTTATCGGGTGTTTTGATGTTGAAAATCATTACATTGTATTAATTAAATCTTTATATTATTCTGATTTTGTATTTGCTATGTATAACTTTCATGTCTTTGTTTTAGTTCTGTTGTGGAATTTCAAAGGAATTATTCAAACCTAACGTATTTAATTGTAGAGTATTAGGTTAGTGCAAAACTTTAAATTGATTTTGTATATGTCTTTTTTTTATTTTTTAGTAATTTAGTTTGGGGTGTTTTAATGATGAAAATCATTGCATTATATTGATTAAAACTTTATATTATTCTGAATTTTGATTTACTATATATAACTTTCATTGAAAATAAAGCAAGTCTAGCTTTGTTTCTGTTTTAGTTTTGTTGTGGATTTTCGTTTTCCTCATTCTTAAAGAATGACTTTTTTAAGAAAAGTGGAATAAAATACCTTACAAAAATATAATTCTGAAATATATTTTAGTTACATAGTATTATTTTCTTTTTGAATGATTTTATACAGTGAATGTAAATAAATATTTCCAGGCTTTTTTATTCTTATATATTTTTAATCTAACATTAAAAAACAACGTAATAAAGAAATGAATAATCCTTTCAATAATTAACGGTGAGAGTTTTTGTATTAATCTTTTTACAAAATGGATTTAAAATATTATATATTTTAAGAAACTAAAGCAATATATTTTTCTATTATTCATTATTAGATTAATTATGTAATGATATCACTGTATAATCTGTTTTTTTTTCTGGATAAAACAGGAGATTATATTTTTCTGGACTATACTTAAGCTACCGGTATATAGCGATTGATTATGAAATGAAAATACCACACATACACACAAACTCCTTGTATTATTTTAAGCTCAAAAAAATAATTATTGTTAAAATAATCAATATGCTTGGTTTTTTCTAATATATTATATCAGAACATTTTATTTGTTGCTTTAAATATACATTTTTTTAAGTAAAGAAACATTGTTTTCTGTAAATCATTATTGATCATTCAGAATCAGTGATTAAAGAAATAAAATGCTGAAAATCATCTTTTTTTTTAAGAATTTAAAAAAAAAAAATTTTTTTTACAAAACAATGATATTTTGCATATTTTATGATTTTTTTCTCAAATGAATCAATTCAATACTGTTGCGCTTAAATAAAAATGATTTTTAAAACTTTTATAATCAGTGATTTAAAAAATAAAAAGCTGAAAACTTTTTTGAACAAGTTATAATAAAACACTCAAAATACTTAAATCAATCATTTAATAATTTCTTCATTGAAAAAGATAATTGCATGAAACTTTTTCCCGTGTGTCGAACATTTCAAAAAATCCTCTCAATTTTTCTTCAAAATTTAAAATAGTAGTAAAATTTTGTAATTTTAAAAATTTCAACTTTTCTGCCTTTTTTCAACATACAATTATTTTTAAGACAGCTACGTTTTCATTTTAGGGGGCTAAAAAATTGCAACGAAAGAATTCAAAAGTGAGTGGGTGATTTTTAAAGTCGCATTGTTCACCTACTCGAGGGTTTTTGGTGACGGACCTTGAAATTTTCAACTATTCACCCGTCTCTCCTAATTACCACACCAACGCAAGAACAAATTTCGAAAAAGGGAGTTTTAATCGCATAGTTAAAGAAATTACTCACATCGCTCGCATACTCACACATAAGTGCTATCGACCTGAGGGAAAAAGGAAATTCCCCTGGGGATTATATATATATATATATAAATATATAAGTTATTCACTCGGTAAAAGCCCGTGCAACGTCGGGCCTGGGGAGAGGAAAGAAACAAAGAAGTCAAAGTAATTTCGAAAAATAATATTGTATGAGCTGGTTTTGTGAAGAGAAGGGAAAATGTTAAACGAGAAAGCATGATACGAACTGACATCGTACGCGTCACACCCACATAAAAGTGATGGCGCCAGAAAGAAAGAAGGAAATTAACATGGGGATAAGTTATACCCTCGGTAAAAGCCCGTGCAACGCCGGGCCATGAAAGCTAGTCTTACACTATTAAAATTCGAAGGTAAACAAACGTATCTATCTATGTGCGTCTATCTTCTCACGAACCGTACAACGCAGAAAGTCGCGGAAGGTACCAAAAGATCGGGAATTTTCCGGGGAAGCCGTATTGCCCATTTATATTCCGATATTGTAATTAGTTGAAAAGATATTAAATAAAAATCTTAAAACGCCTAATTGTTTTACGCCTGCCGGTTGTTTACTTGGCAGAACTTCCGTTCCGTTTCGGCCGAGGGGTGATCCGACGTTTTCGACCATCTAAAAATTGCCATCCGATTTATACTTTTAAAATCGGACAAAAAATAATTACAGAATCGGAAAGTTCATTTATTTCGCCACGATACGGTATA